>OY723404.1:42768035-43190035 GCA_963210345.1 Inga oerstediana
AAAATTCAAAAATAATTCATTTAAATTGCGTACCTGGCATGAATAATATAGTAATCATCCATGGATATTCCCTCGATCATTCATAGTCCATTTGATTCAGATTTGAGTCATTATTTAACCTTTTGAGAATCTGAGCTCCGTCATTACTCGAGGCCTTCCTCGAGTAATCTTCAAGTTTACTCGAGGCCTGCCTCGAGTAAATAGCTTTACCGCTTCTGACTCTTCATTTCTTTAAGATCTGAACCGTTACATTTGAAAATCAAGTAACTTGATCCGTTACTTCCAGTTTTGGGGGCCATTACTCGAGTACATACTCGAGTAAAGTACTTCTTTACTTCAAGTTGCTCCTCGGGTATTGCTTTTCTGTCACACATTACTTCAAGTTGGTACTCCAGTAAATGTGTCCTCTGATCACCTCTGTTTTTGTTTCTCAAAACAAAATTTTTACCTTCCTGCAAAACACATTTCTATACACTCCGAAGCTTAAGTTAGTGATCATCAAAACATTATCAAATGACTTCATCTAATATTATGAAATGCAGAAATTACTTATAACTCATAGGGATTTACCATTCCCAATTCTCTTCTAATGTATAGAAATTGATCTTTTGCGAGGGGTTTTGTGAAGATATCGGCTAATTGAAGATGAGTAGGAATGAATATCACTTTCACATCTTTCTTTTGAACATGATCTCTGATGAAGTGATGCCTGACATCGATATGCTTGGTTCTAGAGTGTTGAACTGGATTCTTTGCCAAGCTTATCGTACTAGTGTTGTCACAGTATATTGGTATTTCTTTGAGATAAATACCAAGGTCTTGTAGTTGTTGTTTTAACCATATCACTTGTGCACAACAACTTGAGACTGCAACATATTCGGCTTCCGTTGACGAAAGAGACACTGTATTTTGTTTCTTGCTGAACCATGATACAAGAGATCCTCCAAGGAATTGCCCTTGTCCACTGGTGCTTTTTCTGTCTGTCTTGTATCCTCCATTATCAGAATCTGAATAAGCAATTAAATATTCACTTCTTCCTTTGGGATACCACAGACCCAATTCTGGTGTGTCAGCAAGGTATCTAAAGATTCGTTTGACCGTTTCAGCATGTGATTCCTTTGGTGCAGATTGATATCTTGCACATATGCCAACACTAAATTGGATGTCCGGTCTGCTTGCCGTGAGATAGAGTAATGATCCAATCATTCCTCTATATTTTGTGATATTGTAGTCTTTCCCTTTGACATCAGCATCAAGCAACGTTGTTGAGCTCATAGGTGTGTCCGAGCCATTTGCTTCATCCATTCCATACTTCTTCAATAGCTCTTTTAAATACTTTGTTTGAGATATGAAGATTCCATTCTTTCTTTGTTTGATTTGCAAGCCAAGAAAGAAATTCAATTCTCCCATCATTGACATCTCAAACTCTCCCTGCATTATCTCAGAAAATTCCTTACATAGAGATTCATTAGTAGCACCGAAAACAATATCATCAACATATATTTGAACAATTAAAATATCATCATGTTTTCGATTTATAAATAATGTTGTATCAACTTTTCCTGGTACAAAACCTTGATCGATGAGAAACTTACTAAGCCTTTCATACCAGGCTCTAGGAGCTTGTTTTAAACCATATAAAGCCTTTTTAAGTTTGAAAACATGGTCCGGTTTAGTTACATCTTCAAAACCTGGAGGTTGTTCTACATACACTTCCTCCATGATGTAACCATTTAGAAAAGCACTCTTAACATCCATTTGATAGAGTTTGAATCCTTTTATGCATGCAAAGGCTAAGAGTACACGTATAGCTTCCAATCTAGCCACTGGAGCATACGTTTCCTCATAATCAATTCCTTCTTCCTGATTATAGCCTTTGGCCACCAATCTTGCCTTGTTTCTGACAATAATTGCAGATTCATCGAGTTTGTTTTTGAATACCCATTTAGTACCAATGATCGTATGATCTTTGGGTCGGGGCACCAAATCCCAAACTTGATTCCCTTCAAATTGATTTAGTTCTTCTTGCATTGCTATGACCCAATCATTGTCTGATAGGGCTTCATCAATGTTAGAAGGTTCAATTTCAGAAATGAATGCAGAAAAACTTACTTTATTGAAAATTCTATTTCTAGTCTTGATCCCTTCATTTACATCTCCTATGACTTGATCTAAGGGATGACTTTTGTTGTATTTCCAAGCTCTAGGTTGACCTAGGGATTGTTCTTCATCCTTAGTTTCATCAACCTCTGGAATAAGAGACTTAGAGATAGATTGACCATTTTCTTGATTTAAAACAACTTCCTGTTCTTCATCAATGGTTTTGTCAGAGGATTCAAATTCATCAAATACAACATGAATTGATTCTTCAACAACACAAGTTCTTTTATTGAAAATTCTATATGCTTTACTTCGATTAGAATATCCTAAGAAAATTCCTTCATCAGTTTTAGAATCAAAATTTCCTAAGTTATCTTTACCATTATTATGAATGAAGCACTTACACCCGAAGATGTGTAGATGAGCAATGTTTGGCTTCCTTCCTTTGTATAGCTCGTATGGTGTCTTTCCAAGCTTTGTTCTAACATAAGCTCTATTTGAGATATAACATGCTGTACTCATAGCATCAGCCCAAAATACTTGAGACACGTTCTTTTCATTCAACATTGCTCTAGCCATTTCAGTGAGCACTCTATTCTTGCGTTCCACAACTCCATTTTGTTGAGGTATCCTTGGAGCAGAGAAATTGTGATCAATGCCATTAGTATCACAATATTCTTCAAAGGCTTGATTTTCAAATTCTCCACCATGATCAGTCCTAATACCTGCAATAGACATACCTTTCTCATTTTGCACTTTCTTGGCAAAAACAATAAATTCTTCAAAGGTTTCATCTTTTGATGATAGAAAAATAACCCATGTAAATCTAGAAAAATCATCAACAATGACCAATGAATACAAGTTGCCACCAAGACTCTTTACTCTTGCTGGACCAACTAAATCCATATGCAATAATTGTAATGGTCTATTTGTTGAGATCTCATTTTTCAATTTGAAAGATGATTTAGTTTGTTTACCCTTTTGACATGCGTCACAAATCAAATCGTTTTTGAAATTTACTTTGGGTAATCCAAGAACTAAATCCTTTTTGAGTAGTTTACCTAGTTGATGCATATTAACATGAGCCAATCTCTTATGCCATAGCCAACTTTCATCGGTATTACTCAGAAAACAATTTTCAGATTCATTTCTACTAATATCTAGAGTATAGCAGTTACCTTCCCTTTTTGCTCTGAGCTTAGCCTTGATATTCTTCTTATCAAGCTGTAAGTCATTCTTGTTGATAATTAGACATTCCTCTGAATCAAATATTATCCAGTTGTCTTTATCTGCACTTTGACTTACGCTCAGCAAATTATGACACAGGCCTTCAACGTAATATACATCTTTGATTTGTATGCCTTTGTCATTTTTGATTTCACCAATTCCTGCTATTTTTCCGGATTGATTTCCTCCAAATTTTACCTTTCCACCTTCCTTAGGTTGTAATGTGGTAAAACTTTCGAAATCTCCGGTCATATGTCTAGAGCATCCACTGTCTATAAACCATTTGTTATTTTTGGATGCTTTAAGACATACCTGCAATCAAATGACTAAGTTTTAGGTACCCACTTCTTTTTGGGTCCTTTTGGGTTAGTATAAATGATTTTCTGAACATATGTGCCTTTAGGTACCCATTTGTAGGTTCCTATGTTTCCTTTCTTCTTATGAATGCATGAGGAGGTATAATGACCTTTTCTATTACAGTAATTACAAAATGCAAAAGGATTTGATATATGCACAGAATGCTGGAAATAATTCAAATATGACTTACCTCCTGCTTTCTTTCTACCTTTCCTTTTATCTGATTTTGGATCATATCCAATACCAGATCGGTCATTTACAAATCGTTGTTCTTTTAAAATCACACTTAGCATCTCACTTCCTTTGGTAAACTTTTCAAGAGTTTTTGTGAGATCAATGTTTTTCTTTTTCAAAGAAGAACAATTTTCACAATTCTTTTCTGAACTTTCTTTAAGCTCAATTTCAAGAGCTTTGTTTTTCTTTTTGAAAACAATTAGTTCTTTAACTACTTTGATGAATTCAGAATGTAAAGCATTATATTCAGATAATAATTCATCATAGGTAGGGTCAGAATCATTTACCTCTTCTTCTGTCTCTTCTTGAGCAACAAGACATATGTTGGCTACTTCTTCCTCATCACTTTCTTCGTCTGAGGAACTATCTCCCCATATAGCATATACAAAGGCCTTCTTTTTGTTAAAGAATTTGCCTTTTCTCTTTTCTTTGCTCTTTTGATTGAGCTCTGGACATTCTGATTTGATATGTCCTGGTTTACCACATTCATAGCAAATGATATGGTCTTTGTTGCTAGTTCCTCCTTTTTGAAAGTGTTTGTAGCCTTGACCTTTCTTGTAGAACTTTCTGAATTGTTTTATGATTAAGCCCATTTCATCATCATCAAACTCCTCAACTTCATCTTGATTTTCTTCTTTTGCTTTTAGAGCTAGACCTTTCTTTCTTTTGTCACTAATGTCGTCTAGTTCCCGTTTGAACTTTAACTTGCTTTCATATTCAGAAAGACTTCCAAATAGAGAAGCAACTGATCTCATTGATTCTCCTTTTGCCTCTTCTATCGCAGTGACTTTGGCCTCCCACTCTTTAGAAAGAATATTCAAAATCTTTCGTACTTGGATATTTTGATCATATACTTTTCCAAGTGCTGCAAGTTGATTAACAAGATGAGTATATCTAAGTTCGAATTCAGAAATTGACTCACCTGATTTCATTCGAAGTAGATCGAATTCTGTGATTAAGGTGTTGATTCGATTCTCCTTTATTCCCGAAGTTCCTTCATGAGCTATTTCCAGAGCTTCCCACATTTCCTTTGCTGTTGGGAGTGTGCAGATTCTGAAGTATTCATTTTGACTCAAGGAGCTTTGTAACATCAGAATTGCCTTGCTATTTAGAGTGATAAGTTTCTTGTCATTCTCATCATATTCCGCTGGCGTCTTTGGAATTTTCTGAGAATCTACAGTCTTTGTAGGTTGATAATTTCCACTCTCGATTACATCCCATAGCCCATATTCAGTAGCCATCACGAACACTCTGAATTTTGCTTTCCAGAAAGAAAAGTGTTCTCCATTGAAACCGGGAGGTCTAGTGATGGATGCTCCGTCGGGAAGAATTCCTTCACCCATGCTTGCCATTGGATCCTTCTTAGGTTGTTATACCTTAACAAGAAGACCTACGCTCTGATACCAAATGTAAGATCAAGCGTTTCACCCAAGAGGGGGGGTGAATTGGGTGATACTGAAATTTCTTTCGAAAATATAAAACTTTGACAAAAGAATTAAAACAGTAATGAGTAAGGAGAAATATCACCGAAGTGTACACCGGGAGTTATACTGGTTCGGTCACAACCACTTTGACCTACGTCCAGTCCTCAGAGCTTCTCTGAGAGTTTCACTATAACTTCCAAGATTCAGTGGGTTCTTGGCACCACAGTACAAGCAAGTTCCTTACACCTGGACACTCGCTCCCCCTTACAGGTTGTAATCCAATCCCAACTCAAGGTTCCATAACCTTAAGTTATCTCAATAACAAATATTGAGTTTGAATGAAATATCTCTCTCAAAGAGTAAGTGATAATCACTGAAGCATATAAATACAATTTCAACGTGAAAACAGAGCAATGAACTTAATGATTCGTTCGTATGGATGCTTAGTTGTTGTTCTCTGTTTGAAGGTTCCCATATATATAGATATGATGGGGATGACCGTTGGAACGTTTTCCTTTCGTCCGTTGGTGAGTGCGCAGCCACTGTTGACTTTTCAAGTTTTTGAAAAATATCCGTTGGCGGTGGTTGGCATTTGAACGTTTGATTTGACTTTCATCTCTTGAAGTGATTCCTTCATTGTTTATCTGTAAATAGACTAAGAATACTAATACAATGAAAGGTTAATCATATAGGATACAAATCAATGAATGTTTGAATGATTTCTAAATTTCTGGGTATGCTTACTCGAGTAGCTCCTCGAGTAACCCTTGAAGTTTACTCGAGTAGCTCCTCGAGTAACATCGTGAAATCATTATGTATTTGAAAGTCAATGAAGAGAAACAAGATTACTCGGGTAGTGCATGGAGTAAACTAAATTTCAAACCTTTGGAATAGTTATTTACTCGGGTAGCTACTCGAGTAATGCACTCACAACTTTATGAGTTACTCGGGTAACACCTCGAGTAATCCTTTGAAAAACTTTTGATTACTCGATGCTCTACTCCAATAATGTTGGCAGGATTAAAATACCGAGAGCACTTACCTCATTACTCGAGTAGCTCCTCGAGTAATACACACATTTTTGCATAGGTTACTCGGGTAGCACCTCGAGTAACTGAGACATTTGAACATAACTTACCCGGGTAATGACTTGAAGTTTCCTTTGAAAATATTTGAGCATACTGGGATACATACTCGAGGAATCCACTTAAGATAAAACATTAGAAACTTAGATACTCGAGTAAGGACTGGAGGAAGATGAAATTAAGAAAACAAGTTAATCGGATACCAACCTCAAGTTTTAACTTACCTCAGGCTGTTACTCGAGTAGCTCCTCGAGTAACATTGGCAGTGGTACAAAGTGCCGAGAGTTACATATTTTCAAATACATGGTTACTCGAGTAGCTCCTCGAGTATCATGGAAAACTTGAAGGCAAACTGGAAGTTTCTGACCTGGTTACTCGAGTGGCTCCTCGAGTAACATTAGCAGTGGTACAAAATGCCGAAAGGTCCATATTTTCTGAAACAAAAGGTACTCGAGTAGCTCCTCGAGTATCATTAGGAAAACTTGATGGCAACTGGAAGTTTTCACATGGTTACTCGAGTAGCTCCTCGAGTAACATTAGCAGGCCGAGAGCAACCTCCAAATTTTACCTGGTTACTCGAGTAGCTCCTCGAGTAATGGTGGCAGGTTACTGGAAGTTTTCTTGGTTACTTCAAGTTTTGGCTCCTTACTCGAGTAGCGCCTCGAGTAATGTCTTAGAAACTGCACTTCTGATCAAGTTCCTCAGCATTTTCTCTTGGCTAACCTTCAATACTTCTATGCTTACTTCAAGTAAAGCTTATTCCTGTCATTACTTAGTTCAAGCTTGATTATTAACCTTTTCCTTTTCAAACCATTCTTTTGTTATCATCAAAACATGAGATCTAACAGTACCCAGTTGAAAGAACTATGAAAATCCTAAAAGGGTATGGAAGAATGCAAATTGGCCTGAAGTATTTATTATTCAGAAATATGTTTTTGAAGAAGCCATGTAGTTTTGTCAATATTACTTGTCAAATGTAAGACATATTAGGCTTCCTAGATGTCATGATGAAGAAGGTGGTAGACGCGAGGCTACAGTAAAGAGTGTGGATCCTAATGAATTGCAACAAGTCCACTTGTACTTCTTGAATAATGTCGATGAAGTTTAATATTACATTAATGTTCATAAAGAAATTATACAGAAAGAAAGCAGTCGAATGACTAAACAAAGGTTAATTATAGAGCATAACAAAACTTTTGCACATTGGTTCAAACGAAAGCTTGATGGAGAAGGATGTGTTTCTAAAGCAATTAAATGGTTGGCACGTGGTCCTGAGGTTAATGTCATTAGTTGGACTTTATTTGTGATCAATGGTTATACGTTTTACGCAAAGTCCCTAGATGATAGGAGCACTGTCCAGAACAGTGATGTTATGTTAGTGGCTGAATCTATGCACTTCTCTAGTTTGAAAGATAAGAATTCTAGATTGGCAGCCATACCTTATTATGGGGTTATTGAAGTGATTTGGGTGGTTGATTATGTTAAAATTAAATGTCCCATTTTCAAATGCAAGTGGGTTGATGTCAACAATGGTGTGATGATTGATAAGTTAGGATTTACATAAGTTGATCTAAATAGTAGAAGTTTTGGAGATGAACATTTTATTATGGCATATTAGGCAAAACAAGTGTTCTATATTACCGATCAAGCAAATAAAATGTGAATAGTAGAAGTTTTGTTGCTTGGCTGAAAATGATGAAGAGGAATGAGATAATAACTTTAATCACTATTATTTTATGGCAATTTTACCATGTGAAATTTTTACTTGGCTATGTTTATTCTTCCTTGAATAAATGCGGACCAAGTAATTTTTCCCTCTTTCTTTTCTCTATGTCATATGAAATATAGCTCTTTTGTAAGAGTGAAATTGGCTTCTTGAATAAGCCATTTTCACCTCCACAAGTACTATCTTTTATTGTATTTTGATCATGTGCTATTTTACTAATGTCATCATCTATTTTTTGCACATGACTTTAGCCCTTGCTAACTTGACATAATTACTCCTCTCTCTTCTTGACAAAAGTGATGTGAATGGTCCGTTGAGGTAACCAAATAAGATTCTTTAATTACCTTTATTCATTCCCTTATAACTGGTATGTAGTGGCTCTTTTATGACAACTAGCTTTTTGACTTTTCAAACTCTAATTTTACTTGGCCAAGATTAATCCATCTTGATTAATTTGAACCAAGCATTTTATTTCTCCCTTGCCTCTTCCTTTTTGATCAAAAATATCAAGGAAGGAAGGAATAACTAATAGCTTCTTCCTTCATTTGGCAATTTATCCTTTTGCCTTTACATTTTGTGAAATTGCGCACATGTACTCAATCTACCAGAATTTTCACCAAACATAGAATAATCATATATTTATTTATAGACGTCCCATTGCAGTGGTTCCAAAGGCTATGTGACCCTTATTAAGTATATTTTTAAGGAAAAATATAGCCTTTACCTAATTCGGTGTTCTGAATTCCCAGAATTAGCATTATTGAACACTGCCATAGAAACTTGCCAATTTTACTTAGTTAACTTCAAAAATACATAACTCTTTATGTATTGCTCTATATGACTTATATTACCTTTAAAATTAAAGCTTGATAAGTATACTTTTATTATGAAAACTTTCATAGGCATTGGACATCATTTGCCTATTTAAAAATGTCACACAACAAGAATGCCACACAAGAAAACACACCGGCAGCAAATCTTAATTCTTACAATTTGTGTTCCAAACATAATTATGTTGTGTGTGACCACTAAGTGCCTTGTTTTGTCATTTCCTGTGCTCTTTAATTCACCATTTTATTCCCTTAAATTCCATAATTATATACAAGGTATATTGGTGAATAAAAAGTAGGATGTTATAGTAGTGGTATCAGTATTATTATTATGTTCAGTAAACGAAAACGGGGTTGGCCATTTGCATGAAAGGAGCCCATAACTTAACTAATGAAAGATTTAGGTAAGAGCATATAAGCACTCTGATAATAAATGAAACCGAGAATTGATGAGTCATAATCAAGTTGCGAACCACTATATAACTATTTTTCAAATTTTTTATTTTTTCAGAAAAACACATTCAATTACAAGTTCGAATCCTATGTTGAAGTTAGGATTTTTAATTTTTTTTTCAAAAGTGTATTTATCCTTGGATTGAATCCTGTCTTAGTGGGTCAAATTTATTGTGTAAAAACAAATATGATAACTTTAGAAATAAGGATGTCACATGCATGGCCGCTACAACTATCATTTGAATATTATGGGATTGCTTTTTTTCACAATTTTTTTTGCAATGGTTATAAAACAGCTATAAATGTGGCACCAAATTTATTTGCCAATATTTTGGTGTGGCGGGAATTTAACTTTGAAAATTTGGCAGCAACATTAATAGCGGTTAACTTATCACTACTAATTAATTTCTGAAATTTGAAAATATGGTGCCATAAATTTGTATGTTAAATGAACTTTCAAATTATTGTTCCATAAATTTAAATTTAAATTTAAATTTTAAATTTAACTTTGTAGTTGTTGTGGTAATCGTTACTAAATGTTGCCCAAAAAATAAAAAAAAATTATGTGAATAATTTTTGCAATAAATTTTCCAATATTATTTTGAAAGGTTGTTTTTATGATAGAAATCAATTTAAATAATAAGAATTATTATTTGAAGAGAATTACTAAATTAAGTTAGATAAGTATGAATATTTTGTTTTATGATTGAGAACAATTTTATAATAATGTAGGTTCTTCACTTTATGAAATTGAAGTTTAAGATGAAGAGACATATTTGTTCATAGAGAATGTTGAGAATGTGGAGGAATAAGACATCCTTGAAATTTTGTAGAAGAAAAAAAATATTTAGTATAAGAATCATATGAAGAAGCAAAATAAAATGAAAGTGAAATAAAATTTATAAAAAAATATTACCTTATACAAGCTCTTTATTCAAAATATTTGAAGAAGGGGATGACAAGAGAGAGGAGAGTAGGGGTTGGAAGAAATTGAAGAATTAAAAAAATGAGGTTTGGTAGGGGTATTTATAAGAATCTAGTGAGACATTTGTAGTGGTTAATGTTACGGGTTTTGTAGCGGTTGGAGTTTTAGTGGTTTTGTGTCGATTTGTAGCGGTTATTAATGAGAATGTTTTTTTAAAAAATATAAATTGATTGCTTTAACAGAATGAAAGTTCTTATTTTTTAATCATTCATTATCACCATCCTTGAGGAAAAAATGTGGAGACAATGTTAGTGTTGAGTAGGGGTGTTCATTAGTTTCCTATCTCAATTTTCCCGTCCGGATCTAGAGCAAATCGAGACGGGAAAATCTCGTCTCGAAATTTTTAGGATGGGAAAAAATTAGGAACAGGAAAAATGAGGTTGGGATCAGGAATGGGATTTCCCGATTCTGACTTTTTCACTCTCCCGAAATAATATACATATGTGTATACCTTTTTTTTGTCTAACTAAAACATACAACATAAACTATTCAAGCCCATCTATGGATGATGAATTGAGTTAGTTGTATTGTCAAAGGGTCAGTGTATTAGAAAATCTTTAGGCCCATATTTAGCTGCTAAAAATATTGTGTTTTTATTTGTTTTGATTCTTTTATTTTGATGTCCTAGGGAGATCTCATAGGAAAACTATTTAAGCTAAGTCTTGCCATTTTTTGCCTAATTACAGAAGTAATTAGGGAACCCCCAAAGGATCAAAATCTTGCCATTTTTATCTGAAAAAAGAATGTAACAGGGCAAAACAAGCAATAGGAAAAAATATTGGGAATTCAGGAAATTCCAGATCCCGATACCGATACCGATCCCAGGAATTTCTCGTCCCGTCGGGACAGAAATTCTTGGGATCGGAAATCAAATTCCTTCTCGAACGCTTGTCGGGATCGGGAATAGGATTTCTCGATCCCATCCTAATCCTGAACAAGCCTAGTATTGAGTGTATAAAGTTGTACAAAAATTATATTTAAATTAAAAGTGATAATAAAGTGTAACTTATAAAACACCTAATTATAGGTCAATTGCCATCGCCATTGGGGAAGAAGTTTTCAAAATTGGTAGGCTAGAAGGGCTTACTCTTGTTGGTAGTTTTATCACTATGACCCATTTCATAAAGGTCCCAAGGCTTTAAGTGAACCATTGTAACCCTCTGCCTTATAAACCATAATTATAATTCGGTAATGTGTGATTAAGGTGAATTAGAGACCATGGCCAACTTAAAACATATTCGAACTCCCATCCTTGAGACAGGGTTTTCAAAATTTCTTTAAATATCTATTAGCCTGGTCTCACATTTACATTTTGAATATAATTAACCTGAGCAGTTAAGTTGCATTACTATATATCAAAGTGCATAACCAAAAAATCCCAGCAACCCCCAAGTTTTCATATGATAACTAAAGGGTTTACGGGGAAAATTTGCTCCTTACAGATTTACCTCTAGAGGATTACATATCCATAACCAAAAATACATTTACAAATGTACAGTAATCCCAATCCAAAAATAACAACCAACCCACAGACTAAAATCGAGCACTACCTGCCCTTGGTCGTCTGCTTTTCCTTCGAGCCACTTGCCCTGTCTGAAAGGTTAGTCAATGGAAAGAATGAGATTCATGAGAATCCCAGTAGTAACAAATCACTCATATAATATATAATCACATAGCATGCAAGTAAATCACTACAGTAGCAGCATCAGTACGAACACAAATCACACCCCACCCTCATCCTCTTTCTCTGCGGGAAGACACACAACCTCACTCGAACCGTTGTTAGGTACCGGAGGACTATTGGCATGGTGGTGCATACAGATAGCCTTACGACTCACAAATCCATAAGATGCGTGACTAGCGTCGCAATCCACAGCACTCATGGCTATATACACATGATGCGTGACCAACATCACAATTGTCATACCCCACCCTCATCTTCTTTCTCCGCCGGAAGGTACACAGCCCTTACCCGAATCATTGTTAGGTACCGGAGGACTATTGGCATCGCGGTGCAACTCATAGATGTATTCACACAGCACCAGACTCCGCAGTATCCGAAATCATCACAAAATAGTGATAAAACATACATACCACTTATTGCAATAGTATAAGGAAAAGCGTCACTACCTTATTCTTTCCAAGCGTGCTCCAGTAACAATTACTCACGAGCAGGACAATTATCGAATCCTAAAACCAAAACCAAGGACGATGAATTAATTCCCAAATCCAAGTTCTTAATTTTGAAACACTTAAGATTGGTTGTCATTTAAGTTCTTTAAGTGGCTATTGTAAGCCTAAAACATGCCTTAAAGGTTGGGAAAGACTATACTTAAAACCACCTTTTAGACATGCAAAATGCTGATTTTTGGTGTTGGCCGCGGCCTAAAGATCCACTGGCTGCGGCCAAAAACAGGTCAAAAACATTTGGGTCAAGGCCCAGAATCCGCTGGCCACGGCCAACAAAATCATGTTTTTTGACTGAACTTCCAAAAATCATAACTAATTCTAGAAAAATCGAAATGAGGTGATTCCAAGGCCCAATGAAAGATATTTAAGTCCTTTTTACTGAAAGAATATGGACCATTACCAGAAATCACCATACAAATATAGAATTACACAACACTCAATACTGCTCCAAAACAGATTCCAGTTTCAACATCAAAACTTTGGACAATCATATCTCCTAGCACACAAAACGAAATGGAACAAATTATATGCCGATTTTGAAGCTTGGGATGTGAACTTTAAGACTAGAAATTTTGAGAATTTTTAGACACCATTTGGTCATTCAAACTCTCATGCAAACTGACTGCCTAGTACAGAGTTCCAATGGACAGATTTCCAGTTTTTGCACAATAGCTTCCAATGGTTCTAATTTCATATCAAATACCATTCCCACATAAATTTTCACAAGGAATCCATTGGAAACACTAAAACTACCAAATTCACATCACATTTACACATATTCAGTTCTTGAGCACATTGTAACACAAAACCACATACAAGACTCCAAATTGCAATTGCCTTCCATTTCAAATTCCAAACTTGTTCTAATAGCACAAAGGCACAACATGACACCAATTGCCACCCAAAACTGTAACCCCCTCACTGTAATTATATCCGGGTTATGAAATTTAAGTGCAATAGAGACCAATAAGACAAAAACAACATTTATAATCCCTCATTGTTCAAGGTGGGGTATCCAGAAAACAATTCAAAAATATAATTTATCTAGTCTCACATTCACATTCGAATACAATTACTTGTGTAGTAAAATCACATTCATAAATATCAGAGTGGCCAACTAAAATCTCGGCAACTCCGGGTTACATTTATATATATATTAGACGCATATTTTCCCAAAATAGGGGATTACATACACAAAATAATATTTACATCCCATACATATATAGTAATCCCAAACCCAAAACAGATAACCAACAGTCCAAAAATAACATCTCTACAAGGTCCTAACCGCTCCTAGTTGTCCACTTCTCCTTGGACCCACTTGCCCTGTCTGATGGTTATTCAAAGGAAGGAATGAGATTCAAAAGAATCCTAGTAGTAACAAATCACTCATACAGTATGCAAACACATAGCATGTGAGATCATGTTCAGTAGCAACACAATGATATATGGCTCACGCCACATACGACAGCACTGACGGTTGTATTCATAATGCAACAGCTTCTGCTGTAATCACTATGCCAGTTTTCACTGTAATCACTATGCCCGCTTTCACGATAAACACTATGCAGCAGCATTACAAGGCATCACAAAGCTTCACAAGGCAGCACTATCACATTGCAAAAAGTATAACAAAGTAGCATTAGTAACACAATGCATGATAGACATACATACAATGATTTACACACAGTATAAGAGAAAGAGTCACTACCTTGTTTCATCCTGACATTCTTTGGCATAGTGGGCTCACGCGTCTGGCAAATGTCAAATCCTATAACTAAGTTAGGGACAACCGATCAATCTCTTTTCCAAATACATATTCTCATAATACTCTAAGTTGGTTATCATTCAAACTCTTTAGGTGGTTATTAAATGCCTACACATATGCCAAAAGGGTTGGGAGAAACTACCCTGAAGACCCCTCTTTCGAAAACATAACACTAATTTTTGGCTGATTCACTCGAGTGAGGATGACCTCACTCGAGTGATAAGAAACTTGCACTCGAGTGAGAATGGCTCTCACTCGTGAGTGTTTGATAGAGAGCAACAATAACGGCCAGAAAGTGATCATAGTACTCTACCATAAGGTTTTGCACTTGAGTGATGACTCTAAATTCACTCGAGTCCCCGAAAGTGCAACACAGAAAGTGCTTGCCCAAGAGCACAGATAGTTTAAAGGAGGAAGCTCACTCAAGCATAACCCTTGGTGCTCGGGTGAGAAGACTACACTTGTGAGTGTCAGAACTACTCTTGAAAATTGGCCAGTGAGTGACAACCCGAGACGCAACCCTATAACATGAACTCACACCTTCACTCGAGTGAACCCCTGCTCACTCGAGTGATAACCAATATCACTCGAGGAATAAGAAGTGCACTCTTGCTTTTTATCAGAAAACCAGGTGAAATGCAGAAGGAAAAGGGAAATTATACTGCAGCACTCGAGTTAGACCCCCCTCACTCGAGTGATGCTTATCATATTGTCAATCGCATCAACTGACAGAAATTCCCAGATTTGCCAAAACTGATCCCAATGGTTCCCTAACTCAACACAAAGCTCATTCCCACTTAAAATTCCATGAGGAACCCATTGGTAGCCTCAAAACACTCAAAAACCCATTTCAACCATAATCTTACTCTTGGGTCTCTATAACACACAATACCCAATTTCATTCAACTCACTTTCAAAATTGAAAATCATATCCAACACTCAAATAACTTTACAATAAACCAGTTCGAACATCATTCACCATGTAATTCATGCATTCAAAAATTGGCATAAAACCGGGGCAAATTCCATAATTCATCAAGCTCAACCAAAAATCACAATAAATATACCAAAATGATCTAATTCTCACTTCTTCAATTTGCTAAAGCCAAATCCTTGGTTTCTTCAACTTCCTAAATTCCTCAATCTCTTAGACACCTCTGTTCAAATATCTAAAACCACCAAAATAAAGCTCTCAATGATGTGCACAACATGAGAGAAGAGGTATAGAGCATTAGAGGTCAACAAAGACATCAAAATCTCACCTTTCTTGTTCTCGTTCTATTAGAATCGGCAGGCACAACGAAAGAATTATAAAAATTTTCACCAATTCTAATCCAGGATCTATCAACGGCGTTTAAATCGGATTAGAAAGAACTCGTACCTTTTTTAACTTAGGGTTTTCACGATCTCTAGGAGCCAACACGTTATTTCCGCTCCCTCTACCGATATCCACATGAATGCTCTCCAACAGAGACTACATGCTAGCGCCTCCAATATTTTTTAGGGTTTCCCTTGTAGCTCTGAATAACCTATGAGGGCCATATTCAAATTTCAAAATTAATCATCATTAATTTCAAAATTAATCAAGAAATAATTATCTTGATGTGCTAATTAAATAAGATATATTAAATTAGTATATATATGATATTATTATATTGTGTTAGTTTTAAATTTAATTTATTAAGATATATTAAATTTAATAACTAACATGATAGAGATATAGTATCTCAGATTTAATTTATCTTTATGAAGATAAATTAAATATAATGGCTCTTTATTTGGATTAAATAAATAGGTTAAATTAAAACTGTTGGACATATTTAATTTAAACCGAATTTATTTAATTAGCTCATCAAGATAATTAATAGTTAATTAATTTCAAAATTAATGATGATTAATTTTGAAATTTGAAAATAGCCCTCATAGGTTATAAACTTGATAGAGCATATATATTGAGATATACATGAGAATTAAGAGCCGCAAGGAAACTCTAGGAGACATTAGAGGCGCTAGCACGCAGTCTCGGTTGGAGAGCATTCGTGTGGATACCGGTAGAGGGAACAGACCTGACATGTTGACTCCTAGAGATCGTGAAAACCCTGAATCATAAAAGGTATGAATCCTTCCAACTTAGTTTAAACGTCGTTGATAGATCCTCTATTAAAATTGGTAAAATTTTAAAATTCTTCCGCTGTTGCTTGCCGATCCTAACAGCGACAGCCGTAAAGGCTATGTGAAAGCCGAAAGGCTATGTGCAAGTTGTAAGGCTAAGCATATGCTACGAAGGCTATATGTGTGCCATTAAGGCAATGTGTATACTGTGATCGTTGTTGCTGTACTGATTTATAATTTGCTTACATGCTATGTGATTATATATTGTATGAGTGACTTGTTACTACTGGGATTCTCTTGAATCTCATTCTTTCCATTGACTAACCTATAGACAGGGCAAGTGGCTCGAAAGAGAAGCAAACAACTAAGGGTGGCTAAGACTCCTTTGGGAATGTGAATTTGGTACTAGTTGTCATAGATTGTTTGGGAATACTGTATATATTATAGATACAGATTTTGAATGTGGTTATGTAATTCCCTGGATGGGAAACTGTAAAGAGTTGAAGTGTCCTATAAACCCTTTAGTTAATATATGGAAACCCGGGGGTTGTCGGGAATTTTGGTGTGCACCCTGATATGTATAAATACAATTGAACTGTGTAGGTTAATTATATTCGAAATGTGAGTATGAGGTCGAATTAAACATGTTTTGAAAGAAATTTTGAAAACCTTATCCTGCGGATGGGATTGGGAATAAATCTTTTAACATTTGGTTTCTAATTCATCTTAATTACAAATTTTTGAATTACAATTACGGTTTATAAGGCAGGGGGTTACACCTTATGTAATACCCCGAATTTTGAGATTTGAGGCTAGAGAATAAGCTGAAATAAGTGGATTGCTAAGCCTCGGTTTAGCCGGATTCCAAATTTCAGTAAAGGATAAATGACTCCAAAAGTTGATGTGATTAGTGATAAATGAACACTTCTAGAGAAGATGATGAGAATTGTGAATTTTGCCATGATTTTGTATAATTTCAAAATGGTGGAATTGGATGGTGTAATATGGTGCAATTGATGTCATGTTTGTTAGAACAAGCGTTTCACCCAAGAGGGGGGTGAATTGGGTGATACTAAAATTTCGTCGGAAATGTAAAACTTTAACAGTGAAATTAAAACAGTAAGGAGTAAGGAGAAATATCACCGAAGTGTACACCGGGAGTTATATTGGTTCGGTCACAACTACTTTGACCTACGTCCAGTCCTCAGAGCTTCTCTGAGAGTTTCACTATAACTTCCAAGATTCAGTGGGTCCTTGGCACCTCAGTACAAGTAAGTTCCTTCACCTGGACACTCGCTCCCCCTTACAAGTTGTAATCCAATCCCAACTCAAGGTTGTACAACCTTAAGTTATCTCAATAACAAATATTGAGTTTGAATGAAATATCTCTCTTACAGAGTGAATAAGAATCACTGAAGCATAGAAATATAATTACAATGTGAAAACAGAGCAATGAACTTGATGATACGTTTGTGTGTGTTCTTGTTCTTTCTCTGTTTGGATGTTGCCATATATATAGATATGTTGGTGAAGACCGTTGGAACATTTTCCTTTCGTCCGTTGGAGAGTGCGCAGCCACTATTGACTTTTCCAGTTTTTGAAAAATATCCGTTGGCGGTGGTTGGCATTTGAACGTTTCATTACTTGATATGATTTCTTCATTGTTCATCTGTAAATAGGCTAAGAATACTAATACAATGAAAGATTAATCATATAGGAAACAAATCAATGAACGTTTGAATGATTTCTGGATTTCTGGGTTTGCCTACTCGAGTATTACTTGAAGTTTACTCGAGTACTTACTCGAGTATCATCGAGAAACCTTTGATCAACTGCAAGTCAACAGACAAATTTAAGATCACTCGGGTAGTGCATGGAATAACCAATTTTCAAACCTTTGGAAATATATGTTTACTCAGATACCTACTCGAGTAATGCACTCAAAACTTTATGAGTTACTCGGGTACCAACTCGAGTAAACCTTCAAATAAACTTTTGGTTACTCGATGCTTTACTCCAGTAATGTTGGCAGGATTTCAAGGCAGAGAGCACTTACCTTGTTACTCGAGTACTTACTCGAGTAAACTTACTCTTTGGGCACCACTTACTCGGGAAATGACTTGAGGTTTTCCTTGTAAATATCTCTGCATACTCGGGTACCTACTCGAGGAATCCACTTAAAATAGAACATTAAATACTTGCATACTAGAGTAATGACTCGAGGAAAATGAGGTAAAATTATATCAAGTTAATCGGGTACCACCTTCAAGTTTTTACTTACTTCAATACGTTACTCGACTACCTACTCGAGTAACATTGGTAGTGGTACAAAATGCCGAGAGCAACATATTTCCAGACACAGAGTTACTCGAGTATCATTGGTAGGCCTAGAGCAACTGGAAGGTTTTCACATAGTTACTCGAGTAACGTTGGCAGGTCGAGAGCAACTCCAAGTTTTTATCTGGTTACTCGAGTAGCTCCTCGAGTAACATTGGCAGGCCGAGAGCAACTTGAAAATACTTACACTATTACTCGAGTACCTCCTCGAGTAACGTTGGCAGGTTACTGGAAGGTGCCTCTGGTTACTTCAAGTTTTGTCTCATTACTCGAGTACGTACTCGAGTAATGCCTTAGAAAACTTGCTTCTGATCAAGTTTCTCAGCATTTTCTCTTGGCCTTTCTTCATTACTCTAATGCTTACCTCAAGTGATGCTTATCCCTGTTATTCCTTTGTTCAAACTTGTTTATTAATCATTTCCTTTTCAAACCATTCTTTTGTTATCATCAAAACATGAGATCTAACATTCTCCCCCTTTTTGTTGATGACAAAACTTGGTGATTTTGAACACAATTTTTTTTAATTTGAATTCTCAATTAAATGCTTCTTGTACTCAAAAATTATTTTGTAAAACTTATTAAGTTTAGATTCAAAATGAAATAATGATGTACATCTGGCATACATAACAAACTTCATTAGTCCAACAATGTATTATAATTTAAAGCTTAAATGGACTTGAAATAAACTTGCATTAATCTTAAAAATTGTATTCCAAGATGAAATAACAAGATAACAATTCAAAAGACTCCCTAGAATCCCATGTACACCCAAATACCCAAAATAAACTAGGACACTTCCACAAAATCACTCTCAAGCTCTTCTCCCCCTTTTTGTCTTCATCAATCAAGTAGAGGGCTAGGAGGCTTGACCATGGAAATGGGTGTTACTGGAAGAACCATAGAATCATCTAAACCCGAAGAATTAAATGAGCTAGTGGGGACTGGGTCAGGCAGATGAACTGGAGGGATTTGGATGTCATCACTGGGAGGAATAGGAGAAGATTGGAAGACAACCATAGTAGAGGTTTCACCTTCTGGAGTGGTCTGAACCTCTGGAGTAGTCTCAACCTCTGGAGTATGATGTTCAAAGGAGAAGGAAGGAGATATTTCCTCAGTGTGGGTAGGAGAGGGAATAGGTTTAGGCTGAAGTTTGGGAGGTGAATCATCAATGATGATATGAGTGGTCTCATGGGTTTCAGGATCGTCCACTGTGAATAGAATATCTTTGGCTTGTGGCTCAAGTGGACCAGAGACCGGAGGAATAGATGGTTCAGCCTCAGAAATAGGAGTATCAGTAGGAGGGTTCTCTGGTGGAGGTGGTGCAGAAGAGGATGGACCGACAGAAGGTCCAGGACCCAATGAGTCCAAACGTGCCAGAATCAATCTCAGTGTCTCGCCCTGGGCACGTTGCTCAGCTAGCAACTCCTCATGCCTTTTATCCATTCTTTCAACCAATTCTCCCATCTTGTCATTCATGTGGGTTATCAATTCAGCGTTCGTGTTGGCGATATCCACATGGAATCCTCTGAGCATGTTCTCCATGAAGTGCTGGAGAGTGGCATTGAGAAAGGATGGTGTTGAAATGGTAGCAGCTAGAACCGATGACTGAGTGTCATCCATCCTACTGGTCTCTGCTTCAGTGGTCTTCTTCTTCTTCTTTGACCCAGACTCCATAGGACCTTTGAGAGGGATGTCGATGTTCAATTTCCCAATCTGGTTTCTTCCAACCGGAGTCAACCTCTCAATAGGCTCCTTGCTATCCAAATACCATATCTTGTTCTCTTTCAGGATCAGTGACACAATCTGAGGATATGGCATTGGTGTTGTAGCCTTTCCATCCACCCTATATCTCTTCATTTCTGAGAAGATATACTCCCCCAAATCCTTCTGCTCCTTCAGGAGAAATGAAGCAAACCACCTAAAGTCCCTATCAGAGAAGTGGGTATAGTTGTTGGCATTGTTCACTAGGGACCTAGAGTAGATGTACCATAGGACCCTATGATGATCACACATATCACTTGGTTTGAAATTTAGAGGGCCAACTAACTTTTCGGGTTTAAGGATAGTAAAGATTTGGTTTGGTTCAAGCTGGGAGTAAATATCATCTGGGGGGTTCTCAATTCCTAACCACAAGTTAATCCTAGAGGGTGATATAAGTATCTTTTGGCCTCTAACTGTGGTGGTCATCTCTTCCTCAATTGAGGTTCTGTTAGGCTCATCTATGATCTCTAGATTACAATAAAATTGTGTGATCACTTTAGTACAGAATGGTAATCTAATTGAAAGCCAAGGCATAAATGGATCTAGATAAGGATTGAGATCATGCTTCAATACCTCCTGAAGTAGCTTAAGATCCACATAGTGTGTCTTGCACACTTTCCTCCTTGAGAACTGAGATAGGTACTTTGGGGATTCCACAAGCTTGTTGACATTGAACCCTTTTGGAGGGTTGGTGATCTCTTCTTCTTGCAATTTAGACTTCTTTGAAGATTGCCCCTTCTCCATTTGATCTAAAATTCCCGCCATAGCCTTAGCCACATTCTTGTCATACTTTGGCTTTTTGGTAGGCTTTGGTGTGAAAGAAGGAGTAGAGGAATCAGAGGGAGGAGGTGAGGGAGATTTGGTACTCTTCCCTCTTCCGGTTGAAGTACTCTTTTTGGATTGAGCCCTTGTAACAATAGGCTCTTTAATCACAACTCCTTTGGGTTTTGGTTGAGATTGAGGTTGAAGAGGAATTTTAGCTTTTGGTTTTGGAGTAAGTTTTCTTCTCTTTCTGGGAGGAGAAGAAAGAGGATCAGGGTTTTGTTGTGAATCAGAAGAGTTTGTAAAGGAATGATTCTTGGTTCTTACCATTTTGAAAACAAAAACTTGAAATTCTCAGAAAAACAGAGTGACTGACGCGAATTAGGGCACAGAGAATCTGAGAAAAATAGGAGGTTTTTGGAACAGAAATCTCTTGGGTTTTGACAGAAATGAAGCAAGGAATCACTTGTGAAAAGTTTTTGTGCGAGAGAATAGTGATTTACTCGAGGAGATTTTGTGGACATGACCGAGTTTGCGATAGATAAAGACCTAGAACCCGACGTTACTCGAGGCCTTACTCGAGTAACCTTTAAGTTTACTCAAGGCCTTCCTCGGGTATTCATACGGAAAAATTCTAAAATAATTTATTTAAATTGCGTACCTGGCATGAATAATATTGTAATTATCCATGGATGTTCCCTCGATCATTCATAACTAACTGTTAACAGATTTGAGTCACTTTTGTATCAAATTGAAAATCTGGACTTCCAGTTACTCGAGTGCTTACCTGAGTAAGCTTTAAGTTTACTCGAGGAACGCCTCGGGTAACCTCTCTTTTCAACTTCCGACTCTTCATTTCTTTGTAACTGAACCGTTAGATTTGAATTTCAAGTAACTTGATCCGTTACTTCTAGTTTTAAAGTCCATTACTCGAGTACTTACTCGAGTAAATTGTGACTTTACTTCAAGTTGTTCCTTGGGTAATGCTTCTCTGTTAGCCATAACTTCAAGTTGGTACTCCAGTAAAGGTATCCTCTGATAATCTCTGTTTTTGTTTCTCAAAACAGAGTTTCTTTCTTCTTACAAAACAAGTTTCTATATACTCCGATGCTTAAGTTAGTAATCATCAAAACATTATCAAGTGACTTCATCTAATATTATGAAAAGCTGAAATTACTTATAACTCATTGGGATTTACCATTCCCAATTCTCTTCTAATGTAAAGAAATTGATCTTTTGCAAGGGGTTTTGTAAAGATATCAGCTAATTGAAGATGAGTGGGATGAATATTACTTTTACATCCTTCTTTTGAACATGATCTCTGATGAAGTGGTGTCTGACATCGATATGCTTGGTTCTAGAGTGTTGAACTGGATTCTTTGCCAAGCTTATCGTACTGGTATTGTCACAATAGATTGGTATTTCTTTGAGATAAATACCAAGATCTTGTAGTTGTTATTTTAACCATATCACTTGTGCACAACAACTTGAGACTGCAACATACTCAGCTTCCGTTGACGAGAGAGACACAGTATTTTGTTTCTTGCTAAACCATGATACAAGTGATCCTCCAAGAAATTGTCCTTGTCCACTGGTACTCTTTCTGTCTGTTTTATATCCACCATGATCAGAATCAGAATATGCAACTAGATATTCACTTCTTCCTTTGGGATACAACAGACCCAAATCAGGTGTGTTAGCAAGATATCTAAAGATTCGTTTGACCGTTTTAGCATGTGATTCCTTTGGTGCTGATTGATACCTTGCACATATGCCAACACTAAATTGGATGTCGGGTCTACTTGCAGTGAGATAGAGTAATGATCCAATCATTCCTCTATATTTTGTGATGTTGTAGTCTTTGCCTTTGACATCAGCATCAAGCAATGTAGTTGAGCTCATAGGCGTGTCTATGCCATTTGCTTCATCCATTCCATATTTCTTCAATAGGTCTTTTAAATACTTTGTTTGAGATATGAAGATTCCATTCTTTCTTTATTTGATTTGCAAACCAAGAAAGAAATTCAATTCTCCCATTATTGACATCTCAAATTCTCCCTGCATTATCTCAGAAAATTCCTTACACAGAGATTCATTAGTAGCACCGAAAACAATATCATCAACATATATTTGAACAATTAAAATATCGTGGTGTTTTAGTTTTATGAAGAGTGTTGTATCAACTTTTCCCCGTACAAAACCTTGATCAATAAGAAACTTACTGAGCCTTTTATACCAGGCTCTAGGAGCTTGTTTTAGACCATATAAAGCCTTTTTGAGTTTGAAAACATGGTCAGGTTTTGTAACATCCTCAAAACTTGGAGGTTGTACTACATACACTTCTTCCATAATGTAACCATTTAGAAATGCAGTCTTTACATCCATTTGATAGAGTTTGAATCCTTTGATGCATGCAAAGGCTAAGAGTACACGTATAGCTTCCAATCTAGCCACTGGAGCATACGTTTCCTTATAATCAATCCCTTCTTCCTGATTATAGCCTTTGGCTACCAATCTTGCCTTGTTTCTGACAATAATTGCGGATTTATCGAGTTTGTTCTTGAATACCCATTTAGTACCAATGATCGGATGATCTTTGGGTCGGGGCACCAAATCCCAAACTTGATTTCTCTCAAATTGATTTAGTTCTTCTTGCATTGCTATAACCCAATCATTGTCTGATAGGGCTTCATTAATGTTAGAAGGTTTAATCTCAGAAATGAATGTAGAAAAACTTACTTCATTGAAAATTATATTTCTAGTTTTGATCCCTTCATTCACATCTCCTATGATTTGATCTAAGGGATGACTTTTATTGTATTTCCAAGCTCTAGGTTGTCCTAGGGATTGCCCTTCTTCCTTGGATTCATCAACTTCAGGAATAAGAGATTTAGAAATAGATTGACCATTCTCTTGATTTAAAACAACTTCCTGTTCTTCATCAATGGTTTTGTCAGAGGACTCAAATTCATCAAATACAATATGAATTGATTCTTCAACAACACAAGTTCTTTTATTGAAAACTGTAAATGCTTTACTTCGGTTAGAATATCCCAGGAAAATTCCTTCATCAGTTTTAGAATCAAATTTTCCCAAGTTATCTTTACTATTATTATGAATGAAATACTTACAACTGAAGATGTGTAGATGAGCAATGTTTGGCTTTCTTCCTTTGTATAACTCGTATGGTGTCTTTCCAAGTTTTGTTCTGATATAAGCTCTATTTGAAATATAGCATGCTGTACTCATAGCATCAGCCCAGAACACTTGAGAGACATTCTTTTCATTCAACATTGCTCTAGCCATTTCAGTGAGCACTCTATTCTTGCGTTCCACAAGTCCATTTTGTTGAGGCGTCCTTGGAGCAGAGAAATTATGATCAATGCCATTAGTATCACAATACTCTTTGAAGGCTTGATTTTCAAATTCTCCACCATGATCAGTCCTAATACCTGCAATGGACATACCTTTCTCATTTTGCACTTTCTTGGCAAAAACAATAAATTCTTCAAAGGTTTCATCCTTTGATGATAGAAAAATAACCTATGTAAATCTAGAGAAATCATCAACAATAACCAATGAATATAAATTGCCACCAAGACTCTTTATTCTTGCTGGGCCAACTAAATCCATATACAATAAATGTAATGGTCTATTTGTTGAAATCTCATTTTTCAATTTGAAAGACGATTTAGTTTGTTTACCCTTTTGACATGCATCACAAATCAAGTCATTTTTGAAATTTACTTTGGGTAATCCAAGCACTAAATCCTTTTTGAGTAATTTGCCTAGTTGATGCATATTGACATGAGCCAATCTCTTATGCCATAGCCAACTTTCATCGGCATTACTCAGAAAACAATTTTCAGATTCATTTCTACTAATATCTAGAGTATAACAGTTACCTTCCCTTTTTGCTCTGAGCTTAGCCTTAATATTCTTCTTATCAAGCTGTAAGTCATTCTTGTTGATGATTAAGCATTCTTCTGAGTCAAATATTACCCAGTTGTTTTTATCTGCACTTTGATTTACGCTTAGCAAATTGTGACACAAGCCTTCAACATAATATACATCTTTGACTTGTATTCCTTTGTCATTTTTGATTTCACCAATTCCTGCTATCCATCCGGATTGATTTCGTCCAAATTTTACCTTTCCACCTTCCTTAGGTTGTAATGTGGTAAAACTTTTGAAATCTCCGGTCATATGTCTAGAGCATCCACTATCTATGTACCACTTGCTATTTTTGGATGCTTTGAGACATACCTGTAATCAAATGACTAAGTCTTAGGTACCCATATCTTTTTGGGTCCTTTTGGGTTAGTACAAATAATTTTCTAAATATATGAACCTTTAGGTATCCATTTGTAGGTTCCTATTGTTCCTTTCTTCTTATGAATACATGAAGAGGTATAATGTCCTTTTCTATTACAGTAGTTACAAAATGCAAAAGGATTTGATGTATGCACAGAATGTTGGAAATAATTCAAATATGACTTACCTCCTGCTTTCTTTCTATCTGATTTTGGATCATATCCAATTCCAGATCAATCGTTTACAAATCGTTGAGCTTTTAAAATAACATTTAGCATCTCACTTCCTTGTGTAAATTTTTCAAGAGTTTTTGTGAGATCAATGTTTTTCTTTTTCAAAGATGAACAATTTTCACAATCCTTTCCTTTAAGTTCAGTTTCAAGAGCTTTGTTTTTCTTTTTGAAAACAATCAATTCTTTAACTACTTTGATGAATTCAGAATGTAAAGCATTATATTCGGAAAGTAATTCATCATAGGTAGGTTTAGAATCATTTACCTCTTCTTCTGTTTCTTCTTGAGCAACAAGACATATATTAGCTACTTCTTCCTCATCACTCTCTTCGTCTGAGGAGCTGTCACCCCATATAGCAGATACGAAGGCCTTCTTTTTGTTGAAGAATTTTCCTTTTCTCTTTTCTTTGCTCTTTTGGTTCAAGTCTGAACATTCTGACTTGATATGTCCTGGTTTCCCACATTCATAGCAAATGATATGATCTTTGCTACTATTTCCTCCTTTCTGAAAATGTTTGAATCCTTGACCTTTCTTGTAGAACTTTCTGAATCATTTTATGATTAGGCCCATTTCATTATCGTCTAACTCATCATTCTCATCCTGATTCTCTTCTTTCACTTTTAGTGCTAGACCTTTCTTTTTCTGGTCACCAATGTCATCTAGTTCTTGTTTGAACTTTAGTTTGCTTTCATATTCAGAAAGACTTCCAAATAGAGAAGCAACTGATCTCATTGATTCTCCTTTTGCTTCTTCTATTGCAGTAACTTTTGCTTCCCACTCTTTAGAAAGAATATTCAAAATCTTTCGTACTTGGGTGTGCTGATCATAGACTTTCCCAAGAGCTGCAAGTTGGTTAACAAGGTGAGTATATCTAAGTTCGAATTCAGAAATCGACTCACCTGATTTCATTCGAAGTAGATCGAATTCGGTGACCAAAGTGTTGATTCAATTCTCCTTTATTCCCGAAGTTCCTTCATGAGCTATTTCTAGAGCTTCCCACATTTGTTTTGCTGTTGGAAGTGTGCAAATTCTGAAATATTCACTTTGACTCAAAGCGCTTTGTAACATCAGAATTGCTTTGCTGTTGAGAGTGATAAGTTTCTTGTCATTCTCATCATATTCCGCTGGCGTCTTTGGAATTTTCTGAGAATCTACAATCTTTGTAGGTTGATAGTTTCCACTCTCAATTACATCCCATAGCCCATATTCAATAGCCATCACGAACACTCTGAACTTAGCTTTCCAGAAAGAGAAGTGTTCTCCATTGAAACCAGGGGGTCTAGTGATGGATGCTCCATCGGGAAGAATTCCTTCACCCATGCTTGCCATTGGATCCTTCTTAGGCTGTTAAACCTTAACAAGAAGACCTACGCTCTGATACTAAATGTTAGAACAAGCGTTTCACCCAAGAGGGGGGTGAATTGGGTGATACTAAAATTTCGTCGGAAATGTAAAACTTTAACAGTGAAATTAAAACAGTAAGGAGTAAGGAGAAATATCACCGAAGTGTACACCGGGAGTTATACTGGTTCGGTCACAACCACTTTGACCTACGTCCAGTCCTCAGAGCTTCTCTGAGAGTTTCACTATAACTTCCAAGATTCAGTGGGTTCTTGGCACCTCAGTACAAGCAAGTTCCTTCGCCTGGCACTCGCTCCCCTTTACAAGTTGTAATCCAATCCCAACTCAAGGTTCCACAACCTTAAGTTATCTCAATAACAAATATTGAGTTTGAATGAAATATCTCTCTTACAGAGTGAATAAGAATCACTGAAGCATAGAAATATAATTACAATGTGAAAACAGAGCAATGAACTTGATGATACGTTTGTGTGTTCTTGTTCTTTCTCTGTTTGGTGTTGCCATATATATAGATATGTTGGTGAAGACCGTTGGAACATTTTCCTTTCGTCCGTTGGAGAGTGCGCAGCCACTATTGACTTTTCCAGTTTTTGAAAAATATCCGTTGGCGGTGGTTGGCATTTGAACGTTTCATTTGACTTTCATTACTTGATATGATTTCTTTATTGTTCATCTCTAAATAGGCTAAGAATACTAATACAATGAAAGATTAATCATATAGGAAACAAATCAATGAACGTTTGAATGATTTCTGGATTTCTGGGTTTGCCTACTCGAGTATTACTTGAAGTTTACTAGAGTACTTACTCGAGTATCATCGAGAAATCTTTGATCAACTGCAAGTCAACAGACAAATTTAAGATCACTCGGGTAGTGCATGGAATAACCAATTTTCAAACCTTTGGAAATATATGTTTACTAGGGTACCTACTCGAGTAATGCACTCACAACTTTATGAGTTACTCGGGTACCAACTCGAGTAAACCTTCAAATAAAATTTTGGTTACTCG
This sequence comes from Inga oerstediana, assembly GCA_963210345.1. NCBI lineage: Eukaryota > Viridiplantae > Streptophyta > Magnoliopsida > Fabales > Fabaceae > Inga > Inga oerstediana. Next base: position 42,796,306 of record OY723404.1, read on the forward strand.
ATTCTTTACTCCAGTAATGTTTGCAGGATTTCAAGGCCGAGAGCACTTACCTTGTTACTCGAGTACTTACTCGAGTAAACTTACTCTTTGGGCACCACTTACTCGGGTAATGACTTGAGGTTTTCCTTGTAAATGTCTCTGCATACTCGGGTACCTACTCGAGGAATCCAATTAAAATAGAACATTAAATACTTGCATACTAGAGTAATGACTCGAGGAAAATGAGGTAAAATTATATCAAGTTAATCGGGTACCACCTTCAAGTTTTTACTTACTTCAGTACATTACTCGAGTACCTACTTGAGTAACATTGGCAGTGGTACAAAATGCCGAGAGCAACACATTTCCAGACACAGAGTTACTCGAGTACCTACTCGAGTATCATTGGCAGGCCTAGAGCAACTGGAAGGTTTTCACATAGTTACTCGAGTAGTTCCTCGAGTAACGTTGGCAGGACGAGAGCAACTCCAAGTTTTTATCTGGTTACTCGAGTAGCTCCTCGAGTAACATTGGCAGGCCGAGAGCAACTTGAAAATACTTACACTATTACTCGAGTACCTCCTCAAGTAACATTGGCAGGTTACTGGAAGGTGCCTCTGGTTACTTCAAGTTTTGTCTCATTACTCGAGTACGTACTCGAGTAATGCCTTAGAAAACTTGCTTCTGATCAAGTTTCTCAGCATTTTCTCTTGGCCTTTCTTCATTACTCCAATGCTTACCTCAAGTGATGCTTATCCCTATTATTCCTTTGTTCAAACTTGTTTATTAATCATTTCCTTTTCAAACCATTCTTTTGTTATCATCAAAACATGAGATCTAACAATGTTGTGTTATTTTGTCATTGGAATTGGTTTGGAACATTAAATGGAAAGTTGGGAAATTCTGTCCATTGAAACTTCTTGCTAGGCAGTCTATTTGTGTTGAGTTTTGAATAGGCAAATGATGTCTAAAAATTCTGAAACTTTCTAGTCTTAAAGTTCACATTCCAAGCTTCAAAATGGATATATAAAATGTGTCATTTCATTTTGTGAGTTGGGAGTTTTGATTGTCCAAAGTTTGCTGTCGAAACTAGACTCTGTTTTGGGGCAGTAGTGAATTTTGTGTAATTCTGGCATTGTGTGGCAATTTTTGGTAATGGTCCATATTTTTTCCAGTGAATAGGACTTAAATATATTTCATTTGGATTTGAAATCACCTTATTTAGATTTTTCTAGAATTAGTTATAATTTTTCAAAGTTTGGGCAGAAATCTGCCAGAATTTTGTAAAAATCCAAAATTGTTGGAAATTTAGTAAATAATTAGAAATTAATATTATATTATATTAAATCATCATCCACCTCCTCCATCAGCCCAAAACCATGGCATTCAACTACAACAAGAGAGAGAAGGTATGAGAAATTCTAGAGAGAGAAGGAGAAGATAACTTGTACGGTAAGTCGACTTCTTCGGTAAATCCTTACCTAACACGTATAACTCTGCTCCTAAGCTATTCTTCTATGTTCTTCAAGGTTTGTGGATCACAAATTTGGGTGTTCTAAGGCTAGGGTTTTCAGCCTCCTTGAGAAAAAGCTAGTGAGAGCTTGACGTAACTTCCAAACTTTCGTATATTGCTTATTCTAGCTGCTGTGGGCAATTTAATCGGTTAAATTTCGCTGGATTGCCATTATTTTTAAAGATTGGAAATGATATAGCCTAGGGGTTATGCTACCCAATTGGGTCTTATTGTTAGTTGTAACCTAATGTTATGGTTAATAAAGTGGTTAGGAGCAAAAAGAAACACGTCTACGAAGTTAAAACCGAAAAACCCCAATTTTTCTCGTGGAATTGAGAATTTCGGCCAAGGCTAGTTTCGAGGGGTTAGAGATGGATTTTCAATGATTTGAAGTTTAGGAGTGAAAATTAGGTAGGGTTACAGTTGGTCACTTTTTCTGAAAAGGATGAAAAAGTATAATTACGAAAATGCCCCTGAAACCCTTAAAGTGAGGCTGTCAAGGGTATTTTTGTAATTTGATATTGAATTTGATAATTCCGAGTCCAGAAATGGATTCCTTGGGCAAAAATATGTTAGAATAGCCTATGTTAAAATTTCAGGAAAAGTATAGTCGGACCGGGTACGGCAGGGCCGGGCAGGGTCCCCGGGGGCATTTTAGTAAATTTTCATAATAGGATCATAACCCCCAAAAACACTATGGAAATGTCTAAATTGTATATTTTGAATTGTAGGACCAAGTTGTGAGCCCAGTCATTGGCATGCTTTACGAGGCACACGTTTTGAGGCTTAAAAGGGTTAAGGTAGGGAACTTACCTCTCCTGTATGTATTTGATATTTGTGTTAGTGTGTTGATGCATCTTATTATTTTGCTTGATTATGTGAAACATGTATGAGTGATTTGAAGCTATGTTTCAATTTATGCTATGGCCATAAGTATATTGTTCGAAGCATTGAGCTTACAAATTTGTCATTGTGTGACCATGAGTTATGTGATACAAGCATGTCATGTATTAAACATTTATTGTACATGGATATTGGTATTTTTTTCCTACTGAGATTCTCTCGAATCTCACCCTCCCGTACCAACAATTTAGACAGGAGAAGACAGAAGATATGCTGAGAACAATGCAGAGAACCATATGAAGGGATTATAGTGGTGGAACGAAGACGAGAAAATATCTCTATTTCACTGAGACAGGTTTAGATACCCAAGTAGCCCTGTGTGACTAAATTGATGGTAATGATCATGTACGAACCCCTATGGGCAATTTATATAATCATGCACTTATTATCAATATATTTATGTTATTCCTGTGTTACCCACAGAACCTCATATCGTTTTCCGCGAATACTTTAGTGAATGTGAAATAAAGATAAGGGTCTGACACCTTACCTGTGCACCAATTGGCAGGAGTTATTTCATTGCAAATTTGTAGTGGTTTGCCCAAAAACTACTACAAATCCCTATATTGTAGCGGATTTTTCCAACTGCTACAAATTAACAACTACTAAAAAGTAGTCTTTTTTGTAGTGATGAAGGTTAATGAATTAAAATTCAATGCATTAACGAATATTTGTAATACTTGGAATAACTCGCCCAACTAAGGATTTATACATTAGGTATAAGGCTTTCACGCATTGAATTCTTTTCTAGGAAATAGACTTGAAACTCTTATGGACTGTCAACTTGTTAGAAATAATAGTACTATAGATTTATGCATTTATAATTCTTAACACATAACAACTACATCTAATAAACGTCATGTATGTCGAGGCAAAGGTCACGTAATGATATATAATGCATAAAAGTAACGGTTAATTATGTGCACTGTCACATATTATAAGGCAAAATTCATGAAATCAAAAATTAATAGTTGTGGTTAACAACATCATTTATTTAGTAACAAAAGTGATGGTTCTTTTGAAATAATTGCCATATAACACTTACAAACAATTCAACTTCCAACATCTTATATCAATGAAGACAGATATAACGGTCTTTAGAAACAACCATCATATAAGACTTTTCTTTGGCAATAACCATTCGTAACATCTGTTAGACCTCTATTTAAAATAATGTATTCCTTGTGATTCTTACTACCTTTCTTTATCGGCCTCCTCCCTCTCTTCATAATGTTAACATCCCAGGGAACTCCTCCCCCACCGCCACCCCCTTTTCCACTACCACCATTACCCCTTCCTCCTCCTCCACCTCCTCCTTTACCTTTTCTTGAAATGAAGGCTTTGATGTAGCTATTGGCAGCCCTTAACCACCACATAAGGCGTCTCTTGGCATAGGCCAACAAGCACTAGTGCAAAATACTAATTTAGCTACATGATTTTACATCAGTTACTTAAAAAACCGAAGTGATAATTCATGTGACATAATTTTGCTTCTATTTTACATGTAACTGACGCCGTAATGTACAATATGGCATCAGTTACTTGAAGAACAGAAGTGATAATTCATATGACATACATTTGCTTCTGTTTTAAGTGTAACTGACGCCGTAATATACAATATGATATCAGTTGTATAATCAACTGATATCGTAATTAAGATGCTATAATAATAATAATTATGGGATCAGTTTATTGAGCACCTTAAGCCATAATTAATAGGGGTGTGCAAGAATTTTCCGTCCCGGTCTTCCCGTCTCGATCCCGAACAAATCGGGACGGGATTTTCCCGTCCCAAAAATTTCAGGACGGGAAAAGTTCAGGATCGGGAAATTTTTTCCGGGATCGGGAATGGGACTTCCCGATCCCGACTTTTTCCCGATCCCGAAAAATATATAAATATATATATATATATTATGTATAATTTTTTAAAATATTTAAGAAAGCAAGACTAAATGCAAAATAAAATGTGAAAATTCCTAACACCCTCAAGGTAATGTCTATTATTTTAGTTAATTTAGTTAATTTTATTTACTATTTATTAAATAATTTTAATTTTTTGTTCTTGTCTTTGTGCTTTTTGTAGCTAAATCGACAACTTTAAGTATATATTGGACTAATGATATATTTGTATTAGACTAATTTGATACAATATGATATTAGATAAATTATATATTTATATTAGACTAAAGAAAATAAAACAAAAAAATTAATATAGAAATTTTTAAAAAAAATAAAAGAAATTCGGGATCGGGAAATTCCCGATCCCGATCCCGAACATTTCCCTTCCCGTCGGGACGGGAAATTTTTGGGATCGGGATCGGGAATGAAAATCATTCCCGAACCCTTCTCGGGATCGGGATCGGGAATGGCATTTCCCGATCCCGAACACCCCTAATAATTAATATAAAGTTTTGGAATTTACTTGTGAAATAAATAAATTTAAAATATAACATGTCATAATTGTAATTAAATACTATAAATAATTTTTTCCAAAATATAATTATATTCTCTAGTACAAAATACTAATTTAACTACACGATTTTGTATTAGTTACTTGAAGAATAGAAGTGATAATTCATATAACATAATTTCGCTTCTGTTTTACATGTAACTGACGCTATAAGGTACAACTGAAGATTTTGCGAAAAAAATTTTTGTCATGGTGCCATGGAATTTTCTGTGGCACATTCCGTCTCAAAATTTTAAAATGTATAAAATTTTATATTAAAAATAATATTATAAAATTAATTATTAAATATTTTTAATTAAAAATAAAATATTATTATTAATGAATATTTTATTATAATTTATTGATACTATATTTAAAATTTTGACTAAAATAATATTTTTTTAATATTATTATATTATTTATTATTTAATTTTATTTAAAAATAAATTATTAGTTATTAATATTATATTTATCATTTTATATTAAAAATAATATTTATAATATTAAATTATTTGTTATTAATTAATTTAAATTAAAAATATATTTAAATTTAGAAAATTGATTAAAATATAGTTATAAAAATATTTATTAAATATTTTAAATTTATTGAATTTGAAATTAATTAATCATAAATATATACATATTTTTTTTGGAATTTTTATTTATTTTACTTTATTTTTAATAATATTATATATATTATTAATTTTATATTATGATAATATTATATATATAACATTATGTAATTAAATAACGCAGGTTCATCTTGGTGCAACTGGCAAAGGCTCGAGCGTGAAGGCACCAGTAGCATGAGCTCGCGGGTTCAAACAGGAAGGGAGGCATTTTCAAGATTTAAGAGGCGCAGACACGTGGCAGCTCTCAGAGGTGACACTTGGTGCACTTCGAGGAGGGACACGTGGTGCATTGCAAGGAGGGTGGACATGTGGCAGCAGTAGGAGGTGACACGTGGTAGTGTGAGGAGGAGACACTTGGCGCACTTCGAGGAGGGACACGTGGTGCATTGCAAGGAGGGTGGACATGTGGCAGCAGTAGGAGGTGACACGTGGTAGTGTGAGGAGGAGACACTTGGCGCACTTCGAGGAGGGACACGTGGTGCATTGCAAGGAGGGTGGACATGTGGCAGCAGTAGGAGGTGACACGTGGTAGTGTGAGGAGGAGACACTTGGCGCACTTCGAGGAGGGACACGTGGTGCATTGCAAGGAGGGTAGACATGTGGCAGCAGTAGGAGGTGACACGTGGTAGTGTGAGGAGGAGACACGTGGTTGAACCAACGATGATGTGGCCTCCTACGGAGGTGACATATGGTATTTGAAAATTTTAAAATAAAAAAATATCCATTAGATTTGAAAATTCATTTGTCACACATCTATTATGGCGTCGGTTTAGTTACAATGTGAAGTCGTAATATATTCATTTACGGCGTTATATCTTAAGCAACTGACTCCATAATATATTCATTTACGGCGACATATCTTAAGCAAGTGACGCCATAATATATATTTTTCGCTACGGCTAATTCCGCTACACCCTAAATACTGTGGCGAAAATGTAATTTTAACTGATGCCAAATTAACTTTTTGCACTAGTGAAGCTAGACAGGAAGTTGAATCTCATACTTCATCACAATGAGATTGAAAATGACTTACAGTTAGATGCTTCATCTCTTTCCTCCAATGATGAGAATGAAGAGGAGGTGGGCAGTAGTAGTGATGACTAAAAATTGCTATTGTATTTTTAAAATATTTTAAAAAAATTATAAAATAAACAACTTCATACTTTACAGTTATTGAGGTCTTCATAAATATTGTAGTGGTTCCAAATCACCTTTCTAGCTCTTGAGGTTTTCATAAATATTGTTCTTCTCATCAAGAGCTTCATTTCTATGGTTTTTGTTTCTCAATGAGAGGTGTTTGGTTGCTTCCAAGAGGAGCCAATGTTGGAGAAAGAAAGAACAAGTTATAGAAAGTGAAAGAGGTAAGCTTAAGCTTTGTTTGGAGCTTAGCATTTTGTGATTTGGTTGAGTATTTTGGATTCTTTGGTGCTGCCCTGATTTTTGGTCAAAAAGGGAAATTAGGGTTTCATGAAGCTTTGCTCATATACATGTGACTATATGTTGTTTTGGAAGCATATGAGCTAAGTTTGGTGGTTAAAATATGAATTGGTAATTTCTTGTATCAAACCCTAATTTATGGGCTGAATAGGACATTAAGAAGGAATAGGAATTTGATTATTTTGATGTTACCATTGTGTTATACATGAAAATATTTATGGGAATAGCCCCGGTTATAAATTCTAGGTCATTTGAATACAATCTTAAAAGTTGCGATGTTGCTGTCCAGTAGGGCTTCCTTGCATGGCAGATTGTTTGCATTGTGCATTGAGTACTTTAATGATGTCTAATGCCTATGATATTTTTCATAATGAAATTAGACTTATCAAGCTTTAATATGATAGGTTATATAGGTCATTTGGATCTGTACACTAGGAGTTATGAATTTTTGAATTTGGTCATGTGAAAACTGACATGTTTCTAGATAGTATCCAATAACTGGTAATTCTGGATTGATTTGGGTCTAATTGGCTAAGGGCAATATTTTTTCTTGAAATTATACTTAGTAAGGGTCACCTAGCCTTTGGAACCACTATAATTGGACATGTGTACATAAATATATGAATTTTTAAAGTTGGTTGAAAATTCTGCCAGCTTTTAGTGACTGAGTGAAATAGAAGAGGTAATGGCACAATGTAAGTACCTAGAACTCTAAAGGTAGAAATAACCAATTTAGGTTAGTTTGACCTTAGTTGTTCTTAATTTGACTAAGTAAAGTAACCCTAATGATATGATTATATATCTAGGGCTATAAGAAGTTAAGAAGGAAAAAGAATGGAAGAATTTCCAAGAAGCTACAATGGTTGGAAAAAAAGGGGACAAGAAGAGGACACAAGTCCAAAAGGTAGTTAAACTCTCCTTACTTTCACGAATTTGATATGTGTATTCTTGTGTGATGATATTTATTTTTTCTTTGATGAATTGTATTAAACATATATGGATGATTGAAGCTCTGTTTGTACTTATGCTATGGCCATTGGTGTATTATTAAGCATTGGGCATGCAGATGTCACTATATTGGCTTTAATTTATGTAAGCAAGCATGTTATAAACTAAGTATTATCTTGCATGCATAAGTTAACATTGTTTGCTACTGAGATTCCCCTGAATCTTACCCTCCTCCAACTAACCATACAAGTATGAAGCACGGAAGAGGAGTGCATGAAGTTGCTCAAGAAGAGAATATGATGGGGAATTGAAGAATGTTACATGTTAATTATTTATATGTGAATTATCACTATATGAGAATGCTTGTATAAACATGTCTTGGATGGTGTCTATATGTGTATACATGTATATGCAAGGAAGATTGAGCGGAGAAATAAATAGAGGTAACTCTGATAAAAAGAAATAGAAAGAATTTAGTAACCCTGTGAATTGAATTAGGTAATTTGGTAATTAATGAATGGTGACCCTCTGAACTTAAGATTAAGTTCGGGTTTGGGGGCCTGAGTATATTTTCCCCCAAGTCGGTAATGCTTCCGCAGTACAATACAAAGGGGTCTACGGATGGGTTTAACAAATACCGTGTGGAAGAATTGCCAAAATGCTCTTGGTGCCATCCTCCTTCCTCCCCATCCTCTTCTGCCTCCTCCGCTTCCACATCATATGCTTTCGTAATTGGAGGCAATGCTGCGGTATGTAGAACATACTGTGTAATACATTATTCTTTAACCCAATCGAATGAGCTTTTACACAATGAGTCTGAACTACTTTCAAAAAATAATTTCATATCCTAACATCAAGACAGGACTTGAACCTGTAGTTGAGTAGTTTTTTTGAAAATCTCAAAATCTTTCAGAAGCGTCTTTTAGTAGTTCACAACTTCATTATGGCTTATTAGTTCTCAATTCCTTTTAATTATTACCATGTTATTTCTCTGCTCATTCTTAGTTCATTCATATACAATTATACACCACCTTGGAGCCACACGGGCTACCAAAGTGTCTAAGTTTATTACATAAACATTTGACACATTTCAATCTTCATTCCACCACAGAATTTTCTTCTTGCAAATCTTCATATATTCCTCTTCTGTCCTTAACACACCTATATGGTTAGGTCAGACGAGAGTGAGATTCGAGGGAATCTCAATAGTAAACTTTGCTAATTATGCATATAAGATACAAGCTTAATGCATGACATGATTGCTTACATAAATTCATGCTAGCAAATGACATAATTGCATACTCAATCTTTACACATTACACCTATAGCCATAGAATAAGTTAAAATAGAGCTACAATCATTCATATATGCTTCATACCATTTATCAAAACAATTAAACACATTAACACATCAGCATACTTATCAAGTAAATACAAATTAGGAAAGTCTTACTACCTTTTGTTTTTAAGTCTCCTTCTTGTTTCCTTTTATTCCAATCATTGTAGTTTATTGCAAAGCCTTCTATTTGCTCTTCCTTGACATCTCAAGGCCCTAGATACATAACCATATCATTAGAGCCATGACAAATGAATGTCTAAAGTGGCTATATTAACCTCTTCGACATGTCTCTTATCTTTGGACCCATACTTGTCTCAAATTACCTTAATGACCTGTTTGGTTGGAGGGGAGGGAAGGGAAGGAAAAATGAGGCCCTCCTCTCATTTGTTTTGAAATTTTGGAAGAAAGGGGAGAAAAAATATGCCCCTTTATTCCCTCCCCTCCTGTTATTTTGGCCCCCACCAAATTGGGGGTTTTTTTAGGAGAGCCAAATTCTATGACCATTTTATCCCCTTCTATTTTATAATATTTCATCTTTGCCCACCTGAAAAATTAAAAGAAACTATGATAGCCTATATTGCCGTCATGCCTAATCTGATGCTGTCTGCAAACTTTGCTGCTCCTCCTTCAATTTTTTAAGTTAAGTTTCAAAATCAAAGCCACACACAGTTTCTGAGTTTTTCCTTTTCTTTTTTCTGTTTTTTATTTTTTTTGCCTTTTGGATGTGTGTAGTTCTGAGTAAGCTTCCTTTTTGTCGATAACCTTCATGGACAAGTTTCTTGTTAACTGCATGACAAAAACTTTTCTCTCCCATCTCCAAATCTATTATCATCCCTTCATCTCATCTAAATTCCCTCATCTCATGGTGAATGATGCTCCTACATGTCAAAGGAACAACTTGTTGAGTCAAAAAATAATAAATCCATTGGGAAAGCTAAAGCTTTGTGATTCAAAAATAAAATTTGTTAGTTTGATTTTTGAAAATATATTATCATATTAATAAGAGATAAAAAAACATCATATCAGTTTTTATATGTATATTAACAATAAGTTGAGATGAGAGTGAATTTTCATAAATTATGCTATTTAAATCAATGTGTAAACTAATTTATATAAGTCAAAAAATATAATCTAACATATAAAGGTAAAATAGTAAATTAGTTATTATCTCCCCTCCCGTTCCCTCTTAAACGAAATAAAAGATCATTAAACATATCTCCCCTTCCTTTCCCTCATACCATACTAAACAAGGTAACCCCTATCCTTTCCTTCCATCACTTCCCCTCCACCCCCTCACCTTCTATCCCCTCCCCTCAAACTAAATCGCCGTAAAGTGCCACAAATTTATGGGTCACCCTAATTTGCCAGATTTATCACCTTACTTTGACTAGGAATCTCTAATTGGGATGGTTAAAAGTCATATGTAAATCTATTTAAGTCTATTTTAAAGGAAAATTATCTCCACTGCCAATTATACGCACATGATTCCAAAAACCTCAATAAATCCTTACTGCTACAAAATCATTCTAAATTTAATGCCTAACTTTAATAAATCATATCTCCTAATGTAATAACCCAAATGGCTAATATTACATATAAAATTGAAGTTTAGTATGTCTACTATCGTTATGAAAAATATTATGACCGTTGGATTAGTTTTGACCATTAAAAACAGGCCATAAATCTGTCTCCCAGAAAATGCAATCTGGCAGTACTGCTTCACTTATAAATGTAGGGTCTTCTATTCAACCATTCTAAAATCATGTTCACAACTTATTCCAACACAATTTTGTGTGTAGAATCCATTTCTAACCTCAAAAACACCAAAATCACATTCCTTATCTATGATTCTGCATCTGTCCAAAACTTAAGCTTCTTAGGCAAAATCAGTTCCTCACCTTTATCCCACATAGTTTTTCATTCTGAACCCATTAGAAACCACAAAGTCATCAAAATCATATTTCTTCCGAGGGTTCTAGGTCTGGCCATGTAATACCTTATATTTCTACCCCTTTAATTATGTATTAAAAGCGTTTACTTATATTCTCTTATGGGATTATTACTATCAAAGTTTTCTTTGCTTATTGATTACTCTGTTTACTTAATTAATGGGCTTGTGCGAAGCGATTACCCATCTCCTAGTTCAATTATCGCAATTTGCAAAACATTCATCAAGTATACGGGCTATACCATTAACCATTTCAAATATTAATTTTACATAACGGATTAACACGTCTTAGGCTTCATCTCCTCTTTGCAACTTCTTTATCTGGCACATTGTCCTGCACTTCTCTTATGTGCTTACGTTCCTATATGGTTGGTGCGGGGTGAGATTCGAGGGAATCTTAGTAGCAAACATTACAGCCAATAAATGTAAGATGAAGCTAGTACATGATATGCTTGCCTTAGATAGGCTCATGTTCACATAATGATATTCTGCATGCTTAATATTTCGTGTAACATACTTATGGCCATAGCAAAAACAGAAATAGAGCTTCATTCATTCATACATGGTTCACATAATCGAGTAATGCAATATAGCAAATCAATAAACATCATAAACATCACATATATGTAAGTGAGTAAGTTCACTACCTTTGGACAAAATGGTTCTTCTTGTCCCCTTTTCCTCCAACCATGGTAGCTTCTTGACCTTCTTTCATTCTTCTTATTGACTTCTTATGGCCCTATATAAATACCACATTATTAGTTCTATGATAAGTGAATTCTTAATGGGCTACATCAATTATGTACATGAGCTTACTTTTACCCTTAGAGTTCATACTAATTACATTTGGCCCATTCTTTCTTAAATTTATATGGTAGCCAAAAGCTACTAGCATTTTGACCAAACTTTAAAAATTTATAAATAATTCTATAAAACTCTAATTGGGGTGGTTCAAATTTATAATTAAATCTCATTGATTGTATTCTAAAGACAAAATATTAATTAGAGCCAATTCTAGGCACAGAATTCCAGAATCGCCACCAAAGCCACACTAGTCCAGGATTCGGTCCAGATTCAATACCTAACTTCAAAAATTCATATCCCCAAATATACTAACCCAAATGGCACATATTACATATCAAATTGAAGCTTGACATTTCTAATTTCATACCAGAAAACTAGGGCACAAAGCAACAATTCACAATTTCTTCACCAAACAAGTCTCATATGCTCTTAAAACTTCATATAACAGCATTTATTTGATCGTAACATCATTAAACCCTAATTTCTCTTAATGACCAAAATTCAGGGCAACCAAGCAAATTCACCATACTCAACCTAACAACATAATATATAGCTCAAAGTAAAGCCTAATCTCACCTCTTACTCTTTCTTAAGCTCTTTCTTTAGTTCTCCAATTTTGGATTATGTAAGATGACTCAAAACACTTGCCCTTGAAATTCTAAAACCATAGAAATGAAGGTCTCATTAAGGGGAACAATGTTAAAGAAGAGACTTTAAGATAGAAATGTGATTATCAAGGTGAAAATCAAGGTAGAAGATCTCACCTTGTTCTTGAACAACAGGACCTCTCCTTTCTCTTTCCTTCTCTTTTTTTCCAATTTTGGGAGGTTTGGACACTTTTAATGAATAACAGAGAGAGAGAGAGAGAGGGAGGGAGAGTATTAGTTTTAATATCCATTCCCTTGCTTCTTGAATTCTTGGACGAAACCATCCAAAAAAAAGAGAAAATCCAAGTGTCACAATGTTATGGTGTCTTGCAAAAGTAGATTTATTAAATTAACTATGGTTAGCCAAATGTTCTTCTTTTCTCCTTCCTTCTCACTTGACCTAATTTGATATCCCAAAAGAAGGGAATTATGTTGACAAATTCTTTCTTGAAATCTTGCCTTTTGGCCCCACCTTCCAAATTGATCAATTATATAGTCTTCTTGACTTTTCTTTTTGGCTTTGTCAAATGATTCTAGATCTCTTCAATTGCATATTCTCTTTCTCTTTCTTTGGGATCTTGATCGAAATTAATTGAGAGAAAATGAGAAAGATATGTGGACCAATTGATCTCTTGGTTCTTGCTTTATTTATACCTTCCACAATTATTGACTTTTCAAAAGGAAAAGTGAAGTAATATATCATTTAAATTCTCTTTCCTTATTCCTCTTCATCTTGGACGTTTTTGATCAAGGGAAAAGGAATTAATTGCTACTTTATCTTCATTATTGCTCTTGCTTTTCAAGAGCTAATCTGGACCGTTCATTTTAGATTTCCAATTCTAGGCTTAAGATCAAGTGACAATTGTCTCTTTTGCTCTTGATTATGGAAATATTAATTCTTGCAATTCTCTTTCTTAATTCTTTCTAGACACCATTTACCCTTTTCCTTTGGATCTGAGTTAGGTCTTATGTCATAATGACAAATCCTAAAGGAATTGGGTATTTTCTTTCAACTAATTCACACCAAAATTCATACTTTATTCCGAGTGCGGTTTCTAATAGTCATTCTACTTCTTGATCTTATCTGGGGCTCTTACTAAAATAGGATTAGTAGTCTACTTTATTCAGGCTTATTTTCTAGCCTCTAGTCCCAAAATTTGGGGTATTAAAATTCTCCCTCCGTTCAATAATTTTCTTCCTCAAAGTTTTCTATCGGTTCAATTTTTAATAATACCTCAAGAGGACTACTATAGCGAGGGCTTAATTTCTTTGTTTCTACATTCTGTTGACACCTCAAATTCTAGAAGTCTATCGATACTTCAAATTCTAGAGATCATCTCAAATTCTAGAGGACACCCTAAATTCTCAATACCTTAAATTAGAAGACACCCTAAATTCTAGAGGATCCCTTAAATTCTAGAGATATCTGAAATTCTGAAGGTTTTCTCATTCAATTCTATTTCTATTTCTATTATATTCTAATAGACCTTGCCTATCTATTCTGCATCTGAGCTTCTTTAATTCAAGTTCTTAGACTTCTTTTCTCTTGACTAGCACTGTAGTTAGCAAGTACTATCTGGCTTTTCAAATTCAGATTTCGAAGCCCTTCTATCAATTTCTGTTCTTATATCATCATGACCATCAACTACACCACTTTTCAATTCAAAGCATTAGCGATAACAATCGCGTCACTGCTTTTCTTTTCATCTATGTTGTCTCATATTCTACTTTTTTAATTTTTCAAATGATCAAAATTGCTATGGTTATAGTACTTTTTCATAAGTGCACTATGCAAAGTAGTGTTGTTACATTTTCAAAGGAAACATGATCGCTGCCCGCTCAAATTCATGAGTGGGGTAATTCATCTAATGAGGTTTCAACTATTGAGAGGCACATGCCACCATTCTGTCTTGCTTCACCAGGACATATCCCAATCCTTTCTTTATTTCTCATTCTGTTGCATGCCATACTGGTCACTTCACTATAAACAGCATGAGTCACAATTTCTACCGACCATACGGGTTGCATTTTTTGCAAACCACACACGGGTCACATTCTAGGATTGGGAATATTCAATATTGGTGCAAGTTTCAACCTCTCTTACAGCTCTATGAAATCCTCTCGTAGACATATTCCCACTTAAGAAATTCTTTATGTAATTTTTTTTCAATTATTTCTTTCAATTCGTTCTTTCAAATGAACTTTTATTAATGGCAAAGAGATTCAAGGAAAATTCTAAATTCAACTAGCAAGACCTAGCAAACTGAGAATTTATGCAACAGTTTCTGGCCTCTTCCTGTTCTTTACTGCTTCCACTATTCTGGTGCGGATCCCTTCTTTTAAGAAAACAAAGTTAAAAAATGACCACTATATTTGGTCAAAAATTCTATTCAAAAATTCAATTCTAGAAAAATTCTGTTCACAATTCAGTTCATATAATTCATGAAAATAACAAGTGTATTGGTCAGTTCAAAATTAAGTTTACACTGATACTTAGGAACCAGACAACTATTCTAGAAGGTCATTCATTCTTTATACATTCCAAGCTCCAACCTTTTCTACTCAAGCATTCATATATGTAATGTTCACAAAGAACATAAAACAAACCATCCTTTCTCAAACATTCACATTCATTTACAAGACCTAACCGGTCAAGTTTAGCATACATAGGACACACTGGTCCCTATTCCTAGCAATATGGTAAGGGATAGTTGTCATTGAATATACTACTTGCATATCTGGACTAGTGCTTGTATGCATATTGGAATTGAACACTTTGTGCAATCTACGTATCTGGTACCACCAAAGTCTTCGACGCCCATACACACAGCCTCTCGGCCTAGGGAAAATTCTAGCCAGTGTAACCTCCCCCCGCTAGAAAGGTTAAGTTGGGGCAAGAGCTAATCCTTCACCATATATCAGATTGTAAAAGCCCCTGTTCATGTCAACATTCTCTAAACTAGCTCTGATACCAACAAATGTAATACCTTATATTTTTTGCCCTTTAATTATGTATTGAAAGCATTTATTTATATTCTCTTAGGGGATTATTATTATTAGAGTTTTCTTTGCTTATTAATTGCTCTGTTTACTTAACTAATGGGCTCATAAGGAGTAATTACCCATCTCCTAGTTCAATTATCATGCTTCAAAAAACATCCATCCGTCATGCAAGTTATACCATTAACTATTTCAAATATTAATTATACATAACGGATTACACGTCTTAGCCTTCATCTCCTCATTGCAACTTCTTCATCTGCCACATTGTCCTGTACTTCTCTTCTCCTATATGGTTGATGGGGGCTGAGATTTGGGGGAATCTCAGTAGCAAACATTATAGACAATACATGTAAGATAAATGCTAGTGCATCATATGCTTGCCTTACGTAGGCTCATGTTCATAGAATGATATTCTGTATGCTCAATGCTTCGTACAACATATTTAGCAAAAATAGAAACATAACTTCATTCATTCATACATGGTTCACATAATCAAGTAAAGCAATACAGCAAATCAAGACACAATATAAACATCACATACATTTAAGTAAGTAAGTTCACTACCTTTAGACAAAGTCCTTCTTCTTGTCCCCTTTTCTTCCAACCATGGTTCTTTCATTCTTCTTCTTGACTTATTATGGCCCTAAGTAAATCAAGGTGAAAATCAAGGTAGAAGATCTCACCTTGTTCTTGAACAACAGGACCTCTCCTTTCTCTTTCCTTCTCTTTTTTTCCAATTTTGGGAGGTTTGGACACTTTTAATGAATAACAGAGAGAGAGAGAGAGAGAGAGAGGGAGGGAGGGAGAGTATTAGTTTTAATATCCATTCCCTTGCTTCTTGAATTCTTGGACGAAAATCATCCAAATAACGAGAGAAAATCCAAGTGTCACAATCTTATGGTGTCTTGAAAAAGTAGATCCATTAAATTAACTATGGTTAGCCAAATGTTCTTCTTTCCTCCTTCCTTCCCACTTGACCAAATTTGATATCCCAAAAGAAGGGAATTATGTTGACAAATTCCTTCTTGAAAGCTTTCCTTTTGGTCCAACCTTCTAAATTGATCAATCATGTAGTCTTCTTGACTTTTCTTTTTGGCTTGGTCAAATGATACTAGATCTCTTCAGTTGAATATTCTCTTTCTCTTTCTTTGGGATCTTGATCGAAATTAATTGAGAGAAAATGAGAAAGATATGTGGACCAATTGATCTCTTGGTTCTTGCTTTATTTATACCTTCCACAATTATTGACTTTTCAAATGGAAAAGTGAAGTAATTTATCATTTAAATTCTCTTTCCTTATTCCTCTTCATCTTGGACATTTTTGATCAAGGGAAAAGGAATTAATTGTTGCTTCATCTTCATTATTGCTCTTACTTTTCAAGAGCTAATCTTGACAGTTTGTTTTAGGTTTCTAATTCTAACCTCAAGATCAAGTGACACTTGTCTCTTTTGCCCTTGATTATGGAAATATTAATTCTTGTGCCATTAATTCTTTCTAGACACCATTTACCCTTTTCTTTTGGATCCAGGTTAGGTTTTATATCATAATGAAAAATCCTAAAAGAATTGGGTATTTTCTTTTGACTAATTCGCACCGAAATTTATACTTTATTCTGGGTGCGGTTTCTAATAATCATTTTTTTCTTATTCATTCGTAGGACTTATAGGCTTAGTAGTCTACTTTATTTAGGTTTATTCTCTAGCCTCCAGTCCAAAAATTTAGGGTATTACAAGCTGAAAATAGGGCAACATAACAATATAATGAAGACTTGTTCAAATCTCAAGATATTAAGTTCAAATCAAAGCCTTGGCTTACCCTAGGTAGATGGCTCCAAACCTATCTGACCAAAATTCTGAAACCATAGAAATGTTCCTCTCACTGAGAGGAATAACATTAGAGAAGACTTCAGAGCTAGAAACGCGATTTTGGAGGTGAAATCGGCTCAAAAACACTTTAGTTCTTTAAGTTTCTCCACCTTATGTCGTCTTTCATTTTGTCTCTATTTTTTTTTGCCATTTTTAGCTATTTGGATGATTTTAAGAAGTTAGAGAGGTGGTAGTATATTGAATCTCATATGTTTAAGTCTTATGGTGCCATATGTCCCAAGTGTGGGGCAAGCTCTTCCTCTTTCCTTCTCTGTCATACTTGACTGACCTTTTGATCAAGGGAAGGGAAAGCCTGATGAATTCCCCTGACTCCCATATTTGGTGCTTAGGAAGGTCAAGTGTAATATCCTAAATTTTAGACCTAAAGGCTTGAGGATAAGCTTATATTAATCAAACTACTAAGCTAGTTTAGGAAAAATACTAAGAACGTCCAAGAGCCATCATGACTTTTAGAGACAAATTTGGAATTAAAGTATGGAATTTAGTTCCACTTAGTCAAAGGAAAATATCATATTACTTTATCTAAAGTCAAATTAGACCTAAAGCCTAGCTTGGATCCAAAAAGAGAGGTAATGGCATCTTAGAAGAAGGAAGATAAATGAAAGAAAAGAACTAATGGCAAAACAATTAATATTGCCATGATCAAGGGAAAAAGAAATAGTTGCCACTTGATCTTGAGGTTAAAATTGGAAGACATATGAAGAGTTAAGATTTTGTCATGAAATGTAAGAGTAATCATGAGGATAAAAAGAAAAATTAAACCTCCTCACACATGGTTAAAATTCATCTAAAGACAGGGCAAAGGAGGAGGAGCAAAAAACATTGGTCAAAGTGTCAACAAGTTTTGCAATTGATTACAATTTGGAGGGTTGACCAAAACACAAGATTTCAAGAGCAAATTGGTCAACATTTTTCCTTTCCCTTTTGAATGTAAAGGATGGCCAAGTTAAGAGAGGCAAGGAAAGAGAGAATTCAATCCAAACCACTCTTAGTCAATTAACTCAAGCACCTTTTTGCAAGACACCACAAATTGTTGACACATCATCTCTCTTGCTCCCTTAGACTAAAATTTCAACCAAGTGATTCAAGAAGGCAAGGATTGGATATTTAAACATTGCACCCACTCTCTCCCATTCTAAAAAGTTAGCCAAAGCAAATAAAAAGAGAGATAAAGAGGAAAATGAAAGAGAAAGAGTAAGCTGGAAGAACAAAGAAGGAGGTAAGCTTCCTAGCTCAATTTTCACCTTGTAAATCACCTCTTGAGCTCAAATTTCCTTCATAAACATTGTTCTCCTGACTAAGAGATACAATCATATTTAACCAATCAAGAACAAGCAAAAGTTTGAGCTTTGGAAAGTGAAAGAGGTGATCTTGAGCTTTAATTTGAACCTAACATCTTGTTGATTGGTTAAATTTTATGGAATTTGTTTTGCTGCCCTATAATTTAGTCATTATGAGAATTTAGGGTTCCATATTGTTTTGATCATATACATGATGTTAAATGATTTTTAAAAAGCTTGTTGGAATAGTTTGATGATAGAATGATAAATTTGGTAATTGTTGGATTGGGAAGGGATTTGTAGTCAGAACAGGGCAAGTAGAAGGAGTAGGATTTTGGGAAATGTAATGTCACCAATGGATTATAAATGAAAAATTGTGTAAAAATAGCCTCTGGCATAAATTTTGGATCATTGGAATGAAATTCTTAAAGCTGGAATTTAACACAGTGCTGCCAGTTTACGGTTCCTGCGAGGCAGATAGAATATGGCATTTTTTGGAATGAGCAAATGTTATCCAATGAACATGATATTTTCTAGAAAAAAAAGAAAACATCTCGAGCTTTAATTTTATACATCATTTGTGCCATTTGGATTTGCACATTAGGAGTTATGAATTTTGAAAGTTGACATTTAAAACTAGAATGATTCTATGGTAGTGTGAATTGATTTGAGGTTCTGGAATTCTATGCATGTAATTGGCTAAAAGAGATATTTTTCCTTCAAAATAGACTTAATAAGTGTCACATAGAACTTTGAACCACCTAATTTGAGTATTCCTAGAAAAAAATATTATTTTTCCAAGTTTATTGAAAATTCTGGCAGTTTTTGGCTAACATGCGAATTTATGAAATTGAGGGCCAAGTATAATAAACTTGAACTCTAAGGGTAGAACTAAGCATTTTGGGCTAGTGTGAACACATTGACTTTTCATTTGGCTTAGTGCACTAACCCTAAGGATAACCAACTCAAGTGTCTTAAGTTATCAAAGAATTAGAATAAGTAATAACTCGTCTATCCATGAATTGCAATTTATAGGATATGACATTTGCTTGGGATGCCCAAGAGACTAGAAACAAGACCAAACTTAGAAAGGCTTCTGTTAGATCCCAAGTTTTGATGATAACAAAAAGACAATCGTGTACAAATAATGTTTTTGGGAGATTAAGAAAAGTTTACAAAGTTACCAAATGCATAGAGGAAGTTTTCTGATATCTGCTGTGAAATTGCACTGGAGTGCTCGAGCATAGATTTTGCACTCGAGCATAGATCTCTTTTGTGCTCGAGCATGTGCGAGTGAAAGCCAGAAAGTGTGCACCCGAGAGACATTCCACTATTATGTTCACTGACTCACTCGAGCACTGGAGTTACCACTCGAGCAGAGAATCCATTCTCACTCGAGCACATGCGAGCAAGGGTCTGCGAGTGCTTGGCCGAGAGCAAATAATAGCATGCTTCCTTCATTCACTCGAGCAGAGACATCAATGCTCGAGCATGAGCATTCTGTGCTCGAGCAAGGTACTGCGAGTGCTTGGTCAAGAGTCATGAAGTACAGAGAAGTGCAAGTGTGCTCGAGCACACCCTTATATGCTCGAGTGACACATCAGCACTTGCGAGTAAAAATTCTATCCCTCTCCAAATCTGATGCGAGTGCTTGTTTAAAAGGTATAATACTTGAGAATATTCTTCTCACTCGAGTAGGAGTCTGTGTGCTCGAGTGAGGACCCACATCACCTGCGAGTGATAATTTTATCCCTCTGAAATCCTGATGCGAGTGTTGGTATTGAGAGCATATTCCTGGAGAATATGCGTCTCACTCGAGCAGGAATGTGTGTGCTCGAGTGAGGGACCATATCACCCGCGAGTACAAAATCTCACTCTTGTCAAAATGGTGTGCGAGTGATGACCCGAGAAGACACTCCCAGTGGAAAATACAAGATCACTTGAGCAGAGGAAGTTGTGCTCAAGTGAGACCCCACTTCAATCGCGAGTGAAGATTCTGTCTCTCTGAAATTCTATGCAAGCACAACCCGATAACAGAAGCATATGAAGGAAAATAGGAGATCACTCGAAGTGAGCCTTTCATGCTCGAGTGATGCCCTGTTAGAACACCAAAAATGCCAAGTCTCAGAACGTTCAATCCGAATATGGTTTATTGTTATTTATTCATATCATCATTACTTATTATCATTGTTTAACATTACTCTGAATATATTATAAGGTTGATACAGGAAGATGAACGTTTAAAATTTGCTGTTACGGAAAAAGTCAAATAGCGGCAGACAACATGATTACAAATACGTTCGCACCTACCGTATTCAGAATATTCAAACATGCGCGTGTCCTTCAATAGTTGCAAAAGTCCCGCTCCTCAAATGTTGATTTTCCAAACGGGCAAAAACTGAAGCAACTATATATACAGAGATTCAAGGATAATCAATAATACAATAGAGCACAAGAATTCACAAGCTTATACATGAATCTCTCTTCCATTCATTTTCTCTGTATACACATTGATCTTCAGTGTTTATTCATTTTCTCTGTAAGAGAGTCTTCATACAATTCAAATTCTATGTTTATTTGATCTCAAGGTATTGGGACCTTGAGAGGGTAGTTTTTCCTTACGAGAGAAGCAGTTGAGAGAATTCCTTGTTGTGCCTTCCACTCATAAGCCTTATAAGATACAAGCAGAAGAGAACGTAGCTGCTTGTAAGACTTACAGTGGTGTAAGCAGGAGAGAACGTTGCTGCTCATAAGTCTTGTATACATAAGCAA
This sequence comes from Inga oerstediana, assembly GCA_963210345.1. Lineage (NCBI taxonomy): Eukaryota > Viridiplantae > Streptophyta > Magnoliopsida > Fabales > Fabaceae > Inga > Inga oerstediana. The sequence continues at coordinate 42,817,846 of OY723404.1, forward strand.
GTGAGAAGGGTCATAGGTTGTTTTTCTGCACGTAAGACTTGTCGTAAGGGGGAGAGAAGTTTCTTGTTGAGAGAATATTTCTGCTCGTAGTCCGTTCAAGGACAATTGTTGTTTTGTGGCATTCTGAGAGCCCATTGAATCTTGGAGGTATAGTGAAAATCTCAGTAGGTCTTGATCTCTGAGGACTGGACGTAGGCCTGGTTGTTAGGCCGAACCAGTATAACTCTCTGTGTTCAAATCTTCTCAACTCTACTCAGTCTACTATATTTTTCATATCACCACATCAAGCAAAAAATTTATAACATCACCCAATTCACCCCCCTCTTGGGTGAAGCTTGCCTCTTACATTTGGTATCAGAGCCTTGTCTTCTCCGAAGAGCCTAACAGCTTGAGAAGGATCCGACAAATGGCAACAATGGGTGAAAATATTCTTCCAGACGGAGCTTCAATTACTAGACCTCCTGGTTTTGCTAGAGAACATTTTTCGTTCTGGAAAGCTAAATTGAGAGTGTTTGTGATGGCCAACGAGTATGGATTATGGAATGTTATACAAGATGGTGACTATGTTCCAATGAAGATAATCGAAGATAGAGCAGTTAAAAAGAGCCCAGATGAGTTTGACGAGAATGAAAAAAGGTTAGTGACATTAAATAGTAAAGCCATTCTAATGATACAGAGTGCTCTTAGTCAAAAAGAATATTTTCGTATATGTACTCTACCAACTGCCAAAGATATGTGGGATGCTCTTGAAATTGCTCACGAAGATACATCTAGAATCAAAGAAAATAGAATCAATACTTTAATTACAGAATATGATTTATTTCGTATGAAATCTGGAGAAAGTATATCAGAATTTGAACTAAGGTATACTCATCTTGTTAATCAATTATCTGCTCTTGGAAAGTCGTTTGATCAAAATTCCCAGGTAAGAAAGATTCTTAATATTCTTACGAAAGAGTGGGAAGCAAAGGTGACAGCCATCGAAGAAGCTAAAGGAGAAGCTATGAGATCCGTAGTTGCTCTCTTTGGAAGTCTTTCTGAATATGAAGGTAAGTTGAGATTCAAAAAGGAACTTGAAGAATTCGATGATAAAAAGAAAAAGGGAGTTGCACTTAAAGCTATCAAAGAAGAAGAAGAAACTTCCGAGAATGAAGATGTTCCTAGTGATGATGAAATGGGAATGATCATGAGAAAATTCAAGAAATTCTACTGAAGAGGTCAAAGGAATTTCAAGAACTATCAAGGTAGACCAAGCAAGAAAGAAAATAAAGAACAACAAATAGTATGCTATGAATGTGGGAAACCAGGACACATCAAATCTGAATGTTTCAGAAACAAAGACAAAAAGAAGCTGAAAAAGAAAGCATATATATCATCTATTTGGGGTGATAGTTCGTCAGACGAAGAAAATGACAATGACGAAGTAGCAAATCTATGCTTGGTAGCTAAGGAAGAAGAATCAGACTCTGAGGTAAGTGATTCTGAACCTTCTTATGATGAATTGTTATCTGAATATAATGCATTGCATACAGAGTTCATCAAAGTTGCTAAAGAAATGGTTAGTTATAAGAAGAAAGTAAAAGAATTAGAAAGTAATGTCATATCATCATATGAAATGTGCAAAGAGAAAGATAAGAAAATAGAAGATTTAACAAAGATTGTTGAAAAGTTTACTAAAGGAAGTGAAACTCTCAAGGTTATTTTAAATTCTCAAAAAGTTTTATTTGATAAATCTGGAATTGGATATAATTCTGTGCATGATAAGAATAGTAGAGAGTATCTTAAATATTTTAGGAATTCTGTGCATACATCGAATCCATTTACATTATGCAATTATTGTAATAGGAAAGGACATTATACTTCATCGTGTTATTTCAAAAAGGGACAGGTTGTTGGAACATATAAATGGGTTCCGAAAGGGACACATACTTCAAATACTAACCACAAAGGACCCAAGAAAGTGTGGGTACCTAAAACTTGATCATCTTATTCTAGGTATGTCTCAAAGCATCTCGAGCGAACAAATGGTATATTGATAGTGGATGTTCGAGACACATGACTGGTGACAAAAATAAGTTCACCATGCTTGAAACTAGAGAAGGAGGAAAGGTAACATTTGGAGGAAATCAATCTGGACGTATTGCTGGAATTGGTGAAGTGGGAAGAATCGATGGCGTTCAAATCAACGGAGTATATTATGTTGAAGGATTATGCCACAATCTCTTAAGCGTAAGTCAAAGCACTGACAAAGATAACTGGGTGATTTTTGACTCAAAAGAATGCTTGATAGTAAGCAAGAAAGATCTACCCCTAAACAAAGAAACTATCAAGGCAAAGATCCGAGCTCAAAGGGACGGTAATTGTTATACTATTGATTTAAATTCAAATTCTTCTGAAAATTGTTTTCTTAGTCGATCAGAGGAAAGTTAGTTATGGCATAAGCGTTTGGCTCATGTCAATATGAATCAACTTGACAAATTGATTAGAAAAGATTTAGTTGTTGGTCTTCCCAAACTCAAATTCAAAGACAACATGATATGTGAAGCTTGTCAAAAAGGCAAACAAACTAAATCTTCTTTTAAAACAAAATATGAAATTTCTACTTCAAAACCTTTACAATTACTTCATATGGATTTGGTAGGACCTGCAAGAGTAAAACGTTTTGGAGGAAATTTATATACATTAGTAATTGTTGATCATTTTACAAGATTTGCATGGACTATATTTATTGCCTCAAACGATGAAACTTTTGCTGAATTTATTATGTTTGCAAAAAAGGTTCAAAATGAGAAAGGTATTTCTATTGTCTCCATTAGAACAGATCATGGAGGAGAATTTGATAATCAATTGTTTGAAGATTACTGCAACAACGAAGGAATAGATCACAACTTCTCAGCCCCTAGAACACCTCAACAAAATGGAGTAGTGGAAAGGAAGAACAGAGTTCTTACAGAAATAGCAAGAGCATTACTTAATGAAAAAGAAATGTCACAAGTGTTCTGGGCAGATGCAATGAGTACTGCATGCTATATTTCAAACCGAGCATATATTCGCAAATCTCTTGGAAAGACACCATATGAACTCTACAAGGGAAGAAAGCCAAATATTGCTCATCTTCATATCTTCGGGTGTAAGTGTTTCATTCACAACAATGGTAAAGAAAATTTAGGTAAATTTGATTCAAAGTCTGATGAAGGTATATTTCTAGGATATTCTAATAGAAGTAAAGCTTACAGAGTTTTCAATAAAAGAACATGTACTGTTGAAGAATCTATTCATGTTGTGTTTGATAAAATTGAATCTCAGACAAAACTTAATGATGAAGAAGAAATGGATTCAATCAAGAAAAACAAATCTATTTTAAAGCAGGATGATTTTGAAACAAATGATTTTCAAAATTTAGAAGATGTCGATGATCATGCTCAACCTAAAGCATGGAGACATATGAAGGATCATCCAATTGATCAAGTTATAGGAGATATTCATGAAGGTGTCAAAACCAGAAATAGAATTCTCAATGAGGTAACTTTTTCTGCTTTTATTTCTGAAATTGAGCCTTCTAATATAGAAGAAGCTTTGTCTGACAATGATTGGGTGATTGCTATGCAAGAAGAACTAAATCAATTTCAAAGAAATCAAGTTTGGGATTTAGTTCCTCGACCTAAAGATCATACAGTTATAGGGACTAAATGGGTTTTCAAAAACAAACTTGATGAATCAGCAATCATTGTGAGAAATAAAGCAAGATTGGTAGCCAAGGGCTATAATCAAGAAGAAGGTATTGATTATGAGGAAACATATGCTCCAGTTGCAAGATTGGAAGCAATACGAGTACTCCTAGCTTTTGCTTGCATCAAAAGTTTTAAACTTTATCAAATGGATGTGAAAAGTGCTTTTCTAAATGGTTATATTATGGAGGAAGTATATGTAGAACAGCCTCCTGGTTTTGAAGATGAAACAAAACCTGATTATGTCTTCAAACTTAAGAAAGCATTATATGGTTTGAAACAAGCACCCAGAGCTTGGTATGAAAGACTAAGCAAATTTCTTCTTGATCAAGGTTTTGTCAGAGGTAAAGTTGATACAACTTTATTCATCAAACATAACAAAAATGATGTTCTAATTGTTCAAATTTATGATGATGATATTATTTTTGGTGCTACTAACGAATCTATGTGTCAAGAATTTTCTAAGATTATGCAGGGAGAATTTGAAATGTCCATGATGGAAGAATTGAACTTCTTTCTTGGACTTCAGATCAAACAAAAGAAGAATGGCATATTTATATCTCAGACAAAGTATTTGAAAGAGTTGTTGAAGAAATATGGATTAGATAATGCTAACAGAGCTGATACTCCAATGAGTTCTACAACGTTGTTGGATGCTGATGTAAAGGGACCTAGCTTCAACATCACAAAGTATAGAGGAATGATTGGTTCATTACTCTATCTCACAGCAAGCAGGCCAGATATTCAGTTCAGTGTAGGAATGTGTGCAAGGTATCAATCCAATCCTAAGGTATTTCATGCAGAGTAAGTAAAAAGAATTTTCAAATATCTAGGAGATACTTCAGAGCTTGGTCTTTGGTATCCGAAAAGAGGGAACGAGTATTTAATGGCATATTTAGATTCAGATCACGGTGGATATAAAACTGACAGAAAGAGTACCAGTAGTCAATGTCAATTTCTCGGAGGCTCTCTAGAGTCATGGTTCAGTAAGAAGCAGAACACAGTTTCATTATCTTCAACTGAAGCTGAATATATAGCTGTGGCAAGTTGCTGTTCTCAAGTGCTATGGTTAAAACAACAACTTCAAGATTTGGGAATTTATTTAAAATAAATTCCAATTTATTGTGATTACACTAGCACGATAAGCTTGGCAAAAAATCTTGTACAACATTCAAGGACCAAGCATATAGACATTTGACATCACTTCATTCGAGATCATGTTCAAAAGAGAGATTTCAAAGTGGAATTCATACCTACTCATCTTCAACTTGCGGATATTTTCACAAAGCCAATTGCAAAAGATCAATTCCTATACATTCAAAGAGAATTGGGAATGGTTAATCCCAATGAGTTGTGAGTTTTCCTGTTAAATATTTTAATTAAATGTTTCTTTTGATGACAACCCTACTAACTTTAGCATCAGAGTGTTCAAAATTTGTTTTTGCAGGACTGTCACTCGAGCACTGAGGATGCTGCTCGAGTGATGAGCTGTGTCACTCGAGCACAAGCAGCTCTGCTCGAGCACAGCACTTTTAAAAATGCTTTGCTTTATGACATGAAAAACAGAGGTTAATAGAGGATATGAGAATATCAAGAGACTATATCAAAAGCAATAGTGAGAATTGAACTCACTCGCGAGTGAGGAACTCTCACTCGAGCATGATATGAACATGCTTAAGGTGAGGAGTGCCTGCTCGAGTGAAGAAGAAGAATTTCTTTGAAAAAGCTATCCAAATCATGGTTACTCAAATGATCTTGGAGGATTTGAGTACAAAGATACAAAAATATATCAAGAAATTCAAAATCCAGGTACGTTTTACACATTTTATTAATTTTCCAGAAAATCACTCGAGCACAGATAGAACACACTCGAGCACAATGTAAACATCACTCGAGCACTAAGGTTCATGCTTGAGCACTGTCACTTATATCAGTTACGGGGGAGCTTAGAACGTCACACTTCTTGCTCTCACTCGAGGTGCTCTCTCACTTGAAGGTCGCATCTCTTCATCTTCAACCGTTTCTCTTCATTCAATCGCGTCTTTCTACTTCAAATCGCCGTTACAGCCTTTCAATTTTCTATAAAAGGTGATTCTTACTCTTTGCCTGTTACATTCGGTGCCCTAATCTCTCTATCACTATCAAAAACTCTCTGAGTCCTTGCTTTTCTCTTATTTTCTCTACAATGGCAAGAACCAAAATACCTTCTATTCCTCAAAGATCTCAATCTCCTTCTCCTACTCATTCTGGTGCCAGTATATCTGGTACCCCTGAACCAACACCTCCCTCTCCAAAAATCTCTTCCTCACCGTCACCACCTCCTAAGCCCAAAACCAAAAAGAGGACTCCGGCTAAGAAACCTCACCCAAAACCTCAGGTTTCAAAGAAAGATCAACCCCCTCAAAAGAAACCAAAGGGAGTGGTGTTCAAGGAACCTATAATCACTTGGTCTCAATCCAAAGAGGTTCAAGGAAAGGGGAAGAAGAAGGAGTCAGAACAACCCCAATCATCTTCTTCTTCTGGGGATACCTTCAGTAGAAAACTCCGGGAAGCAATAGAAAAATCCAAACTTGACAAGATAGTTGGGAAGATTACTTCTCAGGCCGGTGTTTCAAGTTCACATCAAGATAGGTAACCAAGTGCCTCTGCTTCAGGAGCACCTTCTGCCTCTCAAGCACCAGTGGATGACCAACTCACCAGTCCTCCTGAGGGATTCAATGTTGATGAACTTAAGGTCTTGCCTCAGAAGGTATATGATGATGAATTTAAACATAGACATTTCTGTCCTGTGGTATATGTGGATCTGGATTACTTGAAAAAGAATTGTCACTTGGATTTATACCCTTATCTCCAATACTATGCTCCCTGGCTAGATATCCATTTGCCATATTCTCCCACTGTTGTGAAAACCTTTTATTGCAACATGAAGTCTCATAATATTAAGTCTAGATCTGGTGAATTGATTGAAGAAGCAGTATCTACTACTGTTAGAGGAAAATTTATTATGATTTCTGTCAAGATCATAAATGACTTACTTGGTTATGTTGCACCTCCTCCTGATCCACCCTTTTTCTCTGCCAATGAAGTTTTTAAAATTCTGAGACCAAAAGATCCCATTGGCCCCCTCATTTTCAAACCTATTGATATGCCTGATATTCACAGAGTCCTTCATTATATATATTCCCGGAGCATAGTCAATAAGTCCAAAAATTTTACCCACTTTGCTCAAAAGGATTATTATTTGTTGGCTTCTTTGGTTGCCGGGCAACAAAGGAATGTGGGGGAGATTATTTTTAATGAGATGAGAAGGTTTCGATTTTCTTCAACGAGATCCACAACCATACCATACCCTCAGCTTGTTTCTTTCATTTTGATGAAAAACAAAATTTGGTATTTGGAAGGAACTGAAAGTGTACTCATCTCAAGATTTGGTAAGACTCAGTTAACTCACATGGGTATCAATCTTCCGGTGAGTCGGACCAAAGCCACATCCAAGAGGGAAGCCACTCAATCCAGAGGTGATGAGGAACAATCATCTGCTCAAGGTCCTATTCCTCCTCCTCCCTTTCTTAATGCCTCTCTGTCCAATCATATGACTGAGGTAATTAATCAAGCTGTATCAAGTTTGAAGAAGGAGTTAGTGACTGAGTATGAGAAGCTTGTAGAGAAGATGGAAGCACAGGTCATTAAATTGGTAGACAAGGCCAATATTAACTTTGAACTAATGTTCAAAACTCAGGATGAGATGTCACAGAGGATCACTAATTTGGAGACCTTCTTGCACTCACATTTTCCCTCTTCATCTTCCGGGGTGCCTCCTGAGACCACTCATACCTCACCACTTCATCCACAGACTCATGTACTTTTCACCGATCCAGAGTCTAATGTAGATGTTACTTTTGACCGGTCTCCTTCACTACCTCCCTCATCTTCTGTACCATAGCCAACATCTCCTCCTGATGAGCCCATTGATCCTCTTACTGCCATGGTGTCCTTTGTTCCACCTTCTGATACCTCTGTACCACAGCCCCCTTCTGATGGTGACAAAACGGGGAAGAAGGATGTGTGATGATTTCTGAGCTACTGTGGAATGTATTTGATTGTTTGGGTAGATTTTCTGTATGGGTAGGATTTTGATGTTTTTGATGTTATTTTGTACTGGGATTTGGTTGTTAACTTTTAATGAATTTTTATATGTTTCAAGTTATTCATGAATAGGATTATCAAGTTATTGAGTTGTTATTAAAGTTATATATCTCATACTATACTTATCTTGGTTGTTAAGTGTCCAGAGGAAACATTGCAGGAAAATTTAAACTTGAAGCCAAAACTTGATATGCATTTGGAAACATTGAAGAATTTCAAAAAATTTCAATCTCAATCAATTTTCTTTAAATTTTCATCACAAAGGTTTTGTCATCATCAAAAAGGGGGAGAATGTTAGATCCCAAGTTTTGATGATAACAAAAAGACAATCGTGTACAAATAATGTTTTCGGGAGATTAAGAAAAGTTTACAAAGTTACCAAATGCATAGAGGAAGTTTTCTGATATCTGCTGTGAGATTGCACTGGAGTGCTCGAGCATAGATTTTGCACTTGAGCATAGATCTCTTTTATGCTCGAGCATGTGCGAGTGAAAGCCAGAAAGTGTGCACCCGAGAGACATTCCACTGTTATGTTCACTGACTCACTTGAGCACTGGAGTTACCACTCGAGCAGAGAATCCATTCTCACTCGAGCACATGCGAGCAAGGGTCTGCGAGTGCTTGGCCGAGAGCAAATAATAGCATGCTTCCTTCATTCACTCGAGCAGAGACATCAATGCTCAAGCATGAGCATTCTGTGCTCGAGCAAGGTACTGCGAGTGCTTGGTCGAGAGTCATGAAGTACAGAGAAGTGCAAGTGTGCTCGAGCACACCCTTATATGCTCGAGTGACACATCAGCACTTGCGAGTGAAAATTCTATCCCTCTCCAAATCTGATGCGAGTGCTTGTTTAAAAGGTATAATACTTGAGAATATTTTTCTCACTCGAGCAGGAGTCTGTGTGCACGAGTGAGGACCCACATCACCTGCGAGTGATAATTTTATCCCTCTGAAATCCTGATGCGAGTGTTGGTATTGAGAGCATATTCTTGGAGAATATGCGTCTCACTCGAGCAGGAATGTGTGTGCTCGAGTGAGGTACCATATCACCCGCGAGTACAAAATCTCACTCTTGTCAAAATGGTGTGCGAGTGATGACCCGAGAAGACACTCCCAGTGGAAAATACAAGATCACTCGAGCAGAGGAAGTTGTGCTCAAGTGAGACCCCACTTCAATCGCGAGTGAAGATTCTGTCTCTCTGAAATTCTATGCAAGCACAACCCGATAACAGAAGCATATGAAGGAAAATAGGAGATCACTCGAAGTGAGCCTTTCATGCTCGAGTGATGCCCTGTTAGAACACCAAAAATGCCAAGTCTCAGAACGTTCAATCCGAATATGGTTTATTGTTATTTATTCATATCATCATTACTTATTATCATTGTTTAACATTACTCTGAATATATTATAAGGTTGATACAGGAAGATGAACGTTTAAAATTTACTGTTACGGAGAAAGTCAAACAGCGGTAGACAACATGATTACAAACACGTTCGCACCTACCGCATTCAGAATATTCAAACATGCGCGTGTCCTTCAATAGTTGCAAAAGTCCCTCTCCTCAAATGTTGATTTTCCAAATGGGCAAAAACTGAAGCAACTATATATACAGAGATTCAAGGATAATCAATAATACAATAGAGCACAAGAATTCACAAGCTTATACACGAATCTCTCTGCCATTCATTTTCTCTGTATACTCATTGATCTTCAGTGTTTATTCATTTGCTCTGTAAGAGAGTCTTCATACAATTCAAATTCTATGTTTATTTGATCTCAAGGTATTGGGACCTTGAGAGGGTAGTTTTTCCTTACGAGAGAAGCAGTTGAGAGAATTCCTTGTTGTGCCTTCCACTCATAAGCCTTATAAGATACAAGCAGAAGAGAACGTAGCTGCTCGTAAGACTTACAGTGGTGTAAGCAGGAGAGAACGTTGCTGCTCATAAGTCTTGTATACATAAGCAAGTGAGAAGGGTCATAGGTTGTTTTTCTGCACGTAAGACTTGTCGTAAGGGGGAGAGAAGTTTCTTGTTGAGAGAATATTTCTGCTCGTAGTCCGTTCAAGGACAATTGTTGTTTTGTGGCATTCTGAGAGCCCATTGAATCTTGGAGGTATAGTAAAAATCTCAGTAGGTCTTGATCTCTGAGGACTAGACGTAGGCCTGGTTGTTAGGCCGAACCAGTATAACTCTCTGTGTTCAAATCTTCTCAACTCTACTCTGTCTACTATATTTTTCATATCACCACATCAAGCAAAAAATTTATAACATCACCCAATTCACCCCCCTCTTGGGTGAAGCTTGCCTCTTACAGCTTCCAGGTAGTAACTCTTTCTCTTGTAACATATGTATGTTGTTTGTGATAAAGGAACTAGAATAGGACAACCATAAGTTAAAAGCTCATTGGCTAATGAACAAAATGTGAGTACCAGCAGACAACACATTGGTAATATTAAAAGGAATTAAGAACTGAGGAACCATAATGAATTTTTATGAACCTTGATGAAACAATTTTGGAAGTTCAAACTCTTTAGAAAAACCTACTCAATTACAAGTTCGAACCTTATGTTGTATTTGGGACATAAACTATTTTTGAAGGTATGTTAGGCCTGGGATTGAAACCCAACTGAATGGTTTAAATCTATTATCTATCTAAACTCATCTAATTACTACGGTAAGGAAGGTGTTACATCAAGTACATGGCTGGACTGGAGACCGGTATATTTCCCTAAGTAATATACTAGGTAGTGCCTTTTAAGAAGGCCAACACAAAAGTCAAAAATAGATCTCAAGATGAAGGGACATGTGGCATCCTCTTGTGGCACCAACACAAACGTAAGTCATGATGTTACTTTATTAAAGTAGTTTATTAAAGTAATTTTATGCAGAGTCCACTCGGTTTGGCACCACGTGTCTATGTTCTAGTATATTCTACCCAACTGACAACATACTAAGCATACTATCACCAAATATCAGTATGCCACATGTGGGGCCCATATGTGTTCTTGTGCATGCCCTCCCGTATGGCGTTTAAGTGTACTCTTGTACACGTGCATCATTATATTCTATCTGACCGAATACATATTCAGTACACCGATTACCAAATGTCGGTATGCTATACGTGGGACCCATATGGCACCACAAATACTTATGTTTGCCATTCAAAATAGCACCAAATGCCTTTCTGCCACTTAAGGGCGCCACATGTACTGAAGTACATTCATTGATCTATTTCTCCAAATAAGTATAACCTCTAAGCCCTCATAACATCAAGAGAACCATTCTCTTCCCGGAAACTAAATCATACAGTCCCTGAGAGTCTTTCTATCTCTTGTCATTCTTTAAACTCTTCCTAAATTAAGCTTAGTAATCTGCCTGATATAGGCTTATACTCAACTCTCTAGGCCTAAAATTCAGGATATTACACATTGACCATACTGTAATGATGCTTTCTTTATACCACTCAAGTATCAGCAGGAAGGCCAATCTCATACTTGTGAGCATGGGACTACTCCTCTGTTGACGAGTAGTTAGATGATCTCATTAGTTCATCTGGCTACTCAACACTATTATATATTTTATTACTTTTTTCATTTTAAATGTATTCTTTAAAAAATATAGAATATTACTCAAAATTATTAGAAAGCAACTGTATAATAAATAACATTTTGTTAGGTGTTCTTTCAAAACAATTGTCATAAAACTCACGGTGTTGGAAAAACAACATAATATTGTTGCGCAGACTGATCCTTGATCTTCACCTTCGATTGAACGCTTCACTTCCAATATATTAAACTCCCTATTTTTATACTCCTTATCATAATGGTCAAGTGACACATTAAAGAAATGCTAGCGAATTGGTGCAAACCCACAAGGGAAGATCCCACAAACCCACAACCAATTCCGAAATATACACACCCCAAGAAAGTTAAACACAAATCAATGATCCACTTGAACCCTTGAACACGAAAGAACAAGGACCCGAAGTGTTAGAAAACGCCACAAGGTTAATCAAGCCTTGATAAGTTTGTTAGTTCTAAAAAGAACCCTAGAGAGAATCCACTCTCAAGAAACAAAGTGCAGAAGTGCAACTTTCATTTATGATTCAAATCTGAATTGTGTGTCTACAAATGAAGAAGCACCAAGTATTTATAGGAAAATATGACCTAAGTGCAATTTTGAAAATAACCAATACAAATTGTAAAACCATGTGCTAGGAAACCTAAAAGTCTAATACAATAAACATAAAAGTCTAATACAATCTAGAAGAAAGTTGAAAAATCAAATACAACATGCTAAAGAAAACAAAAGTCAAATCTACCACCAACTCCTTGTTGATTTTCGCACACCTAAATTCAAGAAAATGTATTCAGCAAATTAAGGCTCAAAATGTGCTTATTTAGGCCCAAATGAGCCTCCCATGTGTAGTACTTGGTCCAAGCTCTTTAGTTTCAAGTTTGCAAGCACAAAACTTGATCAATATCTCCATTTACAGCCTATATGAAGTTAGTGACGTTTTCATCATTTTTGTCCAGTTTTGATCCAATTGCTACTTGCTTTGTCCAAGTTCCTTGCACTAGCCCATTTAATGCTTCCTTGATTTGTTTGGCACTAGCCCATTTAATGTCTCCAATGCTCTTTTAAGCGCATAGAGCTCTTTGTCATAAGTTGGATACTACAAGGCTGCTCCATTTACCTTTTCACTAAAATAGGCAATTGGCTTTCCTTCCTGCATTAAAACAACTCCTATCCCAACTCCAGATGTATCATATTCAATCTCAAAAGTTTTGCTAAAGTCAGGCAATACTAACACAGGTGCAGAACACAATTTTTCCTTAAGGCCAATGAATTCATCTTCTTGTGCTTTATCCCATTTAAAACCAACAGATTTTTTAATGACCTCAATGAGTGGTGGAGCAAGTGTGCTAAAATCCTTCACAAATCGCCTATAAAAACTAGCCAAACCATGAAAACTTCTCACCTCAGTTATGCTTTTAGGTGTTGGCCATTCTTTTATAGCTCGTATCTTTTCCTCATCAACTTCTATTCCTTTAGCACTCACCACAAAACCAAGAAAAACAAGTTTATCCATGCAAAAATCACACTTTTTCAGATTTGCAAACAGTTTTTCTTTCCTTAAAACATCAAGAACACAATGCAAATGATTCAAATGCTCATCCAAATTCTTGCTATAAATCAGAATATCATCAAAATAAACCACAACATATTTCCCAATGAAAGCACACAAAATATGGTTCATTAATCTCATGAAAGTGCTTGGTGCATTAGTTAACCCAAAGGGCATAACTAACCATTCATATAATCCATGTTTGGTCTTGAAAGCAGTTTTCCACTCATCCCCTTCTCTCATTCTAATTTGATGGTACCTAGATTTCAAATCAATCTTAGAAAAGACAATAGAACCATGCAATTTATCAAGCATATCATCTAATCTAGGAATGGGATGGCGGTATCTTATAGTGATATTGTTGACGGCTCTACAATCAATGCACATCCTCCAAGTTCTATCTTTCTTTGGAACTAAAAGCACTGGAACTGCACAAGGGCTTAAACTTTCTCTAACATACCCCTTTGCCATGAGTTCTCCCACTTGCTTTTACAGCTCTATTGTTTCTTCAGGATTGCTTCTATATGCTGGCCTATTACTAATTGTTGCTCCAGGAATGAAATCAATTTGGTGTTCAATTCCTCTAATAGGTGGTAAACTTGGTGGAGTTTCTTCAGAGAACACATCATCAAATTCCTGCAACAAAGAACCAACAATACTAGGAAAGGAATAGTTAATGTCATTAGTGTTCAAAAAGGATTCCTTGTAAACAAGGAGTAATAAATGTGTTTCAACCAGAAAAGAACTTCTCACTTCACTCTCTTTTGCATAAAAACTCATTTTCTTCTTTTCTTTTCTCTCTTCACTCATTTCCTTTCTCTGGATTTCTTTTTTTGAACTTTCAGATTTTCTCTCTTTTTCACTCTCTTTTCTTTTTTCTCTCTCATTTTTCTCTCTTTTCATCTTGAGTTGATCCTCATACACTTGTTTTGGAGCCAATGGAACAAGAATCACAGGTCTGCTGTTCATTACAATAGAATATCTATTTGTAAACCCATCCCTCTTGACTTTTCTATCAAACTCCCATGGTCTTCCTAAAAGTATATGTTCAGCATGCATAGGAACAACATCACACAATATTTCATCACAATATTTGCCAATTGAAAAGGACACAAGAACTTGCTTATCAACTTTAATTTCCCCACATTTATTCAACCATTGCAGCTTGTATGGTCTAGGGTGTCTAATGGTAAGCAAATTCAATTTCTCAACCAATGTAGTGCTTGCAACATTTGTTACACTCCCACTATCAATGATCAAACTACAAACCTTGTTATTAATGAGGCATCGAGTATGGAAAATGTTTTCCCTTTTCTCATTCGTCTCATCTTCCTTCACTTGGCAATTCAAAGCTCTTCTAACCACAAGGCATTCTCCTTCTACGACATATTCAACCCCATCATCACTAGCATCTTCAATGGAATCATGATCACTTTCACTTTCAGTTACAACTTTACTATTTTTAAGAATCATGACTCTCTTGTTGGGGGATTAAGAAGCTATATGACCTGTACCCAAACACTTAAAACACTTTATATCTCTATTTCTAGAAGTTTGGAATCATATTTACCTTTGTTATTTGATGTAGCTTCTTCTTTGCTTTTAGTTGTCTCCTTCTGGAAAGCTCTTTCTCCTTTCTTCTAAATCTGTTTTTGTGAAGAACTTGATCCAGAATGGAATTTTGAAGCGCCTTTATGCTTGAGTTGCTTCTCCACCTTAATTGCCATATGCACCATGTCCTCCAGCTCCACATAATGTTGCAATTACACAGTGTCAGCAATTTCTTTGTGAAGCCCATTCAGAAAACGAGCCATTGTAGCCTCCCCATCTTCTTGCACATTAGCTTTTATCAAAGCTAACTCTATCTCTTTATAATATTCCTCCATACTCCTAGAGCCTTGTGTAAGGGTCTGCAACTTTTGATAAAGCTCCCTATAGTAATGGTTAGGAATAAATCTCCTTCTCATTAGAGTTTTCATTTCCCTCCATGTTGCTACGGGCCTCTCACCATTATTGCTCCTATTGATGCCCAATTTATCCCACCAAACAATGGCATAATCAGTGAATTCTATTGCTGCCAACTTAACCTTTTTAGCCTCAGAATAATTGTGGCACTCAAAAATCATTTCTATCTTCTTCTCCCACTCTAAATATGCTTCAGGATCACTCCTACCTTGGAAAGGTGGTATTTTCTTTTTGATGCTCCCTAGGTTCCCATCTTCTCTATTTCTTTCCCTAGGAATATTTCTGCCATGTCCTCTCCTATACCTCCTATCTCCTATCTCCTCTATGCCTATTACTTCCCACTTCATTTTCAGATTCAAAATCTTCTACACTAGCACTACTAACCTCATCATGCTTAGATTCAAATTCATCCATAGAAGTATCCCGCCTGTTATGCCTTCTAGGATTTGGTCTAACTATTTTCAGGTTTGCAATTCTTTCATCTTGTCTATTCATCCTATCCCTTATTTCTCCAAAAACAACATCCATATGTGCAAAATGTTGCTGCATTGCCTTGAGGTGGTCATCTAGATTCTTTGGGTTGTTACCACCAGATGTTTCTTCTACATTTGACATTGTTTCTACAAGAAAGATGTTAGAGAAATAATTTTCCTCACAAATTCCTCACGTGTTTCCCTCCAGGATGTCACTCTACACTTGTGTTTCACTCAAATTTGGCTTTTAAATTGATGTATTCACTCTTTTGCCTTTTTCCACTCTTAGATTCCTCTTGAGGCCCTTTAAAAAACTAAGCAATTCATAATCAAAGAAATCACAATTTACAGAATTAACACAACACTTAGAAATATGGAATATCAATGTGAGTATTGGAAGAGGAAATTCAGGGAAATCAAAAGTTTAAATGACACAAACTTCACAAATTCTGGATGTGACAATAGATATTGCTCAAAACACTTCCACCACATTCTTTTTTTTTCAGTATTTTTTTTTTCATATAACTTTTTTTTCTTTTTCTTTTTTTGATGCTCTTGTTTTTTTTTCATTTTTCTCCTCTACTGAAATTTAAAGAGAATGTAGAATCTATTACAAACAACAAAACTCAAGAAATCTGAACGCAGAAATTCTAGAAAAGCGTCTGTTTTGGAAAGACTATAACTCACAGTGGAACTTTTGGATTGAGATGAAACCAAAACAAACAGAAAGATGAGATTCTAAACTATCAAAATAACCTATTGAATGATGTAAAACACAAAGGAAAAGTGGTCAAATAAGGATAGAATATTTTAGGATGTTCTAGAAAAATGAAGATGAACAAGCCTAGAATTTCTAGAAAACACAACTAGATTAAAATAGATAGAACTCACAAATGACAAATCGGATTGAAACGATTCTAAACTGAGATGAAAAAAGAGATTCTGAACTATGAATTTGACATACTAAATATTGGAAAACACAAAGGAAAACTTGACGAACAGAAGTAATAATTCTGGACATGGATAGACACAAGAACAAAGCACAAAACTTAAAATGAAAATGGAAACGAAGAACAGATAGATATGACCTGAGTTTAGATTCGAAGCTCTGATACCAAGATGGTGCGAACCCACAAGGGAAGATCCCACAAACCCACAACCAATTCCGAAATATACACACCCCAAGAAAGCTAAACATAGATCGATGATCCACTTGAACCCTTGAACACGGAAGAACAAGTACCCGAAGTGTTGGAAAACGCCACAAGGTTGATCAATCCTTGATAAGTTTGTTAGTTCTAAAAAGAACCCTAGAGAGAATCCACTCTCAAGAAACAAAGTGCAGAAGTGCAACTTTCATTTATGATTCAAATCTGAATTGTGTGTCTTACAAATGAAGAAGCACCAAGTATTTATAGGAAAATATGACCTAAGTGCAATTTTGAAAACAACCAATACAAATTGTAAAACCATGTGCTAGGAAACCTAAAAGTCTAATACAATAAACACAAAAGTCTAATACAATCTAGAAGAAAGTTGAAAAATCAAATACAACATGCTAAAGAAAATAAAAGTCAAATCTGCCACCAACTCCTTATTGATTTTCGCACACCTAAATTCAAGAAAATGTATTCAGCAAATTAAGGCTCAAAATGTGCTTATTTAGGCTCAAATGAGCCTCCCATGTGTAATACTTGGTCCAAGCTCTTTAGTTTCAAGTTTGCAAGCCCAAAACTTGATCAATATCTCCATTTGCAGCCCATATGAAGTTAGTGCCGTTTTCATCATTTTTGTCCAGTTTTGATCCAATTGCTACTTGCTTTGTCTAAGTACCTTGCACTAGCCCATTTAATGCTTCCTTGATTTGTTTGGCTCTTGCTCTTGTGATTAGTCGACTTGGCATTTGCAAAGGATAGCTTGAATTTGACACAACTTTCTAGATCGCATCACGAATCATCCTCCCCAACCTGAACTTCCTTCTTACCCTCGGCTGCTTCTTAACATACACCTTTGCCTACTTCTCTTCCTCTTCCTACCCAACCTCCACTCCCTCCTCATGTTCCTCCTCCTCCACCTGCTCTTCCTCCTCCTCATTCCCAACCTTTTCTTCCTTCACTTGCTTCTCTTCTTCCTCCTCCCCAACCTCAACCCTTGCCTGCTTTCCTTCCTCCTCCCACTAAACCTCCACGTCCTCTCTATGCTCCTCCTTCCAACTTACTCCTCCGTCTGCTTCTTTTTCTTTGCCTCAACCTGTGGCTAGTATCGTTATTACTTTTACTTCGGTCATCCTAGTGTTCTCAAATGATTAAGATTGCTCCTCTAAGGATGAAAGGTAGGATTTATTTATTTCTTGTTTTTAGTTATATATATACAAATATATTAATTTAATGGCTCAAACATATGTAAAAAATAATCACATACCTTACAGTTGTTATTAAAAAAATCGTGATAAATCAAAATAATTGTTATAAAGGTAAAAATATAATTTATGGTTCTTATAATTAACCGTTATGTAAGACCTTAAACATTATGGATTTGTTAATAACATACCCCACGGTTACTTGAGTATAACTGTTATAAAAAGAAAACAATTAGCGGTTCTTACAAACTAACTATTATGTAAGACCTTAAAATCTAGAATGGGGTATGTTTGTAAAACATCCAATCAGTTTGACATTCAAAACTTTCATACTCAAAAAAAAGCTCTAGATCTTTCAGCTCTAAGAAAGGCATCCGTTCAACCTTAGAGTTTTCTTTCTTCGACTTTCGGCTTTGTTGACATAAGGTTCATGGTTTTTCTTTCATAATATTTTTTCCTGAATTTATTTTGGGCCCAATTGATTATTGGTTTTGACTGGGGTTTTTGTTTCTAAATAGTTTATGCTAGATGGTGTCTTTAAATAAGAAGTATATGTATGCCGATTGGCTAATGAGAGACTACTGGGATGAGGCAACAAATTTCCTTGATTTTGCATTTGTGCATAATCACCCAAATGATGGTTTGATTCTTTTCCCCTATGTAAAGTATGGCAATGTATAATGGTGTGATCGAAAAACTTGTATGTCGTACTTAGTGATTCATAGAATCATACTTATACATGTTAGACAAGGCGTGGGGAGACAATTAGTAGGTTAGTTGAACATACAAAAAGCTGTGCATCACGTAATTTTGACACAAGTGCATTTGACACCGACAGTCTCAATGATATGTCCAAGGCATTAGAAGAGGACCTCCAAGATTGTCCTAAAATGATGGAAACTTTGAAGGCTAACACAGTGAAGCCATTGTATGAGGGGTGCATTGAGTTTACCTTATTAAACTTGTGTTGAAGTTGTACAACTTGAAGGTGAGAAATAGGTGGTCCGATACGAGCTTCACAAAATTGCTCGAGACTTTGAATAAAATGCTACGGACCAAAAATATGATTCCACCCAAAACATATGCTACGAAGAAGATGTTACGCTCCGTCAGTCTTAGCTATAAGAAGATACACGCTTGCCCAACAATTGTGTCTTGTTCAGGAATGAATATACATTGCTAACACAATGTCCTATATGTGAGGAGCCAACCTACCAACATAAAGGGTAGAGCCTAAAAAAGGTATTATGGTATTTCTCCATCATGCCTAGTTTAAATGCCTATATGGTATTCCTGATGATGAAAAAAATTTGAGATGGCATGAAGATAAAGGGACAAATGATGATATGCTTTGACATCCTGTTGATTTTATAGAATGGAAGAAGTTTGATATGAACCACCTTGAATTCATAAAAGATGATAGGAACCTCACCTTACATTAGTTACTGATAGGATGAACCCGTTTAAGATACAAAGCAATAGCCACAGCACATAGCCATTAATATTTTTTATATGTAACCTTCCTCTATGGCTCTACATGAAGTGCAAGTACTCCATGTTGGCCATGCTAATCTCGGGGCCTAAGCAACCCGGGAATGACATAGATGTTTACCTGGCTCCACTAGCTAAAATTTGAAGTGCTTGTAGGATAATGGAGTCATGGTGTATGATACTTATGAGGAAGAAATGTTCAACTTGAGAACCATTCTCTTTGGCACTATCAATGACTTTTTTGCATATAGTAATTTGTTAGGATACAACATTAATAGCCAACTTGGATGTCTAATTTGTGAGGAGGGTACACATTTAATTAGATTGAAGCATAGCATGAAGATCCTAAATTAGAATATGGTTGCTTTTGGAGCATCCTTACCAATGCATAAAGATCAAGTCCTTCACGAGTATATAGCTGATCCTAAATTAATTTCTAGCAAATTAAAGTTCTTAGAATACGTTCCAAGCAATCAAGTAATGTCTTACTCAAGCTACATCATCAACGAGTTCACCTTTTACACCAAAGAGCAAGATGATCAAAGTAAAATATAAAATAGTGGTATAACTCTTGTAGGTAACACCGTGCATGTATCGAGTTCTGAAGATAGAAATCCTATCTATGTGATGATGTCATACTTTAGGGATATTGAGGACATATGGGAGTTGGATTATATTGGCTTTTGAGTTCCTATATTTGGCTGCAAGTGGGATAACGATAATCATGGCTTGAGAATTGATGACTTAGACCTGATACAATTGAATTTGAATAAGGAAGGGTATAAGGAAGAGCCTTTTATTTTGGCTTCTCAGGCTAAACAAGTGTTCTATGTTCATAGTCCTTCTAAACATGGATGGTTTATTGTTTTGTTGACAAATAAAATTGATTGATAAGGATATGGGTGATGGAGTTGAGGATCATCCATTCAATAGGATGTTACTTGAACCAATAAATGAAGAAGATGCTTTATACGACAAGCACGATCATAATAAAGGCACTTGAGTATCAAAGAAGGGAAACTTATTACTTCACAAGAAGAGAAGAATTCAAATAAAAAAATGTAACTTACAAAATATTCAGACTTGGAAAGGAAAATGAGGGACTTAATTTTTTTGTTTTGACTATGTTGTTTTCCTACTGCTGGGCTGGCTTAATTTTTCTGTTTTTATGGATGGTCTATTGTATTATCGCTTGTTTATGTGTTGTTTATGAAAGCAGGTGAAAATCAATAGCAGTACCCCTAATTTTTTAGACAAAATGTTGCAAATATTTAATGGTTATTAGCTATAAACCGTAATTTATGTTTCCAAAATAACTAATTGTTTCTTGCAATAACCATTATATATGTAACAATAGAGCAATATATTATGGGTATTATATTTGAACTGTTTAAAGTTAAACTTTCCCTTCTATTTAAATGTCTCTCCGCTTTTCTATTTTATTCATTAGTAAACTCGTCTTATGTCAAATGTAAACCCTAAATCCACCAACCTCAGAACCTCACCACTCCAGCCGTCTTTTTGGGTCATAAACAATCATTTTTAGTTGAATCACACCATCCATAAATCCTTCTTTGTGTTTATTTGCGACAGCTGTGTGGGTTATTGCATAAACCGTAACACACACTTTTGTTCATTACAACAATTGTCTTAGGGTTTATTGTAACCAACCAACCCCAGAACCCCACTTCTTTGGTTGGATTTTCTAGCATTGTCAGGCATCTTCAGTGGATCCATAGAATCTAAAGTGTTTACCGTACTTTTGTTAGCAATAGATGCACGAGTTGTTTCGGTTTCCCTGACTCAAGTTTTCATTTTGCACCCTTAGCCAAGTCAGGTTTCTTTATATGGCCTATTCTAACCATATGGTGGTATGACTTCCTTTCTCTATTCTGTATTCTCCATTATTATTCACTTCATATTTTATAGCTAGGTTTTGACCTAAGTAATGCTCATGTTTTGTAGCTACAGGCTACATACATAACTTATAGGGGAGAACACGATTCACAACTGTCTCCATAGGCCACATGTATAACCTATAGAGGGAGAACACAATTCTCAACTCACCTCTCCATCAGAATCATGTTAGCCTAGAGAGCTAAAGGCTGCTATCGATCCAAGTTAACTCTTCTAGTGTCCACCACATATGCTAGTGGGAGGAGTTATGCTTGTTCTGTGCGCTTGAACTTGTTGCTTGGCCTGACTATAACACCCCATTTCTTTTAACATATACTTATGAATTATTACGCAATTCATTCATATATATCAATTAACACTTAATTGTCTTTTGATAAGAAAATTAAATAAATATGGTTTAATTAAATCTGCCCAACATTTTTAATTTAACCTATTTATTTAATCTGAATAAAGAGCCAATGGAAATAGATTTAATTTATCGTTATAAATTTAATTTTAGATATTATATCCTTATCATGTGAGTTATTAAATTTAATTTATCAAATAAAACTAAATTTTGAAACTAACACAATATAATAATATTATCATATAATATGTGTGTGTGTGTGTATGTGTTTCAAAAATACATATATGTATATATATGTATATATAATATTATTAATTTTCTTTTCGAATATATATATATATATTTCCACCCTAGATTAACCATTACATTCATTAAATATAGACATATCTTAGATTCAATGAACCTGGACATTATAGCTCGTGTTGGTCTATTTTTGTGTGCGACCCTGTAGGTTCATATGAAGTTGGTAGTGGGCCAATGACTATACTAACCCACAAGTCATAAGCAGCATCTAGTAAGATATTACGAATACCCAATTTATATGAGGATCGATAAACCGATGCAACTTGTCATACAACCATATCAAGTCCCTTTTGTCACACGATATTTCAGTAAAGGATGAGGTATGAAGAATGTCGTTCTCTTATTCCTGACAATTACTTTCTCAATCCCTAAGTAGTCTGACTATAGAAATGAAAACTCCTTTCTATCTTAGTATGGCCATACATTTTTCACACTCACTTATCGAGAGGCTCAGTAATATCTCTCTACTAATGTGAGGGATAAATTCCATCTTGACCATTCACATTTCTCTACATGAAAACCATCAAGCCCAAACATAGCCATCAAAGGTGACTTTTGACTAGGTCAAAGCTGAGTAACTCTCATGTAGGAATCCATGATGATTTTCGGACAAAGGGCATAATGATGTGGTTATACATGAGACAAGCTTATGACTTGATTCATGTAGCTTTCTCATAACGAGTCCCTCAACACCTTGTACTCTTACAAGTGCCAAGGACTTTGATTCGTGTCTCCATACCTCTTCAAAGTTATACTGGTCTTATTTCATTTTTACTCCCAGATAGATGACTGTCCACAAGCTTTTAGGACAATCATTATGATTTGTCCAAGGATAGTTATCTTAGTGAACATATGATAACAAAATTTAGAAGTTGAATGAATATTAATTTTCAAAGTATAATGATTGGCCCCTATGGCACAATTTCCAACAATATGCTCCTACCTCTGGGAATTGCCAAGTGCATACCGGTGCGTCTTCTCCTGGAATAGCACTAAGTTATATGAATGTAGGCCCCACATGGCACCACACAACTGCCATATGTACTACTTGAAATGGCTCCAAGTGTGCTTCTTGTAGACGTACGTCGGTGTATTTTATCTGTCTAGTCACCTATACTAAGCAACACCAATTTCTAAATTTCAGTATATTACACTGACCACCTTATTGTCATACCATATATGACAAAAAAAGGTATATCCTGATCTTATCATATATATATGCATTAGATAGGGTTTCTTCTTTTGCTTTTCTTGTTGGATTTTATTGTATAATAAAACAGAAGCTCCTGCATCGAGTATAGCCATGCAATTTGAGACAAGTCAAGACATTCCCAGCTTTGTGGCTAGGCTTAATGGAAATCCATACCGTAAAGGGCTCAAGGGGTATGCAACTTCGAGCAAGACTTGATAGAGAAAGAGAGATTAGATCTATAGAACGTTATATGCAACCTAATGAGAGAAGCATATGGTGTACTATAGATCTAACCCCTCCTTCTCTATCAGCTCTTCTCTAGGCTGCATACCCCCTAAGCCCTTTACAGTAGGTAGTTCCATTGAGCATAGCCACAAAGCGAAGAATGTCTTGATCCATCCTAAATTGCACTTGATGTGTGAGCTTCTATAATATACAATTTATGTACAATTTTGTTTTGTGGCATGTAGGGGGATATCAAAAGGAGAATACATTTTTTCAAAAAATTTGCCTCAAAATTTAACGGTTCTGACATAAAAGCCATTATATATTTATACATTATGTATGAAGGTTATTTCATTAAACCCATTAGCATTTATACCAAATATTGTGATATAATGACCGTTATGTATGCTAAACTTTATATAATGGTTATTTTGAAAGCATGTTAGATATGTTACAGAGTTTAAAATGGTTGTTTACTTGAGAACGTTACTTATTATGCCAGCATTACAGTATATATAATGGTTGTTTAAGTTAACCCGTTTTATTATCATGACAGTAGCATTACACACAACATGACCTCACCTACATCTTTTTACATAATGGTTGTTATACTAGAACTATCATAATAGATTTAAAATAAATCACGGTTCGGAACCATAATATATCTTTGCCTAGCAAATATAGCACTCGCATATATGATGGTTTGGAACCGTGATGTATGGTAATTAATAACTATCATATATCGTGAATTTTGTAGTAGTGTAAGGTCTAACTTGTTAGAGGATAGTGCTGATTAGTTCATGAACTAGAGAGCACATTGAAGACCAACGATCATGACATGAATGATGGAAAAACTCTGGTAGATAGATTTGAAGCATTTATGAATTTTAGTACATAAAGATTTAACTTTCAATTTTGAAAAACCATTTGATTGCAATCAAAGTATAAATATTTACCAAAACACGTATATGAAATTTTATACAATAAGATGGATTGAAGCCAAAAAAAAATATTTGGATTGTGAATTTCAAAATATAATCCCATAGAAAAACTATGCACACACTCTTCGTTCATGTAGCAGTATGAAAATAGTTTAAAGATAGTAAAAGATTGATTGCTAATGGAATGCAGTAATAGTTAGTTATTCATTACCCAAATATAAATTTCATATAAGCACAGTATAGGGTAGGGCAGTTTGGGTTCGGGACAGGATCAGGAAATACCATTCCTGATCCTGATACTGAAAAGTGTTCGAGAAGGAGTTTCATTCTATATCCTGAAAATTTTCTGATCCCGAAAATTAGGAAATTTTTTGGATCAGGATCGGGAATTTCCTGATCCCGAATTTCCTTTTTTTAAAAATAAATCTCTATATTGAATTTTTTATTGTGTTTCCTTTAGCCTCGTACAAATATATAATTTGTCTAATATCATATTGTACCAAATAAGTCTAATATAAATATATAATTAGTCCAATACATACTTAAAGTTGTTGATTCAGCTACAAAAAAAATAAAGTCAAGAACAAAAAATTAGAATTATTTAATAAATAGTAAATGAAATTAACTAAATAAACTAAAAGAATATATACTATGGAGTAAGGGTAAATATCACCATAATTCCGCTTGTCCTTACATTACCTTGCTTGGTTTTGGTGGAACAACATTGATTTTCCTCCTTTACACATTCAGCACCAAAATTCAAGCTCCAAGGTCCAGCTTCATCAAGATTCAAATTATTCTCCATGTAATCACACTCTTGGCATGAAGCTTTCTCTCCTTTCTTCGATAAAACCATGTAAATTTTTTTCTTTCTTTAGTATCCAATTTCACTTGGATCCTTTCATGGTTAGTTATTTGAAGAAATCAAATTAAAGTTCACATGCTCTAAGAATATAATCAATTCAGGACAATTAAGCATAGTGAATTAATAATGGCTTTATTCATAAAAAAAATTTTCTTTTGAAAGATGTATGTATAAGTTAAACTATTGAACATTGCAATCCTTTTATAAATAAATTTATTAAATGAATTTTTAAGGGATGTGAAAACACAACTTCAAAATAGTTTGCTGTGCTCATTCCTAAGGATCAAAAATATAAAATCTCAATAAATATTGAAGATAATGGTATAGGAGCTTTTGCCATTGTATACTTTTACCTTAGATACATGGAAGATTGCCTTCGTTTATCAACTGCATCTTTCTATGACATTTTGTCTTTGCATATTTAGCCATAGGATTATGTAATGCTCTCTCATATGATGCAAACTTAAAGAGTCTTCTACTTTGTGAATGAGAGATCCTCCTTTTCTTGTTCTCCTTTAGGCAGTTGAATAATACTCTATGATAGTTCATTCTTGAGGTGGAACATAGTCCTTCTCCATTACTTCTCTTTGTGATTTAACTTTGTAGTTCTAGCAATAGGTGCACTAAGAGTTCTCTTGATTGCTATAGATTTTGTGAATGTTTCTTGATGCATGAGAAACTCTTGGCTTCTTCATCTTCTTTGTACACTTTTGTCCATTCTTTTTATAATCAATCTCCAAACATAAAACACTAGATGGACATTTTGGTACCCACTTATACTTGGACGCTTTGTTGTTAGCATTAGACATTACGTGTCCTTTTGTAACCCAAATATATTTATTTCTCACATTAGAATTTCTTCTAATATATCATGTGTGAGAATATGACTTTATTTACCATAATAATTGCAAATAATATAATTATAAGCATTATGAGATTTTATGCTAGTATTTTGTCGATCATGAGAGTATAAACTTAAATAATTTTTATTTGAACATTCTTTTTTCTCAATAGATTTTCCAACATAATTTAAAACATGTTTGCTTTTCAAAATATAGTCAATGATTGGTTAGAAAACAATTTTATGTAAACTTTCAAAATCATTTTTACTAAATTCACAAGAAGAAATAAAACTTTTTACCATAAGTGTATCTTGAGCTCTAGAGGATGATTTATCTATTTATTTCATGAAGAGCTCTTCATGGAACCCTCTTCTTCTTATCTTTCTATGTTGGCTAACTTTTGTAATTGCTCCTTTTTCATTCCCAACTTCTAATTGTTCATCAATCATAGATAAGCAGCTTATAATTTGAGATGAATTGTCAACACTTCCAACTTCAACACAATTGTTAGAAGCAACTAAGCATAAATATAATCAAGAGTATCCCAAATATTTTTGGCACCAGAGAAAAATTTGATTTTCTCAAAATCATTTTCAATTAAACCACTATACAAAATTTTCATTACTCTAATGTTCAATGAAAACATATTCTTTTCTTTCTTAGTCCAATCCTTTATTGGTTTGAAGTCAAAATCATTTGCAAACACATTCCACACATCAAAATCAAAGGATTTAATAAATGTTTTCATTCTAGCTTTCCAAAACTAAAAATCGATATCTTTCAGAAAATGTGGGACAGTATAATCAAAACCTTCATAAAGTGAGCAACACCCAAAATTAGCCATTACAACTCTTGATATGGTTAAGTTCTTTGAACAAGACCCTTGTTTTGATACCAATTGTTAGAACTAGCTGACACCTAAGAGGTGGATGGATTTGGTGTACGACAAAAACTTATAAATATTTTCACATCTTAGTGAAAACAATAAGTACGAAGATAATGAGCTATAAATCACAATCAATTATTTAAATAATATATGTTGGAAATATAAGAGATAAAGGATAAGAAGAAAAATTGTGATTTATCGAGGTTTTGTCCAATCCTTGATAAATTATGTTCAATCCCCAGGCTCTTCCTGAGATATTCAATCTACTATGTCCCCCAAGTTTAAACTAGGTATTGGAGAACCACTACAATCCCAAAAATTTGATTCGGGCACTTGTGAAGCAACTACAATCTTCTCTCACCAAGATAACAACTCCCCCTTACACACCATAACGATACAATCTCTCTTAATCATAAAAGATTACAATCAATATTCTTTCTTAGAAATAAATTAAGATGAGTACTAAAGCACAATACAAATAATCTCTCTCTAAAGTAAATTATATAACGCTAACAAATAAAGAATATATGAGTTGGAATGTTGGAGTCAATGTTTCGGTATTTCAACAGTAAAGAAGCAAGCTTTCTCTCCTTCAGCTTTGAAAGCTCTTCTATTTATAGTTGATGATGGGTATTTGAATATTGAGTTTTTTCTTCTTCCCATTGATAATATGATTGTTCGAAGTAGCTGTTAAAAGTGAACATTAACTACCTAGGGAGAGAAAGTGAGCAATCAAGAGGTAATCTCCTAAACTTTGATCCTCTTAAGTTAAGTGATGTTGTTGTGGTTGTTGTTGTTGGTTTTGGTTTGGTTTTACCTTGTTTTGCAATTTTGGGATGATGAATCCTAGAAATGTTATGCTGCCAAAATTTCCTCAAATCAAGCTCATTTCATGTATCAGTGGTTAATCATGTGATTAGATGTGTAAAGAAGGTGGTTTATGGATTGACCTCAAGGAACTCCAATTTTCTCCTTTTATGGTGAAATTTGTCCAGCTACTGTTCACTCAGGGTAGAGCTGGAATTTTTTAATTGTGATGATTCCATTTGATTTAGAAGGGAAAATATTATAGGAATATAAGTGTTCATAAGTTTTGGAAATTTGTATGCAAATCTGAAATTTAATGAAGTTGTAAGTACATGCTATTTGAGCTGCCTCCAGTGAGGCAGTGGCATTGTTCAATGATATTATTTAATCAAACCAAGTCCAAATGTAATGAAACTTTCCAAGATTAAAGTAGACATATAGAGCTTTAATTTGATAGGTGGTTTACAATTTTTGGACGTGTATATTAAAGGATATGAATTTTCAAAGTTGTACCTTGTTTCTAGACTTGATTCTAGAACAGTGTGAGAATTCATGGAATTCTGTAATTTTGTGGTTGTAGATAGCAGTAGTTCATATTTTTCCTATTTATAGGACTTAAAGAGCTTTCCATAAAACTTTGAACCACTCTATTTGGATTTTTGTAGATTAAGTTATGATTTTTGGAAGTTGAGCCAAGAATTGAGGATTTCTTGGCCGCAGCTAGAGGATTTGCTTGGCCATGACCTAAATGTTTCTGACCTCTCTTGGCCGTACCCAAGACCCATATCGAGCACTTTACATTTTTGAACAACGTTGATGTGTTTCACTTTTCTAACCCTAGAGGCACTTGTTTGGACTTCCAATGGCTACTTAAGTAGCCTAAAAGATAACCAACAAATGTGTTTAGAGCAATACATGAATGAGTAATAACTCAATTCTTGTATATTTGGAATTTTCGGACATATCAATAGCCCAAAATAGAACCAAAGTTTAAGACAGACAGTCAATTTCACTGAAAAGGACTCAGGTAGTAGCACTTTCTTTCATATACTATGTAATTTCTATATGCTTTATAAATGTCATCTTCTATAATATGAACATTGTATTGCTAAGTAAGGCATTGTGGTAGTAGGCACATTTATAGAGGTTTATGGATGTGGGGAAGTAGTCTCGTCTCGTCTCGTCTCATGTCATGTTCTTTGTGTTATGTTGCATTACACAGTGTATGGCATACTTAATTGTTGCATTTTATATGACTGGTTACATGCTACTACTGAGACTCATTTGAATCTCACCCTTTTTGAAATATTGAAATACATTCTGGCTGAGGGTAGTGGCTCAAAGGACAAGTCCGTGGCTACCAGCCAGTAGAGTTCCAATGCACGTGGAGACTATTGTTGGTTATCTAGCTTGTAATTTAGTTTCTTTTGAACACTCTGTACATTTGTATATATATTTCAAACCTTATAGAGAATTTCCTATATTGTAAAATTACTTAATGTCAGTATGTTTTCGCCATTTTTATGTTGCCTTACTGAACTTGCACTTATTACTCTGCGTATCTCAAAATATTAAGGGGTTTAGCATTTTGGTATCAGAGCTAAAAGCAATTCTAGCATTATCTGAATAGTATACTGATATGGTCTTGGTTACATAGCAATACGCAATACGCATGGGAAGTGTTGATAGTGAGAGTTGTAGAGACAACTAGATTTGCAGATACAGTGAAAGGAGTCACCATTGTCGATGAATAAACTTCTAGAGAGTTAGCAAGCACCCCCATAGTAGCCAACACTCAAGGAACTATGAATCACAAAGTACTGAACATCAAGAGTTTGAGACAAGATAGTGTATAAGCTAGAGCCTTGACTAGCACCAGAGTTATCGATTAGTTTACTAGTGGTAAACATAGAGCAGCCATTGTTTGATGGTGCAGGGTCATACCCGAGGATAGTTTATAGTTCTAGAGTGGGGACAATACATGTACGATATGACCTGCAGCCGGACTAGAGGTTGTAGGAGTATGCCTAGCATAGAAATTTGCAAGCTTTTCGAGACTATGACATACCATTTGGGCCAAGAAGAAGAATGAGATAGTAGAGCAGGGCTTGAATGATTAGTTTGTGTAGTTCATAGAGCACAGGATGCCTTAAGAGCTTAAATACATGTATCAGAGTTGATTGACAGTCCAAATGCAATATTATGGTGCTTGAAGACAGGAGGCATGGCTTTTTTGCATAAGGGCAATCTTGGGATACTAATGGACAGAAGCAGTTAAAGTTGGTATATGTGTTTTTGCATGGCTACAGTAAGGTTAAGCATGCTCAATCCAGGGAAATCTTATGACAGGTGACCCCCTAGGAAGCTATGTGTATAATTATGTGATGTGATGTAAGGGAACAAACACATGTTGTATAGTAGTTATAGCAGCCACATGGCATTAATAGTTTACCTTAGCTGTTGTAAATATCTATTGTATGATATATTTGAAATACCTGTGTACTTGGGATATTATGGAATGACAGAAATGCCCTTGTGTCTACGTGGAATTGACCTCTACCTTATTTTTAAATAGTAATACATAAAGATGGTCCGTATAAGAGGAGGAGGTAGAGGAGGAGATCATAACCTAGATCAAGAAGATAAACCTAATCCTATGCAATAAACCATGATGAATAATATGAGAAAAGAAATGCGAGAAACGCAACAAAGGTAAGAAAGGTTAGAATACATGAAGGTTTAAGAGCTTTGAGATAGGATATATGGTGATCTTTAAGGATGTCTTAAGTGATGATTATGCCATATATTGATCCTATAGGATTTGATCTTATGATATTGAAGGTTGGGGATAGGCTTGAATTAGCTTTAAGCTTAAATGGTGCTTAGGATAAAAAGTAAATATGGTTGCACTATGGTTCTATTTTATGATGGAAGTTTTAACCTTGAGGATAATGTTGAACCTTCAGTAATGCTTTGAAGATGATACCTGAACACCCTGAAGGTTAGAAAAGGCACTATTGATCATGATTTTAGCATGCGTATTGGGTATTATTAAGGAAAGTGATTTCTGATCTATGTAATATTGAAGTTCTAGATTTAGTTATGAATCTATAAATGGGGTGGATGTTCCGAAAATTGTAATTTAGTGAACTGTGATCTAAGAATCAACTTTTGAGTTTTAATTTTTGAAGAGATTAGAATAGCTCAAGTAGTTTGAGGAATTAGAATATGATTAGTGATGATGACATAATAATTGAAAATATTTTGAGGTCGTGGGCGAAAGGAAAGAATTCATGTGATATTTTTAGAAATGCTAAGGCATAGAACTATCAGATGATTGTAATGATATTTAGAAACCCTATGAGATAAATTGGAGGTTATAGACAAGAGTGTATAATAGATGTTTGCCTATATATGCATATACTGATACGATGAGGGTAACGGACCGGCTAGAAAACAAGTATGGAAACACGAACGGGACGGATGATCAAAGGTAGGACCTTAAGAGAACCTGTCTCTTACAACCCTAGCCACAAAGACACCACAAGGATGATCAATCCTTGATACAGTCAGAGTATTCGCACGAGAATACAAGGATGCAAGCAAAGCTCACACAAGAGAAATAAAACTCTCAATTATCATTCAAGTCTGAAAATTTAGTACAAAAACGCAGCCATATATAAAGGCCACAAAAGAACACTCTAGAGTTTGAAAACCTAGTCATGAATGCAATAAATGATGCCTTAATGATGATTGATTGTCTTGGTTGGCACCATTCAAGCCTAAAGGAATTAGTAAATTACTTATTCTTCAAGACTAAGTCAGCTACCTAAAAATAGGAAATAAAACAAAGTCTTCATGAGCAATCTTTGACCAAAGGCCTTATTTAATGCAAATAAAAAAAAAGGAAACAAATAAAAACGAAATTAATTCAGATTTGCTGCATAAGGACGCCTTCTAGATGCTTCTTGAGGTGTCTTGGACGTCACTTATGATCCTCCTTCAAGGCACATGCTTGTCACATGGTATTTTAAGTGAATTCTTCAATCTGGACTGCAATCTGGACTGCACTTGGGCCTTGTACTTCATCTTGTTGGGCTTCAAGCAATGTGATCACCATTCTTGGGTTCTTGTTGGGCATATTAAAGGATGCCTCTTCCAAATAAATGGGCTCCAACTCTTTAAGCTCTCTTATCAAATAATTCAAGGCCTCCTTCATGGCTTTAGTCCTTGCTCTTGTCATTGGGCCTCCAATGCTTTGTAATGGATCTTTTGGGACATTGGACTTCTATACTTGAGCTTGGGCTTCCATCTTCATGCCTTTCTCTTCCTTTGGAGCTCCTCCTTCATCTTGCCATGCTCCTCCATCATTCCCTCCTTGCTCAAAAGGATTCGTCCTCGAATCTGCAACATCAAAGAGAGATAAGTCAGCCACATTAAAAGTAGCGCTAACATTACCATAGGAGCTTGGTAGATCTATTTTATAAGCATTATCATTTATGCACTCCAAGACTTGGAAAGGGTCATCTCCTCTTGGCTGCAACTTAGATTTCCGTTGTTCTGGAAACCTCTCCTTTCGCAGGTGCACCCAAACCCAATCTCCAGGCTCAAAAACAACCTTTCTGTGACCTTTGTTTGCTTGCCTAGCATATTGTTCATTCTTCCTCTCAATGTTGGCTCTCACTGTAGCATGCAATCCCTGCACAAATTCTGCCTTTTTCTTGCCATCAAGGTTAGCTTGTTCATTAGAAGGCAATGGTAAGATATCTAATGGAGATAAGGGATTAAAGCCATAAACAATCTCAAATGGAGAGAAGGAAGTAGAGGAATGAACAGTTCTATTGTATGCAAATTCTATATGAGGCAAACAATTTACCCAATTTTTCAAGTTCTTCTGAATTATCGCACGCAACAAAGTAGTGAGTGTTCTATTTACTACCTCAGTTTGCCCATCCGTTTGGGGATGTGCCACAGTAGAGAATAATAACTTTGTTCCTAGCTTACTCCATAAGGTCCTCCAAAAATGGCTAAGGAACTTTACATCCCTGTCACTCACAATTGTTTTAGGCAATCCATGCAATCTAACAATTTCTTTGAAGAACAAATCAGCAATATGCACAGCATCATTGGTTTTTGAACATGCAATGAAATGAGCCATTTTACTAAACCTATCAACCACAACAAAGATGCTATCCTTGCAGGATTGAGACCTAGGCAAACCCAACACAAAATCCATAGAAATATCAACCCAGGGTTGGGAAGGCACAGGCAATGGAAAATACAATCCATGGGGTTGAACCTTAGACTTTGCATGCTTACATGTCACACATTTAGCACAAACAGAAATTACATCTTTCCTCATATGAGGCCAATAAAAGTGTTCATGCAAAAGAGCTAATGTCTTATCAACACCAAAGTGACCCATCAAACCACCACCATGAGTTTCTTTCACAAGAAGTTCACGCATAGAACAATTCGGAATGCACAATTTATCTTTCTTAAAAAGAAACCCATCATGTCTATAAAAGTCATGCAAACCATGCTTTTCATAAGAAGACCAAATCGTAGAAAAATCACAATCAGAGTCATACAATCCTTTCAACAATTCAAATCCAAGTAATCTAGCATGAAGAGAGGTGATAAGACAATACCTCCTAGAAAGAGCATCAGCAACAACATTCTCTTTACCTTGTTTATGCTTGATCACATATGGAAAGGTCTCAATGAACTCTAACCAGCGAGCATGCCTCTTGTTGAGCTTACCTTGAGACTTTAGAAACTTCAAGCTTTCATGGTCAGAATGAATGATAAACTCTCGAGGCCACAAATAATGCTGCCAAGTTTCTAATGTTCTTTTCAAAGCATAGAGTTCCTTATCATAAGTAGAGTAATTCAATGAAGCCCCGCTCAATTTTTCACTAAAGTAAGCAATAGGCCTATATTCTTGCATCAAAACAGCACCAATGCCAATTCCAGAAGCATCACATTCAACTTCAAAAACTTTGTTGAAATCAGGTAAACACAATAATGGTGCATTAGTTAATTTCACTTTCAAGGTGTTAAAAGCATTTTCTTGTGCCTCCCCCCATTTAAAGGTCACATGCTTCTTCACAAGCTCATTTAGGGGTGCAGCAATAGTGGAAAAATCTTTAACAAACCTTCTATAAAAACTTGCTAATCCATGAAAGCTCTTGACTTCATTAGCATTTGTTGGGGTTGGCCAATCTCTAATAGCTTTTACCTTTTCTTCATCTACACAGATCCCTTGGGCACCTACAACAAAGCCAAGAAACACAACAGAATCCATGCAAAAGGAACACTTTTGAAAATTAGCATATAGGCTATTCTCCCTAAGAGTTTGAAAAACCTCACGCAAGTGCATAACATGGTCATATAATGTTTTACTGTACATAAGAATATCATCAAAGTAGACAACCACAAACTTTCCAATAAATGAATGAAAGTACTAGGTGCATTAGTCAACCCAAAGGGCATAACTAACCACTCATACAACCCAAACTTAGTTTTAAATGTTGTTTTCCATTCATCTCCCTCTTTCATGCGAATTTGATGATAACCACTCCTAAGATCAATTTTAGAAAATAAAGCAGCACCATGCAACTCATCTAACATGTCATCTAATCTAGGAATGGGATAGCGATACTTAACTGTTATTGTGTTGATGGCTCTACAATCCACGCACATTCGCCATGAACCATCTTTCTTGGGCACTAAGAGCACCGGAACAGCACATGGACTCAAACTTTCCCTCACAAAGCCTTTTCTCATAAGCTCGTCTACTTGACGTTGAATTTCTCTAGTTTCTTCAGGATTGGCTCTATAAGCAGGTCTATTTGGTAGGGAAGCTCCAGGAATGAAATCAATCCTATGCTCAATTCCTCTTAAGGGAGGAAGCCCATCAGGTATCTCATCAGGGAATAAATCACCAAATTCCTGCAACAAAGACATAACACTAGAATGCAAAGAGGGGTTAAGTTCATTAGTAGAAAAGGAAGCATCCTTACATACAAGTACCAAGACTTGCTCTCTCAATATTGCTCTCTTAACCTCAGTTTTTCCTGAAAATAAACTCTCTTTCTTTTCTTCACTTCTCTCTTTTTCTTTCTTTTTCTTTTCTTGTACTCTATGTTCTTTCTTTTGCACACTCTTTTTTTCACTCAATTCATCTCATTTTTTGCATTCTTGCTCAATCCTCACTTGATCCTCATAAGCTTCTCTAGGCCTAAGTGGTTTCAGTACAATGAGTTTCCCATTAAAGGGTACCGAATAGCAATTTTTGTAACAATCATGTTGTGCCCTACTATCAAATTGCCATGGTCTTCCAAGTAAAAGATGTCCCGCAAGCATAGGGACAACATCACATAAAACTTCAGCATGATAATTCCCAATAGAGAAAGAAACCAAAACTTGCTTAGTGACTTTAGCTTATGCACTATCATTCAACTATTGCAACTTGTAAGGTTTAGGATGCTTCTAAGTAGGCAAGTCTAA
The DNA here is from genome assembly GCA_963210345.1 of Inga oerstediana. Taxonomy (NCBI): domain Eukaryota; kingdom Viridiplantae; phylum Streptophyta; class Magnoliopsida; order Fabales; family Fabaceae; genus Inga; species Inga oerstediana. The sequence continues at coordinate 42,852,973 of OY723404.1, forward strand.
CTTACTAACAAGTAAGGTACTAGCAACATTGGTAACACTTCCACTATCAATAACCATGCTACATACCTTATTTTTTATGAAGCACCTAGTGTGGAAGATAAGCTCTCGTTGCTCTTGCTCATTATCTTCCTTTAGTTGCATGTTGAGGGCTCTCCTAGCCACTAATGCTTCTCCTTTAACTGGTTCAGCTTTATCAATCTCCAATTCAGAATCAGTTACTAAAGATGGCATGTCATCATCACTTTCACTATTAGAATGCACACTGTCATACTCACCATTATCCTTAAGAATCATAGCTCTCTTGTTGGAACATTGGGAAGCAATATGGCCTTTTCCATGACATTTAAAGCATTGAAGAGAAGAAGTTTTATCATAAGGAAAAGTTTTAGAATCAGACTTCTTACCACCATCAGTTTTTGCTTTGGATTCCTCTTTGGCTTTAGGCATAAATTTGGTGTCATCCTTAGCCTTAGAATCCTTCCACTTGGAGGTTGATTTAGAGTCCTTCCAACCATAAGAAGAGGATTTGGAACGTTTTTCTTTAAACCGCTTCTCAATTTTAATGGCTTTATGCACTAGCTCCTCCTTATCAACAAAAGTATACATCTCTACTTTGTCTCTTTTTTCTGCCTTCAAACCATCAACAATTCTAGTCATGCTTGCTTCTTCACCTTCTTGTACTCCAGCACGCATCTTTAAAAGGTCAAGCTCATGAACATATTCATCCACAGTCATAGAGCCTTGGTGAAACAACCGCAACTTTCTATTTAGCTCCCTGTAATAATAACTTGGGACATACTTGTTGCGCATAAGTTTCTTGAGCTTCTCCCAAGTATGAGGTGGACCTTTGCCTTTAAGGCGCCTCTTAAGCTATAAATCTTCCCACCAAACAACAGCATAGTCAGAAAATTGGAATGAAGCTAATTTTACCTTCTTTTCTTCAGGGCAATCATTCATTCTAAAGATTTGCTCAAACTTCATCTCCCAATCAAGGTAGGCATCCGGATTTATATTCCCATTGAAGGTAGGGTAATCTTTGGATCAGATGCATCTATGTCATGTTTAGAATGTCTTCATTTAGAATGTCTTCTTTTGTCCTTTGAGGATGAAGATTCATAGTGGCTCACCTCTTCCTCACTTCTAGATGTTTTTGTCGCCTTTAACTCCTCCATGTCCATCTTGAGTTTGAGGAACTCAGCTTGCAAGGCCTTCATGAATAATTTGAAATCTGTTGTGACTTCTTCTTTTCTTGATTCCTGATCACTCATCTTGAATTTTAATGTTAGTTTGATCAAAGTTGGGGAAAAAATAGTAATATGGATCCTTACCACTCTACTCACGTGTTTCACTCAAAAGTTATGTAGTCACTCGTGTTTCACACAAATATGGATTTTAACTTGATGTAACACTCTTGCCATTTACCACTCATGCTTGCCTCCTATAGTATTCTTGATTGAAACTCAACAAAATCAAGAGACAATGTTAGTATGTGGTAATCTTTGCAACAAGAAATTGTAAGAACCAGAGAGTATGTGAGAAATGAGAAAAAATGAGTGATGAAAGAAGATGGAAAGGGGGAAAAAATGTGAATAATGATGGAAAAGGAAGAAGGGATAATAGCAAGGGGGAAAAAATGGAATGAGGAAAAAAAAGAAAGGGAAAGGAAATCAAAATAGGAAGGAAGGAAGAATTAGGAAAGTAAGGAGTCTTACCACTCAAGTTTGTAGATTTAGGAAACTTTTGTGACTTGCAATGGAAACTCTCAAATTAGCCTTCAATCTTCCTAATTTCCAAAACCTGTGGCTCTTTCCTTTTTTTTTCGAATTTTCGATTTTTTTTTGGCTCTTTTTTTTTCTGCTCAATTTTTTTTCAACACCACACCTTTTTTTTTGCACAAATTTTTTTTTTGTTTTTTTTAAATTGAAACTAACAAAGTCATAAAAAAATGGGTGGAAGAGGAGAGAAGAGAATGGGAAAAAACACAAGAACGAAGGAAAACAATGTAAACAAGGGAAGAAGAAAAAAAAACGGAAGCAAAGAACGAAAACAAAAGGATAGAACTTGAAATCTAGCAAACCTTAAGCTCTGATGCCACTTGATACGATGAGGGTAACGGACCGGCTAAAAAAAAAGTATGGAAACACGAACGGGACAGATGATCAAAGGTAGGACCTTAAGAGAACCTGTCTCTTACAACCCTAGCCACAAAGACACCACAAGGATGATCAATCCTTGATACAGTCAGAGTATTCGTACGAGAATACAAGGATGCAAGCAAAGCTCACACAAGAGAAATAAAACTCTCAATTATCATTCAAGTCTGAAAATTTAGTACAAAAACGTAGCCATATATAAAGGCCACAAAAGAACACTCTAGAGTTTGAAAACCTAGTCATGAATGCAATAAATGATGCCTTAATGATGATTGATTGTCTTGGTTGGCACCATTCAAGCCTAAAGGAATTAGGAAATTACTTATTCTTTAAGACTAAGTCAGCTACCTAAAAATAGGAAATAAAACAAAGTCTTCATGAGCAATCTTTGACCAAAGGCCTTATTTAATGCAAATAAAAAAAGGAAACAAATAAAAACGAAATTAATTCAGATTTACTGCATAAGGACGCCTTCTAGATGCTTCTTGAGCTGTCTTGGACGTCACTTATGATCCTCCTTCTAGGCACATGCTTGTCACATGGTATTTTAAGTGAATTCTTCAATCTGGACTGCAATCTGGACTGCACTTGGGCCTTGTACTTCATCTTGTTGGGCTTCAAGCAATGTGATCACCATTCTTGGGTTCTTGTTGGGCATATTAAAGGATGCCTTTTCCAAATAAATGGGCTCCAACTCTTTAAGCTCTCTTATCAAACAATTCAAGGCCTCCTTCATGGCTTTAGTCCTTGCTCTTGTCATTGGGCCTCCAATGCTTTGTAATGGATCTTTTGGGACATTGGACTTCCATACTTGAGCTTGGGCTTCCATCTTCATGCCTTTCTCTTCCTTTGGAGCTCCTCCTTCATCTTGCCATACTCCTCCATCATATACTCTCTAGTGATACTTAATACTTGATGAAATTTGGAAGTTAGTCCTTTAATAGAATAGAAATGTGAAAATAAAGACAACATGCTCTCCCAAAGAAAGAAAAGGCTGCTTAAGCAAAGCAATTGAAGTGATTTTACTCCAATGTTAGTAGAATATGGTGAGAAAAGAGTATCAAGGAATTATGGTTACATGCTCGAGAAAGAAAATAGAGAATAGGCCAATGGTCAATAAATTCCCTAGGTCCCTCTAAAAGATATGAGTAGACGATGGGGATGATTAAGTCGAAATGATTTTTTGACCTTGATGAGATTGAGGTTCTAAGTTGTGATTGAGAGAATTGTAATACGAGAATCAAATTTAGTAGTTGAATTGACTACTTAGGCATTTGATATGGCCTAAGTTGCTCAAGGTATTAGAATGTGATACATGTATGGGATCATTAAAGCTTGCTAGCTGCTAGTATAGCATAGGGAAAGATTTTGATCATAGAATATTCCTATGAAAAGAATGATCGCTTAGAAAGAATGACTGCTTAGAAAGAATGATTAAGAGTTAGATCTCTGATAGAATAAAGGGTAGTTGGGAATTGTGGTTTGATGGCCTAGTAGGCTAACAAATTCTCTAGAACTTTTATGAAAGATATGAATGGGCTACCCTAAAAAGGGAAATAGAATTTGTAAGTATGCATAAATTCCCATTTGAATAGATTGTACCTACACCCATGGGTGTCAGGGTTGCTACAGCCGATATATGTATGAGTTGCATAAAAATGCTAAGGGACATGAATCATCAGTGGACTTGATTGTCTACAGTTGCATGTCTGCATGGCTTAGTAGTAATCCTTGAAATTGGTTGGTTGATGGAAAATGATGTGTTGCTAGACTGTGGAAGCAGAAGGATTATTTACCCTAGCTGCAACCATATATCCATATAGAAATAAATATTAACTTTTTTTAGCAGCTGAGGCTGAGAAGTGTTTGTACAGAGGTAGCCAGGGGTACATAGTATTTCTTTTCATGCAAATAGAAGCTAGAATACCGTTTGAAAGTATCCATATAAGCTTTTAAATTTCCTAAGGTGTTTTCAAAAGATAGTAGTGGATTACCTCCAAATAATGAATTGGAGTTTGTAGTCAACTTTAGGCCTAGAGCAGAATGGCTCTAAAAGAGATGGCAAAGTTGAAAAGTAGAAGATGTAATTGAAATTGCTTTTAGGACCAAATATAGCATTACAAGAATGGCCATATGGGTTGACAAATGTACCTACCGTGTTCATGGACTATATGAATCAAATTTTTTGTCTATACTTGGACTATATGTGATAGTCTTTATTGGTGATTTACTGGTATAGTCATGAAGTATAATAGAACATAAGCAATATTTGAGAATGGTATTGAACACGTTAAGGGAAAAAGCAACTTTATGCCAATTTGAGTAAATGCGAGTTTTGGCTTTCAGAAGTGAGATTTCTACACCACATAGTCTCTCAGTAAGGGGTCTCGATAGATCCTGATAAAGTAGAGGCAGTACTGAACTAGAAAAGGCCAAAGACTATTGTTGACACACGTAGTTTTTTGGGTCTTGTTGATTATTATAGAGGGGTTTATATCAAATTTCCCTAGAACACTCAACATTATGTGTGGGACGATATTGTGAGAGGAGCTTCGCAGAGTTGAAATAGAAAATTTATTATAGCACCAGTGTTGATAATCCCATATGCGTGTAGGTAAGGATCAGAATGTGTTTTGATGCTGGCCGAGTAGGGCGTATGCATCTTGTCAGTTGAAGCTTTATGAACTGAACTATCCCACTCATAATCTTGATTTGGTAGCTATTGTATTTGCCTTGAAAATATGGAAGCATTATCTCTATGATGCAATCGTAGAGTTGTACTACAACCATAAATGCTTGAAATACTTGTATGATCATAAATTGCTAAATATGAGACAACATAGATGGATGGATTTGCTAAAAGGTTATGACCTGGAAATTAAATATCATCCAGGGTAGGCCAATATAGCAGTAAACACATTGAGCAGTAAAATAGTACAGGTTGTAGCCCTAAGGATACATGAGTATAAATTGATAAGTAGAGATTATTAGCTGCTCAAAGTAGACAAAAGAGTTATGCTGACAAGAGGTAGAAACCTCTAGTGTTGAGGTTGATGATCATGTGTTTATCAAGGTGACATATGCATTGGCAGTAAGTCCTAGTGTACATGTTTATATAGGGTAATAAGACCAGAATATTCAGTGTTTGAGAATAACATGATATAAGCTATAAGGTTACCTTGCATGGCCATGTCCTGGTCTAGGACGGTGGATAGTTTGACATTTTTATTCATATGGGGCAACGACCTGACAAGGCAATGAAGCCTAGAATGGTACACTGAGTGTCTTGATGGACAATCAGTATAATAATGAGTTAGGTAACCCATAAGTACATAACGGGTTGAATATGTAAGTATTGATAGGCAATTCACACATATCAGATAATTTGTTGTGCATGCATTATAAGTATGCATAACCTAGGGATGAGTTACATAGTAAGATAGGATTCTCCCGAGGATAATTAATATGATATCCCAAATTTTGAAGATGAAATTTTTATTAACAGGGGGAGAAATGTAATATCTCAAATTTTGGTCATCAAAATTCCTTATACCTTTAGGGTAATAAATGGGATAAAATGGAGAATATTGACACCTAGAATAGCCTCTGGTTATAAATTCTAGATCATAGTAATTAAACAATGAAAATTTGAAATGCGAACAGTGTTACCAGTGAAATTTCCTACGAGGAAGTGAGTTTGTCATGTAGGTTTGGATGATCAAATGATGTTCACAAAGTATGAAATTTTATAAAATGAAAGTAGATATTCTAAGCTTTAATTTGATAGGTCATATGAATTATTTAAACCTGTACACTAAGAGTTATGTACTTTTGAAATTAGCCAAGTGAAATTGGCTAGTTTATGTGACAACGTCAAAAAATGGAAATTCTGAGAATTATGAGCCTCCAGTTGGCTAACGGTTATATTTTTCCTTAAAATTAGACTTAACAAGGGTCACATAGCCTTTGGAATCATACCAATTAGACATTTTACAATTAGAAATGAATTTTCAAAGTTTGATGAAAATTCTGCTGATTTTGTTCAAAAATTATAAAATGTAAGGGCAAAATGATAATTTGTTATAATAAGCAAAAGAAAAATATTTCCACCAGATTATTCATTTATTTTTTTCAAAAAGGAGATAAAAGAAGGGAAAAATAGGCTATTGGGATTTATATGTGTATTTGGCACAATTTTTTGTAAGTAGTCAAAAGAGGAAAAAATGATGATGATGGCATATGGTCAACATTTGAAACTGAAACTAAAATAAGTGAAGGAGGTAATTTAAGGTAATTAAAGAAGTCCATTTGGTCTATTTGGAACCCTACATGGCGTCATTTAGTCAAGGAGAAAGAGAAAGAATTAAGCCCAATTAATTAAAGATAAAGTCATGCAAAGCACATGTACAAATTCCATTAAAATAATATTTCCATAAAGTTTGATAAATAAGAGAGATATGACGATAAAACTTCATTATCTCTTCCCTTCTTCATTTTGATCAGCCACCAAAAATCTCAAGGGAAGGGAGAGTGAACAGTAACTACCTAGGACCTCTTCTAATCTCTTCTAAATTCACTTAGGACCTCTTCTAATCTCTTCTTCACCTTGGACATCATTCTTAGCAAGCAAAATCTCAAGGGAAGGGAGAGTGAACAGTAACTACCTAGGGAGATAAAGTAAGCAATCAACAGGTAATCTCCAAAACTTTAATCCTCTTGAGTTAAATGATGATATTGTGGTTGTTGTTGTTCTTTTTGGTTTGGTTTTGCCTTGTTTTGTGATTTTGGGATGATGAATCCTAGAAATGATATGCTACTAAAATTTCCTCAAATCAAGCTCATTTCATGTATAAGTGGTTAATCATGTGATTAGAGCTGTAAAGAAGGTGGTTTAGGGATTGAACTCAAGGAACTCCAATTTTCCCTTTTTTTGGTGAAATTCGTCCAGCTATTGTTCACTCAGGATAGCACTAGAATTTTGTAATTTTAATGATCCAATTGGATTTAGAAGGGAAAGTTGTTTAGGAAAATAGATGTTCATGATTTTTGGAAATCTATATGCAAATCTAGAATTTATTGAAGTTCTATGCACATGCTGTTTGATTTGCCTCTATTGAGGCAGTGGCAGTGTGCAATGAAATTCATTAGTCAAACCAAGTCCAAATGTAATGAAACTTTCTAGGAATAAAGTAGACATATAGGTCTTTAACTTGATAGGTGGTTTATAATTCTTGGACTTATATACTAAAGGATATGAATTTTTAAATTTATGCCCTGTTTCTGGACTTGATTCTAGAACAATGTGGGAATTCATGGAATTCTATAATTTTGTGGTTGTAGATGGTAGTGGTTCATATTTTTCCTATGTAGAGGACTTAAAGAGCTTTCCATAGCACTTTAAACCGCTCAATTTGGATTTTTGTAGATTAAGTTATGATTTTTGGAAGCCAAAGGATTTGCTTGGCCACGACCTAAATGTTTCTGACCTCTCTTGGCCGCAGCCAAGACCTATATTTGAGCACTTTACATTTTGGAATGGCGTTGATTGGTTTAGCTTTTCTAACCTTATAGGCCCTTGTTTGGACTTCTAAAAGCTACCTAAATAGCCCAAAAGATAACCAACAAATGTATTTAGAACAATACTTGAATGAGTAATTTTAGAACAGGCTATCACCCAAGAGGGGGGTGAATTGGGTGTATAATAAAAACTTAAGAACTTTAGAAATCTTTTCGTATCTTAACGAAAGCGGTAAGTATGAAGGTTTATAAATCAACAGTTAGATAAAATAATATATGCTGGAAATGTAAGAGTTTAGGGAAGAGAATATGCAAACTGTGATTTATCTTGGTTCGGTCCAATCTGTGATGGCCTACGTCCAGTCCCCAGGCTCCTCCTGAGATTTTCAAATCCACTATCTTCTTGTTTAATCCGGGCACAAGAAAAGCCTTTACAATTCCACAAGTTTAACCGGGTACTTGTGAAACCTATTACAAATCTCTTACTGAAAATACTCCCCCTTACGGCAAGTCTTACGAGCAGAGCAATCCCGAAGATCTTCCTCTCCTGCTTACTCATGCAAGTCTTACGAGCAGTACCGTTCTCTCCTGCTTACACCCCTGTAAGTCTTATGAGCAGCAACGTTCTCTCCTGCTTACACCCCAGTAAGTCTTATGAGCAGCAACGTTCTCTACTGCTTACACCTTGTAAGTCTTACGAGCAGAATGTCTTACTGGCAATTCTCTCTATAGCTTCTCCCATAAGGAAATCAACCCTCTCAAGGTCCCTCTACCTTGAGATCAACTCAGAAATATAATTGAAAGTGTTTACAGACTCTCTCACAAAGTAGATATAATACTCACTGAAGTACAATACAAATAATCACTCTCTCATTAATAAGTAGTACAGAAACTAGAAAATAGAGAGTGTTTGGGTAGAAGCAGAGGATTCACATTTCTATCACTTTTCTCGTAGTTGCTCGCTGTCTCTGTTTTCTCCGTTTTTCTCAGTTCCCCATCAACGTTGAATGCTCTCTCATTTATAGTTGATAAATATGATGACCGTTGTGAGCATTCATCCATTGGAGTCATTTTGACCGTTGAGCATATTTGAAAAATAAGCTACTATCCGTTGTGGAGCAAAGTGGAGCATCTCGTTTGAAAAGCAAGAAGATTTATTTTGAGCTGTACTTCACGTTATAGAGTGGGATGAACATGTTTGAGTTTCCAGACAATCTCTCATGGTGGGTCAGTTGCTTGTCGTGGTAGGTAGCTGCCATTCGGTGTGTAATGATGTCGCCCGCAACACTTGACTCTTTCATTTGAATCTGTAAGCTCACCGTTAAATTTCCTGTTTCACACTGTAAAATGTTTAATCACTAATATGATGAAGTATTAGCTATGGGTATGTTAGATCATTGGTCAAAAGATGAATTTCTGGCTTCTGTGACTCATCACGTTGAGTGAAGATATTCGCTGTGACCTCCATTCTAGAAGATACAATCCAAATATTTAATCTCCTGTTTTACACTTGAAATATATGTTAGTTAATGTTTAGGAACAATAACAAGTGAAAACATAATGATTTAACCACGTTTGGATTGATTGCTATGAGGCTCTGAACTTCTACGTTGCTTCTGTCATAACCTCACTCGAGTGCAATATGGCTCACTCAAGTGCAGTTCATATTTTCATGTTCTGACTTCCTCTCGGGCAAGCACTCGTTGCACTTCACTCTTATCTGCTCGAGTGAATTCTCGACATCACTCGAACACAACTAGATATGCTTGAGTGCGTTTCTTGCTTTCACGTACAAGCTTCTTCTCGGGTTATCACTCTCATGTCAAAACTTGCATGTGCTCGAGTGAGAAATACTCCAATGCTCGAGCATGAATCCTAGTGCTCGAGTGTTATAGATTTCTTCACGTTTAGTTGCTTCTGAACATCACTCGCATAACTTTTTCAGAGACATAGTTTTTACACTCGCGGGTGATGTGGGGCCACTTTAGAAAAAATTTGTTTATTTGATTCAAATGATGTATCATAAGAAAGCTCTTACCATTTGCATTCCAATGCAAAAAGAATCAGCTCCAAACTCCTTGTATTCTGTAAATTATGATCGAAAGAGTGTATATTTCGCTAGACTGCACAAGCATCAACTTCCAGAAGGCATATCTCCTAGAATATACGGTAAAATTAGGCATATAACCTATCCATGAAAGATCTTTGAGTCTACTTTCATTTGGCACTGGTCTCGTCTCAATCTGGTATGTAGTTTGTAAGTTACGTGCAAAATACCGAACCTGTGTCAAAAAGTAATGGTGATTTCACTGTCTTCTTCCACAGATCATATCTCCTTTATTTGAGCTTCTTTCAATGTGATCTTGGTGCACATTTTACGTGTTGGGATTCGTCGTTCATATGCCACTAGTTTCGGGTCAATCCGATGTGTGGTTTGAGAGATATGACCAAAATACCAGACCTCGCTCAGGCTGAACGTAAAACAGAGTAGAACAGAGTGTTCATCCCGTGCTCGAGTGAATTCATCCGTGCTCGAGTGAGTTCTTCCTGTGCTTGAGTGAAACACCTCGTGCTCGAGCATAACTCCCCTAGAAGTGCCATAACTCACATATAAGTCATCTTAGCTTCGTATTAACCTATTCCAAGCATTATTTGATCATAGAAACCTCCGGTATCATCATAAAAACCTCCAGTATCACTTCTAACAACTTGAATCTTGATATTCATGATAGATCTTCCAAGTTCTTCATTCTTCAATATCTTTCTTCTTGGTTTTCCTCTTGATAATAATTCTTCATAATCCGAGTAGGCATCTCCTTGACTATCTTTAATTTCTCTTCTTCTTCTCCCTCTTGTTCATTTTCATTAATTCAATCTTCTTCATTCTTTGCTTGACTAATCTACAAAATATGTAACATTAAATATAGTAGTTAGTCAAAGAAATACATTATATAAACTTTTTGCTCTTATCATTTCATATCTATATTTGACATTATCAAAACTAATCATATCTAACATTCTCCCCCTTTTTGATGATGACAAATCCTTTAAGAAAAATATGTTTGAGTGAAGTGCAATATACATATATAATGTAAAGTGCAAACATACATATTATATATAATGCAAAGTGAAACGTACATATTTTTCTTACATTTTTCTCCCCCTATTTCATATTAGCAAAAAGTTTGAAATATATAAAGAAGTAAGGCTTGTGAAGAAGTAAATAGAGTAGAAATTACTTTAATCAAAATGAATGTACCAAGAAAAACAATTTATGCTCTCCCTATGTGAAAGTACTTTCATTTTTAATGAGAGGGAACTAAAAAAGATTTGGAGAGGTTTTCAAGAAAACTTCTATAATCAAGATAAATGAAATATATGAAACATATTCTTGAAATGTAAAGAGAAGGTTTAGAAATGCTCATGTAGATTTGGAAATTGATGAAGCGCTCCATGAAGTCCATTGCTTCTTTGGCAATGCTGGTGCATGCTGTTGTGCTTTGTATAACTCTGATGTACACCACACTTCTGTTATGCAACTCAGATATATATTCATGTTGTTGCCAGGATTCTCCAATTGAGTTGAGCTTCTGTTTAGCATGTTCAATGTTCATTTGTATTGGCATATGTATTTATTGCTCTGAATGTTACAACCAATATATTTTCCTTGATTGAGCATTAAAACCATCTTTCCTTAAGTTCGATAGTTTCTTCTTGTAGTGCGTTGAGGAATGCTATTGCATAAAACAAATTCTCCTGTCATATAATTTAAATCTTTCTTTGCAAAGAGAATTGTTAGTTCAATCAAGTAACAAACTATTCTTTTCCAAATGATATATTAAAATTAAGATCATGAAAAGAACAATATAAGAATAACTCATCATCAAAACTAATCAAGACATGGTGAATACAGATGAGTATGTTGAAAGGATTTTCTTTCAATAAAGGAGATGAGCTTTCAATATATAAAACACATGTGAATGTGAAGCTCCCCCTTAATTGATGCATGGTTTTAAAAATTTTAGGAAAACAGTTAATAACTCTCCTGAATTTGAGAAACCATTAGAAACTTTATAGAGAAAATGATTTTGAGAGTATGAATATTTAGAGAGAGATTAAATGGCAATGCTAATCAGGGTTTTTAAGAGATATAACCCAATATCACCTGAGTGGTTACTTGAGTGATTCTACTTAATCATTACTCGATTGTATACTCAAGTGATACATACAATTCAAGGATTTTGAATTAGGCAAGAATACAATACCTCACTCGAGTAATATCGTAATCACTCGAGTCATAATCCTTTATAGTCCATTGATACATCATGTCCTAGTCAATATTGGATGATGTGACTAGTACTGAGGGATTCTGAAGTGTAGTATTCTGTGAGTACTTTAGGATATCAAGATGAGCTCGGAGTAAGGCTTTATGCGCATATTGGCTTAGTATGTGCCCCTTGCTTAGCAAACATCATTGAGAACTTTTAATTTCATCATAGCACATAACACCCTTATTTTGTCATCCATCATCTCAAATATAACTTTGAAGTTCTGGTTCACATAGCTGCTTCATCTTATCATTGACTGATGATCTCATCATTGTTTGTAGCAAGCTCTGTGTGATTGTTGAAGCTCCTCTCTCAGAAAGCCTTAGATAAATGGACCAAAGCTAGAAGAATCATGGAGGCCAACTCTAGCAAATTTTCGTCTCTCATTTATTGGCCTTGTTCACCATAGCTCTAGTATAGGTATAGCAGATAATCCAGTGAAGATTTAGACATAGAGCTAGGATAGTAGTTAAGAATCCTCATAGGCTCATCAAGCTTAATGATTCTGTGCATCTCAGCATTTTCCTCTGAACATCTCTGTTGGCTCCATATCATAGTGAAAATGTCTGATCACCTTGAAATGATAAGGAAGATGGGTAGGCAACAAAGATTCATATTGGATAAACTTATTCTTGGCCCTGTGCTGCTTTGAAATAATCTCTGCTAGGTCTACTAAGAGATCTTCCTTCTCTTTCTTTTTCTCTGATTGTATCACTAGCTAGTTATTTGATAGTGATGAGGTGTCATTTGACTAATATCACATATTTTGCTTCAACTCATGCTGCAACACTATCAATCATGCCTCTTCTGTTAGCCTTTGGTCTTTGTATCCAAAAGTAGAGCATTTTGGTCAACTCCTACAAACGTATAATGATATGCTCTTTGGTACCCAACTTCTCTTGGGTCCGTACAATATTAGATATAACAACTCTTATGCTCTTATGCAATTAATCATATGAAATTTAAGCAAAGAGTATCATAAACCAACAAAGACTCAGATATAATTTTATCCAATAGAATCAATTTAAACCATTAGATCATAAAGAGTAATGAATAAATGATATCAATGAATGGTGATTTTCAAAGATCAATGACAATTTGTAAATACGTTTTATATAGAAAATATGCCATTGATATGATTTTTATGCAATCCATGTAAGTTGAACAAAAAGAGTAGAGAATCTATCCATAATGACCAACTTTTATGAAATGATAAATCATGAATGAAACCAAATTTTCAAGAATGATAATGAGATATGCAAATTGTTTCAAAATCTCAAATGTTCTTTCGAATCATAAATATGCATTATGACATTAAGATTTTGAATGCATGAAAACTCATTTATGAAGCTTGTTAAATACCAATGCTTATGCCAAAAACAATGGAAGTCAACAGTTGTAAAATATATATCAGAAAGCTTCACTAAGGAATTCAACTAAGATAACATGTTAATTATAAGAGTTAACATGTTGGAGAATTTTCTCAAGAACAAAAGTCATATGAAGAATGAATTAGCCAAAATGGTTTATCTTGACATATATAAGCATCATGACTTTAGTATAGATCAAGAGATAACCTTGCCTCTTAGAGTTGCGTCTTAAAATGGATAAATATTTAAGGCAGCAAGACTTAAAGTGCAAGATTCTAGTTACTCAAAAATGGATGAAGACAAATGGTAATGAATTTGAGCAATAATATGAGTATAAGAATTTATGGATGATGAAGCACATTCTCATTGATCAAAATGACTAGAGTTTTAGAATATCCCGGTAAGTTATTCCACAATAATGGTTAATGCATTAAGATTCAATGCATTAATGAACATTTATAATGCTTGGAATAACATGGTCAACTAATGATTTATGCATTAGGCACAAGGCTTTCACATATAGAATTCTTTTCTAGGGAATACACTTGAAACTCATATAGATAGTTAACTTGTTAGACAAAAAATCTAACTTGTTACAAAATAAAAATTGAGGAGTTCAAGTAGTAACAGGTTTAAGATTAAGAAACAAATATGTGAATGATGAGGAAAACTCTAGGGATGGATTTGAAGCATTTCTGACTTTCAGTATACATAAATATTAACTTCCAATTTTGAAACTGATTTAAATAAAATATGGAAAATTTTCAAATAATGTGTATGCATTTTTTAATAACAAGATGAATTTGGAATCTAAGTCCATTTTTTGAAATATGCATTCCGAAACTCAAATACATAGAAAGATTATGCACAATTTCACTTTCAGTCCATTTAGCAATATAAAAATAATTTAAAAACCCATAAATGATTGATTGCTAATGGTATGCAATAATGAACAAGTTATTCATTACCCAAATAAATAATTTTTATAAGCATAATATCATGTAAGAATAAAAAAGATAGTACCGTGCTCATGTAATCTCGTAATTACTTGAGAAATTATCCTTTGGAGTTCATTTATGTATAATTCCTTGACTTTTACCTTCCAATCTTCCAGTTGGTGTTATCACTTGAACATTTACTCCCAGTTGTCACACAGTGATGATGATCACTTGATTGGTTACTTGAGTAATGCTTCATTGTACACCTTTTCTTCCTTCATTGCTAGCTAGGCACTTGCAGTGTTGCCTCAAGTAGTGCCTCCTTTTGTTTACATGTTTAAGATGTAGCCTCAAGGTCCAACTTCACCAAGATTTGAGTGAAATCTTATGTAGTCATAATCTTGAGATGAAGCTCTTTCTTTCTTCTTCCTACAAAACCTTATAGATATTTTTCTTCCTTTGGTATCCAATTTTACTTGGATCCACTCATGGTTACCTTATAGGAATCATAATTCACATGCTCTAATAATATAATTAATTTGAGACAATTGAGCATAATAAATTAAACATGTCTTTATGCATAAGAGAAATATTTTCTTTTCAAATCATTATACATGCATAAAGAATTAACCTTTTGAGCATTACAATACCTTTATAAATAAGTCTATTAAATGGTTTTTTTAAGAGATGTGAAAACATAATTTCAAAATTATTTGCAATGCTCATTCCTAAGGTTCCAAAATATAAAACCTCAACAAATATTACAAACAACAGCATAGGAGGTTTTATCATTGTGTACCTTTGCCTTAGATATTTGGAGGATTGCTTTTGCTTACCCATTGCATCTTTCTATGATGTTGATACTTTGAATATCTTGCTTTGGGTACTGGCAATCTTCTCTTAAAATATATAGACTCTAGGAGTCTTTTATTTGATGCTTGAGAGATCCTCCTTTTTGATATAAATGGTATGAACCTCTTTATTGGCGCATGAGAAACTCTTGGCTTCTTCTTTATCTTCTCTCTTGGCTTCTTCTTTATCTTCTCCGTACCCTTATGACCATTCTTCTTATAATCAGTCTGCAGACATAAAGTACTAGATGGACATTTTGGTACCCACATATACTTGGGTCCTTGATTGTTAGTATTAACCCTTACATGTTTCTTCGATACCCAAATATACTTATTTCTCATATGAGAATTTCTTCTAATATAGCATGTGTGAGAAATATGATCGGATTTACCACAATAATTGCAAATTGTATCAAGATATGCATTATGGGATATCATGCAATTATTATGTCGATCATGAGAGTAGAAATTCGAATGGATTTTATTTGAATATTCTTTCTTCTGAACAAACTTTCCAGTATATTTGAAAACATTTTTGCTTTTCTCAATAGAATCAACAATTGGTTGAGAAACAAACTTTTGTAGACTTTGAAAATCAGTTTTACAAAAATCACACGAAGAATTAGAACTTTTTACCTTAAGTTCATCTTGAGCTCTGGAGAGTGATTTTTCATGTTCGTCCATACTGAGCTCTTTTCGGGAATCCTCTTCTTCTTGTTTATCCATGTTGACTGTATGGAAGTGTTCTATGATTTTTCCATCTTCATCATCAACTTCCAATTGTTCATGCATAGTAGATGCGTAGCGTACAGTTTCACACGAACTATCAATACTTTCAACTTCAACAGAATTGTTAGAAGCATAAATAGAATCAAGAGTGTCCCAGATATGTTTAGCATTAAAACAAAATCTAATTTTCTCAATATCATTTTCGGTTAAAGTACTATACAGAATTTTCATTGTTCTAATGTTCAACGAAAACATTTTCTTTTCACTTTCTGTCCAATCCTTTCTTGGTTTGAAATCAAAAACATTTGTAAAAACATTCCACATATCAAAATCAAAAGCTTTTATAAAACTAGTCATTCTTGCTTTCCAAAACCAAAAATCAATATCTTTCAAAAGCGGTGGGATTGTATAATCAAAACCTTCTGAAAATATAAAACACCCAAAATCAGTCATTGTAACTCTTGAGACGGTTAAGTCCTTTAAACAAGAGCCCGAGCTCTGATACCAAATATTAGAACAGGCTATCACCCAAGAGGGGGGTGAATTGGGTGTATAATAAAAACTTAAGAACTTTAGAAATCTTTTCGTGTCTTAACGAAAGCGGTAAGTATGAAGGTTTATAAATCAACAGTTAGATAAAATAATATATGCTGGAAATGTAAGAGTTTAGGGAAGAGAATATGCAAACTGTGATTTATCCTGGTTCGGTCCAATCTGTGATGGCCTACGTCCAGTCCCTAGGCTCCTCCTGAGAGTTTCAAATCCACTATCTTCTTGTTTAATCCGAGCACAAGAAAAGCCTTTACAATTCCACAAGTTTAACTGGGTACTTGTGAAACCTATTACAAATCTCTTACTGAAAATACTCCCCCTTACGGCAAGTCTTACGAGCAGAGCAATCCCGAAGATCATCCTCTCCTGCTTACTCATGCAAGTCTTACGAGCAGCAACGTTCTCTCCTGCGTACACCCCTGTAAGTCTTATGAGCAGCAATGTTCTCTACTGCTTGCACCTTGTAAGTCTTACGAGCAGAATGTCTTACTAGCAATTCTCTCTACAGCTTCTCCCATAAGGAAATCAACCCTCTCAAGGTCCCTCTACCTTGAGATCAACTCATAAATATAATTGAAAGTGTTTATAGACTCTCTCACAGAGTAGATATAATACTCACTGAAGTACATTACAAATAATCACTCTCTCATTAATAAGTAATACAGAAACTAGAAAATAGAGAGTGTTTGGGTAGAAGCAGAGGATTCACATTTTTATCACTTTTCTCGTAGTTGCTCGCTGTCTCTGTTTTCTCCGTTTTTTTCAGTTCCCCATCGACGTTGAATGCTCTCTCATTTATAGTTGATGAATATGATGACCGTTGTGAGCATTCATCCGTTGGAGTCATTTTGACCGTTGAGCATATTTGAAAAATAAGCTACTATCCGTTGTGGAGCAAAGTGGAGCGTCTCGTTTGAACAGCAGGAAGATTTATTTTGAGCTGTACTTCACGTTGTGGAGCTGGATGAATATGTTTGAGTTTCCAGACAATCTCTCATGGTGGGTCAGTTGCTTGTCGTGGTAGGTAGCCGCCATTCGGTGTGAATGATGTCACCCGCAACACTTGACTCTTTCATTTGAATCTGTAAGCTCACCGTTAAATCTCCTGTTTCACACTGTAAAATGTTTAATCACTAATATGATGAAGTATTAGCTATGGGTATGTTGGATCATTGGTCAAAAGATGAATTTCTGGCTTCTGTGACTCATCACGTTGAGTGAAGATATTCGCCGTGACCTCCGTTCTAGAAGATACAATCCAAATATTTAATCTCTTGTTTTACACTTGAAATATATGTTAGTTAATGTTTAGGAACAATAACAAGTGAAAACATAATGATTTAACCACGTTTGGATTAATTGCTGTGAGGCTCTGAACTTCTACGTTGCTTCTGTCAGAACCTCACTCGAGTGCAATATGGCTCACTTGAGTGCAGTTCATATTTTCATGTTCTGACTTCCTCTCGGGCAAGCACTCGCTGCACTTCACTCGCATCTGCTCGAGTGAATTCTCGACATCACTCGAGCACAACCAGTCATGCTCGAGTGCGTTTCTTGCTTTCACGTACAAGCTTCTTCTCAGGTTATCACTCTCATGTCAAAACTTGCATGTGCTCGAGTGAGAAATACTCCAATGCTCGAACATGAATCCTAGTGCTCGAGTGTTACAGATTTCTTCACGTTTCAGTTGCTTCTGGACATCACTCGCACAACTTTTTCAGAGAGATAGTTTTTACACTCGTGGGTGATGTGGGGCCACTTTAGAAAAAAATTGTTTATTTGATTCAAATGATGTATCATAAGAAATCTCTTGCCATTTTCATTCCAATGCAAAAAGAATCAGCTCCAAACTCCTTGTATTCTGAAAGTTATGATCGAAAGAGTGTATATTTCGCTAGACTGCACAAGTGTCAATTTCTAGAAGGCATATCTCCTAGAATATACGGTCAAATTAGGCCAATTACCTATCCATGGAAAGCTCTTTGAGTCTACTTTCATTTGGCACTAGTCTTGTCTCAATTCAATGTGTAGTTTGTAAGTTACGTGCAAAATACCGAACCTGTGTCAAAAAGTGACGGTGACTTCACTGTCTTCTTCCACAGATCATATCTCCTTCATTTGAACTTCTTTCAATGTGATCTTGGTGTACATTGTACGTGTTGGGAGTCTTCGTTTATATTCCACTAGTTTTGGGTCAATCCGATGTGTGGTTTGAGATATATGACCAAAATATCAGACCTCGCTCAGGCTGAACGTAAAACAGAGTAGAACAGAGTGTTCATCCCGTGCTCGAATGAGTTCTTCCTGTGCTCGAGTGAAACACCTCGTGCTCGAGCATAACTCCCCTAGAAGTGCCATAACTCACATATAAGTCATCTTAGCTTCGTATTAACCTATTCCAACCATTATTTGATCATAGAAACATCCGGTATCATCATAAAATCCTCCAGTATCACTTATAACAACTTGAATCTTGATATTCATGATAGATCTTTCAAGTTCTTCATTCTTCAATATCTTTCTTCTTGATTTTCCTCTTGATAATAATTCTTCATAATCCGAGTAGGCATCTCCTTGACTATCTTCAATTTCTCTTCTTCTTCTTCCTCTTGTTCATTTTCATTAATTCAATCTTCTTCATTCTTTGCTTGACTAATCTACAAAATATGTAACATTAAATATAGTAGTTAGTCAAAGAAATACATTATATAAACTTTTTGCTCTTATCATTTCATATCTATATTTGACATCATCAGAACTAATCATATCTAACAGTAATAACTCAATTCTTGTACATTTGGAATTTTAGGACATATCAATAGCCTGAATAAGGACTAAAGTTTTAGACAAACAGTCAATTTCACTGACAAAGGACTTAGGTAGTAGCACTTTCTTCATATACTATGTAATTGTCTATATGCTTTGTGTATGCAATCTTCTGCAACATGAATACTATATTGCTGAGTAAGGCATTATACGAGTAGACACATTTATTGAGGTTTACAAATAGTAGGGAAGTATTCCCGCCTCATGTGCACATGCCGTGTTATTTGTGTTATGTTGCATTACATAGTGTATGGCATATTTAATTGTTGCATTTTATATGACTGGTTGCATGCTACTACTGAGATTCATTTGAATCTCACCCTTTTTCAAATATTCAAATAAATTCCAGCTAAGGGTAGCGGCTCGAAGGACAAATCTGTGGCTACCAGCTAGTAGAGTTCCGGTGCATGTGGAGACTTTTGTTGGTTATCTAGCTTGTAATTTAGTTTCTTTTGAACACTCTGTACATTTGTATATATATTTCAAACCCTATTGGGAATTTTCTATATTGTAAACAAGTACTTAATGTCAGTATGTTTTCACTATTTCTGTATTGCCTTACGGAACTGTGCGCTTATTACTCTGTGTATATCGAAATGTTAAGGGGTTTGACACCATTTTTCTACTAGGGTTGTCAAAGATTACCTATAAGGTTATGAGATTGAATGGGTAAGTACTGTTGAGATATAATTCTCCTTGACTATGTTGATCTCCTTTTTCTTTTCCCTTAAAAGGGCCAAATGACATAAACCACGGCTACCAAATAACACCCCAACTTTTTATTCACCAGTATTCTTGTAATTATTTGAAGCATTCGATAAAATGAAATAGTGAATATTCGTGAGCTTGGAATTTAAGAAGTTAGAAAATTTCCATTTTCATGAAAATTGGGCTAGAACAAGGCATGAAATTAATTTTTGGATAATTCAAAAAGCCCATTATTAAAGCCCAAAATGGAATAAAAAATTAACACAATATTTAGACCAATAAAAAAGGGAATTTTGGCCAAATAGAAGAAGGAAAGGAATAAACTCCAAATAAATCCAAGAATGTAATGGCAAAATTATAATTTTGCCAACAAGATTAATTATATTCCCAATTAATTGAAGTAATTTCAGTTAATTAAGAAAAATAAAGAATATATGTCTAATTGGAACATTCTTGGTCAAAATTAATCAAGGTTTGAAAAGTCCAAGTTGGAGCAATTATTATTTCCCTATTTTCTTATGAATTTTGCATAAATAAGGAAAATGAGAGGGAAAATATTTTCTTGGATAATAAATATGCCAAGTTTCATGATTTCAAGTCAAAGGAATAAATAAGAATTTATTCAAATATGAGCACGTGGGAGTTTTCAATAAAATTTTATATGTTGTGTAATAATTTGAGATAACTGGAGAGAGCCTAATTCATTCATGAAGGACCCTTCGAGGCGTGATCTTTGGGCTAAGGAGGGAGGAGAAAATTGGACCAAATTATGACTCAAGAATTATAAAGAGATAAGCTCAAATAGAAAAATGTGTCATAAAATTCAATTAAATAATTATATTGTAAAAGAGAGAGAAATGTGATATTTTCTAAAAGCTTTCATCATCTTCTTCTCTTCTCATTTTCATGATACACACCAAGGAAAAGGAGCGAGAAAGTGTCATAGAAAGCCTTGAGAAACCTAGGGTTCAAGAGAGCTTGAGGAACAAAAAAAATTCAAGGTAAGTCTTGTTATTCCTAGTGATTTAGCTTCTTAACTTGTGTAGTTCCCTCTCTAAGATCTTGTTCTTCATGGAAACCATGTGTAGTAATCAAAATATCAAGAGAAGAGAGAGAGAGAGAGAGAGAGAAAGTGACACCCTAGAGAGAGAAAGTCCAAGAATCAAGAGGTAACTTCAAACATCTCAAATCCTTTGGTGTATTCATGTTGTTGTTGTAGTTTTTGTTATGATTTGTGGTTTGGATTGTTGATTTTGTAATTTGGGATGTCAAAACCCTAAGGGGTTATGCTGCCCAAATTTCCTCAAATCATGTCTAATAAGTGTTTAGTTGGTTTAAGAAGTGGTTAAGAGTGAAAAGGAGTAAACTTTAGGTGTTGAATTTCAAAAATCACATTTTTCCCTTTCCAAGCACAAGTTTTGGCCAAAGCTAGAAGTGGAGGTTAAGGCTGGGATTTCATTAATCTAATGGTTGTATTGTATTCAGGAGGGAAAATTGTGTAGGGTTGATGTTGATCACTTTGTGAGAAAAGACCTAGAATGTGAAATGTCAAAAATAGCCCTAAAACCCTAGTTAGGGGCTATCAATGACAAAACTATCACTTGGCAGTAATTTTTTGAAAATCGAGGTCAGAAATGGATTCTACACACAAAACTATGTAGGAATAGCCCAGGTCAAAATTTTTGGAAAAGTACAGTCAGACCGGATAAAAGGGGCCTAGACCGAGTCCTTAAGGGCTTTTTGGTAATTTTGCAGTGTTAGACTAATATAACCAACAAAAGTAATTTAGAAGAGTCTAAAGTGATACATGAATGGGTATTAACCTAATTCTTGTAAACTTGGATTTTTAGGGCCAGTCTGTTGAGCTGAGCCGGATCGAATTAGGAACTGATTTGTGTTGCAAAAAGGGACATAAGGTAGTAACTCTATCTCTGATACACTATGTGAATGTTGATATGCTGTATGTTGCTATATTCTATGGTATAAACACGATGCCTGGGGCACATTACCTAGCTGTGGTTTGGGACCCAGCTGAGGTACATAGACAAGTAAGGGATCCAAACAATGATTTGGCCCTAAGCATTGTGCGCGCACACGATACAGTATGGATTTTCATTTTACACTATATGGTGTATTGCACATCTAATTATCGCATTTTATATGATCAATTATATGTTACTACTGAGATTTATTTGAATTTCACCCTTTTTCAAAATTAAAAATATTCCAGCAGAAGCTAGTAGCTCTAAAGGCAAAACATTAAATTCTAGCAACTAAGGTGAGGGTCGAGAGAATAGAGCTTTTGGTTATAATTAGTTTATTTTGATATTTTTGGTCAAATTGTGTATTGTATCAAACCCTGTAGGGAGACTCCTATATGTAAACAAGTACTTCTCATCATTATATGCCTATGTGATATTTCTATATGCTTATGGAATTGTGTCTTTATCACTTTGCACATATTGAAATGTAAAAGGGTTTGACAACCAAAGTGCATCCATCTGTTGCTCCAACCATGACAAGAAACACTACAAAAAAATTGTCATTTAGTAGCGGTTAAAACAATCTATTTGAAGCAGTTTTAATCGCTACAAATGCCATTAGTAGCGGTTTCAAAAAGCGCTACAAAATCTACTATTGCAAACACATTTGTAGCGGTTATACTAAACCGCTACTGACTTTGTAGTGGTTAAAATAAACTGCTAGAAGATGCTCATGTTGATAACACATTATCTGTGTATATTGTAGTAATTAAAAAACTGCTACAAATGTTGGCGGTAATGCGGGAAATGAAAAAGAAAATTTGGCTTCAATTTTGTAGCTGCTCAAACATTGCTACTAGGTGAAAATTTGAATTTGAAAACAATTGGTGCCCAAAAGTTGTAGCGGTTAAAAATCCACTACAAATATATTAAATTTCAAAACTAGCGCCAAAAATTGAATCCAATTTGTGTTTTAAATTTGTAGCAGTTCTGAAACCGCTACAAATTGTTGAGAAAATTAAAAAAAAAGAATTATATAATAATGAGACCATTATATTGTGTTAAATAGTTTATTATTGCATCAAATTAATTAATAGTAAATATGATTTGAGAAGAATGATTAAATTGAGTTAGATAAGTATAAAGTTTATATATGTGATATTAAAAATGTGTAGATAATAAAGACTTATTATGTTGCTTACTAGAAGCTGATCATTATAGAAGGAATATTGAGTATGTTGAGGAAAAGTGGTTAAATTCCTGGAGAAAAAGGAAAAATAATTAAAATCTGTATTATAAATAGGAAAAAATTTTAAAATAAGAGAATTAAAATAAATTTTACCTTATTCAATGACCTTGTACAGCTCTGGAAATACAAAATTCCCAGAGGAGAGAAAACGAGAGAGAAGTGAGTGGAAAGAATTGGAGGAGTGTTTGAAATAAGATATGATGAGGATATTTATAGGGATCTGCATACCGCTTGTAGCGGTTGATATGACATTATTTGTAGCAGTTTGTTTCTTTGTAGGGTTTTTTTTCACATTTGTAGCGGTTTATCACTTTTTAGCGATTATTTATACTTTGTAGTGGTTATTAAAATGCAACAAATTTTGGTCTAATTTTTTTAATATAAATTAAGATTTACAAGAACAAAAGAAAAAAATTTTAATCATTCTTCATTGCCATTCCTACAAAAATTTTGTCGAGAAAATGTTAGTGTGGTATTATTTTACAGAAAAATTAAATTTAAATGATGTGAACTTATAAAAATGCATCGAACTATAAGCAAATTGTCATCAATGTTAGGGAAGAAGTTATCGAAATTGGCAGGCTAGAATGACTCACTCTCATAGGCGATGTTATCTCTATCACCCATGTCGTAAAGGTCTCAAGGCTTGAACTGAACCACTATGTTCCAATCCCTATGCCTCTCGTCCTTGACATAATAAACATGGTGTGCCTCTAAGGCAAGAATATACAACTCATCATCTTCAAAATAACCAATGTGAATTGGCCGAAAGAAATTTACCAATATGATGCCTAAGTCATCAAATGTGAGTCCATGGGAAGTAGTGGTATTTACCCACTAACACTTGAATAGCATCACGGTGAAACAACCTTGATAATTTAGTTTGACGACATCAAGAAGCTTTCCATAGTATGGGATGCCTCCGAACTACATGTTGGAATCACTGCTACTCGCATAACTCATTGTCCTAAAGGTACCATAAACACCCAATTTTGAGTTTGCAATCCTTGATATCGTGAAACCATGTAAAACTTGAAACCAATTGACATTGTATACTGTAAACCTTTTTGCATAGTTAAGAGGGTCGATTGCGAGAGCTCTAAAATCTAGTGAGTGTAGGTTGTGGTCATTTAGTATTCTGTGTGCAAACCAGCTTGGAAATTCTATGTGGACCTTTTTGTTAGCTTCAGAGGATGTTTGTGTATGGAACTTGAGATTACGCTTCATATGACTTCTGAATTCCCTGTAATTAATTATGGGAAGGCGATCATGAAATGTAAGTACAAAATGTTAGGAAAGATATAGAATATCATATGAGTGTATTGTTCTTACTAAAGGAAAGGTTCAACTTAAGTGCAATTAGTCAAGACATGTCTATGTGCTTGCAACTTCTCAGTTGCCGTTAGTTTGAAGTTCTCAGTTCCTCTAACTGGTTTACCAACATGAGGGATTAACAACTCTCCTGATGTTAACGTAAGTTTAAGACAATCGTCTACACTAGGTGGTTGGTAGAAAGCTGTCTTAATGTCATCAATGTATCTTGAACAGCAATACAGGACCTCATCACCTACATAACCATAACCTTCAATTATAGAAACTTTTAGCCATGGCTTATTCCTTACGTAAGATTTAAATTTCCCAAGAAACCTACAAACTAAAGAAGGAAAAATGATACCAAATGCTGAAAAGGGCTACTAGTCAACATAAGAACTAATAATGAAATACATATATAAAATGAGTACCTCTCAATAGGATACCTCCATTGATATTGAACTAGGCCAGTGAGCATTATTTCCTGAACAAGGTGAATTGTAAGGTGAACCATCACAGTGAAAAAAGATGGAGCAAAGATTATCTCTAAATGACAAATCGTAAGAATGATTTTAGATTGTAGCTGATCGAGCTCCTCAACGATCAAAACCTTGGATCACAACTTCTGAAAGAAAGAGCAAAGCTCCACCAAAACTATGGACACATTAGGAGGAAGTACATTCTTTATAGCTAGTCGAAGTAACTATTGCATAAGAACATGTGAGTCATGACCCTTCAGACCAAAAACCTTTCAAGCCAGCATGTCAATACAGCACAAGAAGACTTCCTTGTTCAATTTTGTGAGGGTTAACTTTACTGGTTGAAATTTGTCATGCTCATCTGGCCACGCGTCTTCACAAACTCCCATGGCATGTAAATCTTTCCTTGCTTGAAGATATCTTTGTTAAGCAACATATATAGCACATTGTCATATACATTTTTTCAATGTTCATGACATCAAGACTGTGGCGAAGTAAATTAGATTTTCAATATAGAAGAGTGAAGAAAATGCTTATCTTCCTCCATTATTGAGGTGTCGAAGCAAAAGTCCTTTCCATTTTTCTCCCTACTTTTGTTGCATCGTTGCTTTTTCTGAACTCGAATTCAATATCCTCAAGCTACTGTAAGATATCTGCACCCGATAAAGTCTAAGGTGGTCCTATATTTTCTTGTTTCCCATTGAAACGATTCCGTTGCAATTTAAACTTGTTCTTTCCATCGACAAATCTCTGATGTCCCATAAAGCACCACTTTCAGCTATAGGGAAGGCATACTACATCAAAGTCAAAATTACAAGCTGGACATGCTGACCCAGTATGCACATTCCACCCGGATAATGTTCCCAGGCCAAGAAAGTCACTGATCGTTTATATCAAGGATACATGCAAGTTGAACAATTTGTACGCGTTATATATCTATATGCCAACATTCCATAAGTCAATTAATTCTGTAATAAGCGATTAGAGATGCACATCGATATTATTACCCGGTACCTTTCTGCTTAAAATAATCATAGACAAAATAAAGGAGCTTTGTTTCATACACATCTAAGGGTGAGTTGTAGGGAACAAAGCTACCGGCCAAATACTGTAACGTGCACTAAGATTCCCAAATGGATTGAAACCGTTAGTCGACAAAGCAAGTTGGACATCCCGGGGATGTCTTAACTTACCATTTTATTCTTATCAACCTCATGCCACCTCATATGCTCTGCTATTTTTGATGTCATAAACAATCTTTGTAACCGCAGCTTCAAAGAAAAGTACCTGAGACTCTTTATAGGTTTCTTCTTCTGCTTGTCCCCCTTCCGAATTGTCTTGTACCTCAATGTGTGACATCACTAACAAGTCTCCCTAATAGCATCATCTCCCAAATACGACATATAATCATTGGGGCATGCATCAATGTTTTGGTAGTTTAAGCCCAATTTGTTAATAATCTTCTTGGCCTCGTAGAACAATGTGGGAATCTCTGCGTCGAGGAATGTATATCGATATTCCCTTATTAGTGGCTCTACACAGGCACTTGATATGATATAATTTGATCAAGAATAATAATTCTGAGTATTTTTGACAACCTTGATATGAAGGAAAGCTGTAAAAATCCCAAGCTGCTTCATTCCTTAAGAACACCAGCTCTGAACACTAATGTAACGCCCTAAATTCTATCCACTAATCTACATTGTAAATATGTGGAAATATTCAATAAAATGGAAGGGAATATTTTGGAGGATGTGATTTTGTGGCCAGTGAAAATTCCCTGTGAGACAGTGAGCTTGTCAGGTGATTTTGGAAGAACAAAAGATATTTAAAAATTTTGAACTTTTACAGAATGAAAGTAAACATCCTAAGTTTTAATTTGATAGGCCATGGTTTATTTTTGGAGCTGTATACAAAAAGTTCTGAATTTTTAAGTTAACCCCGAAAAATTATTGATTTTCTCAAACAACATTCAAAGAATTTAATTCTGGGAATTGTGAGCTTCCAATTGACTAATGGCTATATTTGTTTTTTGAAACTAGACTCAATAAGGGTTCTATAGCTTTTAGAATCACTCTAATATGATATCTACAAATTTAGTCATGATTTTTCAAAATTTTGGCAAAAAATCTGCTAGAATTTCCAATAAATCTAAAAATTAATTAAATTAAGTTTTGAGATATTTTTAAAAATCGTCTCTTTCCCTGCCCTGCTCATTTCACATCAGTTTTGGCTACCAAATAGAGAGAGAGAGAGAGCTTGAGAGAATTTGTAGAGAGAAGGAAGAGAAATTTGCTGGGTAATCTTGATTTCTTCGGCAATTTAGCCTCTAACCTACACAATCCTTCCTCTAAGCTTCTTTTCTACATGATTTAGGTTGTTGAAGCAGAAATTTTGAAGGTTTAGAGCTAGGGTTTTTGGCCAAGAGAGGGGGAAGCTAGAGGAAGCAAGGTAAGTTCTAAAACTTCAAATATTGGTTGTACTAGCTACTGTGAGTAATTTAATTGATAAATTTTGGCCAATGCTAGTTTAGGGGGGCTAGGGTTGGATTTTTGATGTTGTGATAATTCCATTGAGTTCAGGAGGGAAAATTAGATGGGGTTACAGTTGATCACTTGTCCGAAAAAGCCTTAAAAAGCATAATTACTAAAACGCCCCTGAAACCCTAAAATATAAGCTACCAAGGGATTCTTTTCTTTTAGTCATAAATTTGGTAAAGTGCCTAAAATGGTACATAAATGGGTTTTAACCTAATTTTTGAACATTTGATATTTTAGGACCAAATTGAGAGCTCTAACGTTGGCACACTTTACGGGACACACATTTCGAGCCAAAAAAGGGTTAAGGTAGTAACTTTATCCTTTATACACTACACCAATGTTTATATACTTTGTATATGTCATCTTTAGTAATATGTGTTATGCACAGTACACACTAATGAATAGTACCTATGAGTACACTAATATGCCCAGTCGAAGACTAAGGTAAGGAATGTGTAGGGGTTGCAGTAGTGGTTAGCTCTGAACACATTTTTGATTGAACTGAGTTTTGTGTGAATATAATATTGCATTATCTGGTATCTGGTATATTTATTTATTGCATCTTCTATGAATGATTATTTGTTATTATTGAGATCCCTTGGAATCTCACCCTTTTTTATAAACAAAAATGTGCTAGCGAGAACTAGTGGATCTAAAGGCAAGGGTGCAGACATGGGGAATTGACAAACACGTATCCCGAGGTGAGGATGAGTGGTTATGTGTAGTTAAATTTGAATATTTGGGTAAAATTGTAAATATTATCAAATTCTGCACTGTTGATTCCTGTATGTAAACAAATACTTTTATCAGTATATTTGTACTTTTCCTGTGAAATTGTTCTTTATCACTCTGCGCATATCGAAATGAAAACAGGTGTTGACATTTTTGGTATCAGAACCCAAGTGGTTTTAGTCGAGCATTAAAGTGGTTATGGAATTATCAGAATGGTATACTGATATAGTATTGTTTTCATAGTGACAGGACAGCATGAGTAGCTCAGTGAGTTACATGAGGGATAAGAGCCATCGGTCAACCAAAGCCCGTCGGAGCAGCATATACGAACAAACAGCTCTTTATTGAGTACTATGCATCTAGGGGTCTACGTATGATGCGGACAATAAGGAAAAGTGAGCTAGTATTACCAGTATATGGACTGGAGATAAGGCCAGCATCGCCAGTAGAGTCACAAGTCGAGGAGACAGGAGAGGACCAAAGGAGGACCCAGATGAGGATCTGAAGGAATACCCAGAGGGCAAGCCAAGTGATTGTGAGTCTCGAGCAGAGCCAGTGTAGGTGCCATATGATCTATACTCGGACCTAGAGCTGGGGTGCTATATCAAGGGTAGATACCATAAAGTACTATGGGAACATGATACACCCAGAGGCCAGTATCTAGCGTTCTTGAGAAAAGTAGAGTCGCTGTACCAAATTCAGATACAGCTGGAGGTCACATTGCCCAATGAGTTACGGGTTTACACCACCATGTATTTCTTCTGGGACTCAGAATACTGGAACTAGCAGAAGATATGTATCATTAAGCAGGGCCCGAGCACGAACTTCTGGACATTTCTAAGGCACATCAGAGACCTAGTATAGAGGTTTATGCATGTTGGGTAATAAAGGGGCCTACACAGCATATTTTGGTGATCGGAGCTTATCGGCACATATTTTAAGACAAGGGAAATCATGTGGTACTGAGAGACAAAAAAAGATTTAGCTGGAGTCAGTGTTTTAGGAGGGCACATAGAATGTTAATCGTGCTCGACCCAGGGTAATCTAGGATGGGTAACCCCTTAGAAAGTTGCATGAACTTAGAATTTTGAAAACGTAAAAAGGACTAATATGTCATGTACAATAGTTTATTGGTTGTATGATGTTTCTAACTTTCTGTAACTACTGTAAATAGTTTATGTATGCTATAAATGACATATTTGTGTGCCCGAACTTTTATAAAATGATGAAAATGCCCTTGCTCTTATATGGAACTTAATTCTTTTCTATTTTCATGTAGTTTGAAATATAGAGATGATGTGTGGTAGACCTCGGGGTCGAGGCTGAGTTAGAGGGAGGGTTGGAGGTTGGCATGGAAACATTGAGGAAGAAGGGGTGCTAGACAAGATCCAATCCAGTAGCAAATTCTAAATATGTTAACACAACAATGACAACCATGACTGAGATTCCAGAGGAGCTTTGGGAGGTACAATAGAGGCAAGATTGCTTGGAAGAATATGTGACGGGTATCAGTGAAGAAGTACCACCAGAGGGGCCTCAACTAGAGTACATCGTACCAGAGCTCGAAGAGGATATCAAAACCTAGGTAGGTAGGTTCAATAAACAATAGCCTCCTATCTTTCAGGGGAAGTTTGACCTACAGATTGTGAAGGACTAGTTGTCCTGTGGAGAAAATTTTTAATATTCTACTATGTCCGGATGAGGTAAAATTTCTGCTAGCCATCTATAAGTTGGAGGGTGACATAGACCGGTGGTGGAAAAACACAGAGCTGATTTTGAGGGGAAGGAATATTCCAATCACCCGGGAATTATTTCAAGAGAAGTTCAACGAGAAATATTTCCCCCCTTCCATCAGGCGAGAAAAGGAGAAAGTGTTTTTAAGCATCCAACAAGAAGACCGGGAGAGTTTTGATGACTATCTATCTAGGTACATTTGGTTATATCGATATTAAACATACCTCAAGCTTCATGATAATGAAGAATAGAGTGCTGATATGTTGATCAAGGGACAAAGACAAGAGTTGAAAGAGAAACTAGTTTCATAGCATTTCATCGAGTTCAGCAAAGCAGTGGAAGAATGTCGTTACATCAAGAAACACATGTTAAGCTTGGCTACCAAAAACAATAGTAAGGGTACTTCTAGAAGTGGTAGTTCATCTTAGAAACAAAAAGAACCAAGTGAACCATCCAGGAGTGGTGATAAGAAACCATATCAAGCTAGAAGTCATTAGAATCAAAGATCCCAACAAGGCAGAATATGTTGGTTTTGCCAGAAGCCACACCATCCTGGCAGAGCATGTAATTGCTCTCCATTATAGCAGGACCCAAACCAGACAAATAATTGTTATATTGTGGTAGGTCAGGGCATTATGCTAATAATTGCCAACAGAAGCAGCAACGTCCTGCTAAGCCCAGACCAAGAGTACATGGCAGAGCTTATATGATTACTCAGGAGGAGGCCAGTAAATCTCTTGAACCGACTCAAGGTATAGTTTATTATAATGGAAATTCAATATAATTGATGCATTATTCATGTGCTAGTCATTCATTCATCTATGGCATATAATTGTGTGAGATGGCTAGGCCTGAGAGTACATAACCTTTCTGATATTCTAGTTGTATCGATGATTGTCAAAACTATATGATAAAGGTCAAGGGACATAAATCAACTATGGATTTGGTATTCTTTTCCATACAATAGGAAGTTGGAATAGTATTAGAAAACTGTACTAAACACACCAGAATTTAAGCAAATGTGGGATTTGGCTACAGAAGCTAGATTTTTGGGCCTTATAGTCTCACAGCAAGGAGTCTTAGTAGATCCTCGCAAGGTGGGAGTAGTACTGAACTGGAAGAGGCAAGGGACTGTATTTGAAGTGCATAGTTTTCTGGGTTTTACCAGATATTACAAAATATGCGTACTAAATTTCTCCAGAATATTATTAAAAACTTAACATTATCTATGGGACCGTATCTGGGAGAAGGGCTTCACGCAAATGAGATGAAAATCAATGTTAGCATTGATATTGATAATCCTAGATCAACTGTGGACTTTTGTTGTCCTTATTGATGCTAGTAGGCAAGATTGGAAAGTATTTTAATGCGGTAAGGCCGTGTATTAGCTTATGCATCAGCCTCATGAAAAAAAAATTTAATTATTATCCCACATATAATCTTGAGTTAGCAACAATTGTATTGCACTAAAAATATAGAGACGTACCGTTATGGTGCGACAATAGTGTTGTACTACGACCACCAAGATTTGAAGTATTGATATAATAAAAAAGAATTGAACATGAGAAAGTGATACTTATAAGTTATAGCTATATAAGTGTAGTAAATTTCGGGGATGAAATTTATTTAAGATAGAACTGTAACGCCCTAAATTCTATTCACCAATATACATTGTAAATATGTGGAAATATTCAATAAAATGGAAGGGTGAATTTTATAGGATGTGATTTTGTGGCCAGTGAAAATTCTCGCGAGGTAGTGAGTTTGTCAGGTGATTTTTAAAGACAAACGATGTTCAAAACTTATGCAATTTTTCAGGATGAAAATACACATCCTAAGCTTTAATTTGATAGGTCATGGATAATTTTTAGAGCTGTAAACAAAATGGTATGAATTTTTGAAGTTAGCCCAGAAAAATTATTGATTTTCTGGAACAACGTCCAAATAATTTAATTCTGGGAATTGTGATCTTCCAATTGCCTAAGGGATATATTTTTTCTTGAAAATTGACTCAATAAGGGTTCGATAGCCTTTAGAATCACTCTAATATGAAGTCTGCAAATTTAGTTATAAGTTTTCAAAATTTGGGCAAAAAATCTACTAGAATTTCCAATAAATCCAAAAATTAATTAAATTAAGTTTTAAAAATCATCTCTTTCCCTTCCCTACCCATTTCATGTCATTTTTGGCTGCCAAATAGAGAGAGAGAGAGAGAGAGAGAGCTTAAGATAATTTGTAAAGAGAAGGAGGAGAAATTCGCCCGGTAAGCTTGATTTCTTCGGCAATTTGCTTCTAACTTGCGTAATCCTTTCTCTAAGCTTCTCTTCTACATGATTCAAGGTTGTTGAAGCATACATTTTGAAAGTTTGGAGCTAGGGTTTTTGACCAAGAGAGGGGGAAGCCAGAGGAAGCAAAGGTAACTTCTGAAATTCAAATATTGGTTGTAGTGGCCGCTGTGAGTAATTTAATCGATGAATTTGCTTTGATTGTAAATTTAGGAAAAGTTGTGTCCTAAATGTTATACTACCAAAGTTGAGTCTAAATGGTGATTTTAACATAATTAAATAGTTAATAAAGTGGTTAGGAGTAGAAAAGAGTAAGTTTGCAGAGTTAGAATCGGAAAACGCCAATTTTTCTTAGAGAATCGGGAATTTTGGCCAGTGCTAGTTCAGGGGGGCTAGGGCTAGATTTTTTATTTTATATTCTAATAATTCCATTGAGTTCAAGAGGGAAAATTAGATGGGGTTACAGTTGATCACTTTTCCGGAAAAGCCTTAAAAAGCATAATTACATAAATGCCCCTGAAATCCTGAAATAGGGATTGCCAAGGGCATTCTTGTCTTTTGGCTATGAATTTTGTAATTCTGAATTTGGAAATAGATTCTTTAGCCTAAAATATGTTAGAATAGCCCATGTCAAAATTTCAGAAAAAGTACGGTCGGACCTGGTATGGCAAGGCCAGGCTGGACCGCCAGGTGCATTTTGATAAATTTTCACAATAGGCTTAAATAACCACTATAAACACTATGGAAGTGCATAAAATGGTACATGAATGGATTTTAACCTAATTCTTGTACATTTAATATTTTAGGACCAAATTGAGAGCGCAAACATTGGCATACTTTATGAGACATTCATTTCAAGGCGGAAAAGAGTTAAGGTAGTAAC
The DNA here is from genome assembly GCA_963210345.1 of Inga oerstediana. Taxonomy (NCBI): domain Eukaryota; kingdom Viridiplantae; phylum Streptophyta; class Magnoliopsida; order Fabales; family Fabaceae; genus Inga; species Inga oerstediana. The sequence goes on from OY723404.1 coordinate 42,886,140, forward strand.
TTTGTCCTACATACACTATGCCAATGTTTATATACTTTGTATATGCCATCTTCTGTAATATGTGTTATACACAGTGCACACTGATGAATAGTGCCTACGGATACACTAATATGCTCAACTGAGTATGGAAAGTATAGGGATTGCAACAGTGGTTGGCTCTAAACACATTTTTGACTTAAATGAATGATTTTCCATCTTCTATGAATGATTTTCTATTACTACTAGGATTCCTTGAAATGTCACTCCTATTTTATAAACAAAAATGCGTCGGCCGGGAACTAGCAGATCCAAAGGCAAGAGTGTAGACATGGAGATTTGACAGACACAGCATCACTCACAGCAGATCCCTGGAAATTGGTTTTGACAACTAAACTTCTTTATTAAAGTTGTCATCTTGAAAACCAAACGCATCACTCACAACACCATTAATAGGATCATCTTCATTTACTTGAACTCCTACTTGTGAACTTTGAGGAAGAGTATCATCATATCTTATACCGACCTTCTCACTATGAACTCCCCAGAATGTATAGTCTTTCGGGAAAAACTCCATAAGCAAATGTTCCCTAACAACTTGTTGTACATGCCACTTCTTGAACTTGCATCTCTGACACGAACAAGCGATTTTGCCATTACAGCTGACATGAGAATATGTGAAATCCAAGAAATTTTTTAATCCGTACAAATATTTTGAAGAATTGCATGGCAACCTGATCCATGAATTTTCCATAGCTAGTGAAAAAATTTAGTAAAGAAAATGAGTGAATAGAAAATGATGGGTGCCTGGAAGCTTATATTCAAATTCTCCAACATTTAACAATTTGCAGCGGTTATAAAACCACTACCATAACCTCTACTAGGTTTACATTTGTAGCGGTTACACTCTAAGAAACCGCTACAAATGTCACAACTATTGGCAGGATATAAATTTGAAATTTCAAATGTTTAACACTTTGTAGCGATTATGTCAGAAAAACCACTACAAATTTTCATGACCATTGGCCATTAAACAATTTTTTTTTGCACTTTGTAGCGGTTTTTGTACTTAAACTGCTACAAATAAGCAAGACACTTTGTAGTGGTTTCATGGACAAACCGCTACAAAGTTGCATGAGCAAGAATTAAAATATTCAAATTTCAAATTGACATTTTGTAACAGATTATATATATATAACCACTACAAATAGTTGTTTATCAATTTGTTGTGGGTTAATTTTCATAACCGCTACAAATTTAAAATTATTTCTCGTTGTAGCTGTTTTATCAGGTTAACCACTACAAAGTAGTAGAGGTTTTTAGTAAAAACTGCTACAAGTAAAATTTTTATTTATTTATTTTTCACAATTTTTTTAGTTAGTTCTAAATGAAAGAAGAATTTAACAAGGCTCTGATAACATAATATCCAAGTTTTTGTATAAATGTTTGAAAGAAAAATATAACTGTCATAAAGCTAACTAATTAAAAACATAAACTAACTATCCAGAGGATGATGATCAGGTCCTCTCTTAAGAGGGGAAGGATCAAGCGCTGGTCATCAGGTCCTTCCTCATGGGGGCTGGATCATGGCGCTAAGTAGAGTTAACAACACTATCTTCATTGATAGTAAGCGCGGCCGGATGAGGAATTGAGGGATAAGGGGAACCTGTGGATGCTCCTCATCAGGGAATAGGTGACTCCACTACAGCGACAACATATAGTTTGTAATATACCGCCACTGTGTATGCTAGGCATAGTAGAAATCGGTCTGTTGCTGTATCTGATGAGCCATCATAGCATGTGCCTTGGCAACCTCCAAACGAAGCCGATCAACAAACTCCTTACTAGGACGTTTGACCCCTGACGTCCGTACTCAAGAGCTTCCAGCCTCAAAGGCGCCGCTTCTACTGTAGACCATGCTAGATCTGGCGCCTATCCCTATACCCCTCACGTGTCCAAGATGCTCAACTAGACCCAAACTGGCTTTCAATGGTGCAATGGCATCCACAGACCCCTGTGACTCCTAGGTCTGGTCTCTCAAAGCTAAGCTTGTAACTGCTGTATCCGCTCCTACCATTTTATTAAACAATAAATTATTATTATTATTCACAATAAATCTGTTTTATAAATAATATAACAATAATTTATTATTATAAAATAATAAATTAACTTATAATGGCCTCCTCTGCCTGCTGAGAGCTCGGAGTCCCATCACGGTGTCTATGGGTAATAGTGAATAACTCCCTGTAGTCTGTCTGACGGTTCTCCTATTGAGCCTTCCTCTCTTAAAATAATTAAAAATTAAATTAGTATTATAAACAATAAAACACTAAATTTATAATATGAAATAACAAGCTAAAAATAATTGACGTTGTAAAAAATTACCTGCTCATTGTAACTGATAGCAAATGTCTTCGATTCTGCTGTGTGGTGGAAGCTCTACTATCTTTAGCACCTAGTATTCCTCTGAGAAAGAGCCTGCATAAAGAAACAAAATTAAAAGTATTACAAAATTATAAAACAATTATAATTATTAAAAACATAAAATTTATGAAAACTATAATTATAAATAAATTACATACCCCTCTGTGCTCCTCCTGAATTAGACAAAGCTTCCCTAGTCATTTGGTGGGACGCCGTCTGGGATGTTGTCGATCAGTTGCTACAAAATATAAAAAACTATAAAAAAAAATTATTCACATTTATATATAAAATATAATAATAATAATAAAAGTGAAAAGAAAATATGTAACTTTCATACTTCAAGTGTGAAAAATGTGAAATTCTGCAGCAAAACTCTCAGAGAGACGTCAGAAAGCTTAGATATAAAGGAAAGCTCTCAAAAAGACATCAGAAAACAAAATGGTCAAATGAGACAAATAAAGAGTCACTAGGTATTTATAGAGTTGAATTTTGTAGCTTTTTTTTCAATAACCGCTATACAAACCGTTACAAACTCACTTCAGGCAATGAAACAATTTGTAGCGGTTATTATTAACCGCTACAAATATACAGAAATTTTGTAGCGGTTTCATCCAAAAAGCGCTATAAATATCGATTTACATTTGTAGCGGTTCCTTATAATCGCTACAAGGAGTTGACCATTTGTATTATGTAGCAGTTTATGTCAACATAACTGCTACAAAATAACCGCCATAATTGTCACACTTGCTTCACGCCCACATTTGTAGCAGTTTCCATGATATTACTGCTACAAATGAGCCACTGCAAGTTATGGCGGGAAATTAGGGCCAAATTTGTAGCGGTTTTTTTGTAAACCGCTACAAATAACAATGGCTTACCAATGTGCCACTTGGCATAAGGCTTGTTATTACAAATTTGTAGAAGTTTATGTAAAAACTACAACAAATCATGAAATTGGTAGCGGTTAAAAGTAACTGTGATGAAATGTCATGTTTTTGGTAGTGGAAGTACTATCCTGCAAGCATACAAGGTTTACATAGAGAAGCTGGTAGAAAATTCACAGCTTGGACAATAGGCCACACGCCGTATTCAGAAAGGACTGTTGGGATAAAGTTCATTTTCAGATCTTCCTTCACCTGTCGAATAATAGTCTTGCCACAAGACAATTCCATATACATAAAGAAGACAAATAAATGAATTGGGCCAAATATGATGCCATCCATCGCCACTTTAGCAGCTGAAGCTTTATCTTTATAAATTTGTCCATTCCTTCATACCTGCAAGACATCAATATCGATTAATGTTAGTACAAATTCTTTGGCGCCTTCTCACTCAAATCTTTCTAATTCAAGTTAGTTACAGCTTGAAGTATTCTGGCACAAGCATTTCTTTTAATGTTTTCCAGTAGAATGAATGCCATATTGTTGTTGCATATTATATTCCTAAAACAATAGAATGTGCCAGAAAATCCAGTAGTTCAACTGTAGATTAACTAATAAGCATGATTACAAGGGGCTTAGTTCTCTCACTTTCTACATGGTCAAAATCTTCAAATCTTAATGTTATTGACAGGACTCAGTGCATTATGTGACATGCTACATCTGTTAGAGGCTTAAAAAAATAATGAATATACTCATACATAACATCCTTGTGAATTTTGATTCAAACTTTATTCTCTCCCTTTAGCCATCTTCTATACTGTTAGCTACCCAAATAACAGATCTTGACAGGAAATATGAAAACTACGCTGGGGACAAATTGAGGTATAACTTAATAATTGATATGAATCCTACCATCCAAGATGATACAACAATCAAAGGAAACAAAAGATGAACTCAACCATATGCAAAACTATTTGGTTACAAGAAACATAACTCTTGAAATGTCCTACACTTGATGACAGTCTACTCTAATATAATTATCACTCACTTCCACTTCCCTCATGTTTCTAAACTTGGATGTCTTGTCATCTAGTAACTGAATTAAGCTTACAACAGAAAGTCATTCTAGTAAACATTGCAAATTAATGTCTATGGTCCTCACAAAAAATTGATGAATTTGTCTCAAGAGTGAATTATAAGACTAACAGAAATTCCCTTGGTGTTTTTTGGACATGACTTAACTTCCACTTCCTTGCTGTTTCTAAACTTGGATGTCTTGTCATCTAGTAACTGAATTAAGCTTACAACAGAAAGTCATTCTTGTAAACATTGCAAATTAATGTCTATGGTCCTCACAAAAAATTGATGAATTTGTCTCAAGAGTGAATTATAAGACTAACAGAAATTCCCTTGGTGTTATTTGGACATAACTTATTTAGCTGAAAACACCAATAAACATACTAAATTGCAAAAAAAGAAAAAGAAAAAAAAGAACTAAACAAATAACTTAGGAAGCAGATACCAAAAGTGGCCAACTGGCCCAACAAAACCAAGACCAAACCTAATTGTGATAGCCACACACCTCTGGTCGATCATAAATTTAGCATTTGCATCCTACCATATAATAAATAAAAAGACCTAATCAATAGTTAATGCACCATAATCCAAGTAAACCAAAGCTGGAAGGAATTACAATATACCATCCTAACCTACATCAAATGACCAGGAGATCAATGACAAGGTTTTTACTGCAAACCTCATGTGAAAAGTATTCAAGTAAACCTTATCGCTATTTACCTACATCATAATCCAAGTAAACATCATCAGTATTTAATAGAGTTTGCAGTAAAAACTCTTTAGTTTAACCCCTCAATCATAATTCTTTTAGTAAGCAGATAAATTTGGTTTCAGGGAAAAGTTTGGCTTTGGCTTTTTTCAGTCTGATTTGAATACAAGTTTATGTCTACCCCGGCTCAAAACCTATGAAACCATATGCAAGATTACTCATATTGACATTATTTCACATTGTGCTCTCTACACCTTTTTACTCAGACCCTGCAATAAATCCAATAACTGTGTTTACCATAAAAAGCTTCTGTTGCATAAATTCAAGAAATCATTATATGAAAGCAAAAAAGCGAAGTTGAGAGATAATATAAATAGAACAATAAAATTACCTTGTTTCCTGACTCTCTTGTCTTTCCCTCATTTTTGAAGTACCAGTTTCATAAATTTCTTCTTCTCCTCTCCTCTTCATCAGTCTCCTTAATCATCATCGATGAATCTTTCTTCTCCTATCTTGATAGTTCTTCCTCTATTCACCATCATTTTTAAAGACAGGCCATAAAAGTATTCCATTTAACTAAACTTTCATTTGAAAAAAAATACACACTCGTATTCCATGAACACTAAACAACCTCCTCCTTAGATGGAATATTGCCAAAAAAAACCCTAATCTACAAACCCATTGATCAAATCAAAACCATCTATGAATAATAAAAGAAAACGTAGTGGATGAAAATAAGCAAAAAGGCCTTTACTTGCATCTACTTCCTCGTCCTATGTTGAGAATATCATTTTTGTTGATGTGTTTCTTTGGAGGCTGCTTTCTTTAAAAGGATGGCTTGCTTTGTGGAGATCAATGACAATGGTGGAAGCATCACTGTCGTATCCTCTACTCTGCCTCTTCACTATCCTCACTTCCAGGATAGAGCTAACGAATGAAAAAGAAGAATGAGAAGGGAAAATCTATCGAATGAAAAAGAAGAATTGGAGGGATGGAGAGATTGTGAGGCCAAAGTATTAGAAAGTGTGAAATAATCAAGGTATTAAAACTCAGACCAGGCATTGAACCGGTCGGGGTATTGGGTTAACATTCAGTGAGTCAGACCGGGGCCAAACCGCGACCAAACCAGTGAGAAATTGAAAATTTTAGACTTATAGTATGAAATTCTAAAGAAAAAAATTAAAATTTTGTTTAAAAATGTGAACCTGGACAGGACCGGGAACCGGAACAGTTTACCGGCCAGTTCGCTGGTTTCCTGGCCAGACCGACCATTCCGGTCCGGGTTCAGGAACTTTAGAAATAATAAAGAGGGGAGAGAGAGGGGGAGAGAGACTGCGGACATTTTGAAATTTAAAATTTCATCAACAAGGAGAACCTCGGGCAAGGAAAAAGAGGGAGGAAACGCTTAGAGTAGGGTAAACGATGATGCAACGCTGGTGAAAAGGTGGGCATGAAGTCCCGTGCAAATTTTAAGAATTTTATAGCTTGCAAAGGAGCCTGAGAAGTTTTTTTGAGACACCAAGCTATTTTACTATTGTGATAAGTAGAATAGGTGTGGAGCCAGTAAGAGCCACATTAAAGTAATGAACTTAGGTGGAGTTGTATTAAATGATATATTGAAAAAAAATGGTTACTATGCTAAAATAATCATTAACTTATATAAAAATATAAAAGTAATAATAAATTTTTTTAAGGAAATTTCATTAAAGGACCATATGATCAAATTTATTTCAGTCTAGGACCAAAACATTTTAAGCTTTCATTGTAGGACCAAAGACTAAAATGAAAATAAACTTTGTAGGTAAAAAGACAATGATACCCCTTACTTTATTTTTTTAAAAAAAATGGTTTGATCTTTTGGAAATTGTGCCCTAAGGGCCAATCATTATACTTTAAACATTATTATTTTAATGAAATTTCTCTATTCTGTTATCATATTATTTGCATGTTAATTGTGATAATTGTATCCTTGGATAATTCATAAAGATTGTCCTAAAATGTCCCTGGTCGGTCATCTATGCGGGAGCAGAGATGAAACAAGACCAGTATGACTTTGATAAGATATGGAGATACGAATCAAAGTCTTAGGCACTTGTAAGAGTACAAGGTGCTGGACCGATCCACTATGAGAAAGCTACATGGATCAAGTCATAAGCTTTTCTCATGTATAACCACGTCACAATGCCCTTAGACTTGAGGTCATCATGGATTCCTACATGAGAGTTGCTAAGCTTTGAACTAGTCAAAAGTCACTTTTGACCGGGTGATGATAAAGGCTACGATCGGGCTTGGTGGTTTTTCATGTAGAGGAATATGAATGATCAAGATGGAATTTGTCCCTCACATTAGTAGAGAGATATTACTGGACCCCTCGATGAGTGAGTCTGAGAAATGTATGGCCATACTATGATGAAAGGAGTTTCTGTCTCTGTTATCAGGGTACTCAGGAATCGAGAAAGTAATGGTCAGGAACAAGAGGATGACATTTTCCATGCCTTATCCTTGATCGATATATCGTGTGATAAAAGGGACGTGACATGGCTGTATGACAGGTTGCATCGTGATAACGATCCTCATATGAATTGGGTAGCCGTAATGTCTTGCTAGAGGGCGCTTGCGACTTTTGGGTTAATGTAGTTATTGGCCCACTGCCAACTTCATATGGGCCTACAGGGTCGCACACAAGAATGGCCCAACACGAGATAATGTTTGATTTAGGGTGGATGAATTTTATATTTATATATATATAATATAAAATTCATTAATAATATTATATAGATATATATATTTTCAAAATATATTATATATATATATATTATATTATTATATTTAATAATATTATATAGATATATATATTTTCGAAATATATATATATATATATATGTATATGTATATATATATATATTATATGATATTATTATATTGTGTTGGTTTTAAATTTAATTTATTAAGATATATTAAATTTAATAACTAACATGATAGAGATATAGTATCTCAGATTTAATTTATGAAGATAAATTAAATCTAATGGCTATTTATTTAGATTAAATAAATAGGTTAAATTAAAACTGTTGGACAGATTTAATTTAAACTGAATTTATTTAATTAGCTCATCAAGATAATTAATTATTAATTAATTTCGAAATTAATGATGATTAATTTTGAAATTTGAAAATAACCCTCATGGGTTATAAACTTGATAGAGCTGATAGACTCAGGGTACATCAGAATTGAGAGCCGCAAGTTAAACCCTTAGAGACATTAGAGGCGCTAGCACGCAGTCTCGGTTGGAGAGCATTCGTGTGGATACCGGTAGAGGGAGCGGACCTGACGTGTTGGCTCCTAGAGATCGTGAAAACTCTGAATCATCAAAAAGGTATGAATCCTTCCAACTTGGTTTAAACGCCGTTGATAGATTCTCGATTTGGATCGGTGAAATTTTTTTTTTAAAATTCTTCCGCTGTGCTTACCGATTCTACAGTGGCATCAGAGCCAGATCAATTGTGCGTTTAAATTGAGTTTATGATTCTTATACATGTGATATATATGGGATGTGTACGTATGTTTATAAGAAACACTCGAATATATATGTGATTATCATTTTGGAACAAGTGTGAAATCGATTCCGAACATGTATATCTTGAAACATGTATGTGATTTTCGTTTTGAACAAGCATGAAATTGGGTAGGGTACCTGAGATCGTAGTTGGCGGCAATCAAATTGGGTCTAGGTTCTGATATCTATTCGGGTAATAGGGATCCGAACTATGGGGAAGACAAATTGGATCAGAAGCGTTCTGGACCATTGTTTTTTTTGTTTTAAAAAATTGGGTCCGAAATTTAAAAATTTAAAAATTTCAAATATTTCTTTTAAAAGGAATGTGCCTTTTTCAAAAGCTTCAAGGGCGCTGCCCCTGCAACCCCGCAAGGGCGGCCCCCTTGACCCCGCCCACTAACCGGCTAGCGGGACTGCCGTGACCACCTCTGCGTAGCACAATATAATCTGATCATGACATTTATTGCTTTTCATATTGTATGAATTCTTGTTGTGGTTTATTATTTATCCTTGTTTGGGTATGGTGAACAACATGGCTTTAGAATTTTACAAAGGTTGTAATATTTAAATACGGCCTGCGTGCTGTGCCTTTCTCTAAATACTCTCGATGTACATTCTCTTCTCATCTCACTCCCCTCGATTGTTTAAACGAGGTTTCTCTCAATATATTTCTTTTTTTTTTTTTAGAGAAGTCCTCTCATTGGCTTGGGAGGATTTTAGGTTAGGTAAGCCATGTTGTGTCACGTTTAAATTATGCTTTTGATAAGATCATTGCATGATTACTTTTACGTTTATATGTATTTATCTGTATGAGATACGACCACGATTGCATCCATATAAACAAAACTAATTAATTAAGCCCTCTAAATTAAATCTTAAGTCATAATGAATACTTGTCAAAACCTAGATCGCTCAATTGTGGAAACCACCAAAGTGGATGCACTTGAGTTATCTTGATGAGACAAGCTTGACTAATTGTGATGCTCATAATATTCATTATTGTTTTGACTTAATTGAGATTAACAAAACGGTTTTGAATCTCAAGGCATTAGATGGGGTTAAACATGTCGGATCATATGATGATTAAACCCCATAAAGATCTAAGAGTTACATGTGATGTAATTGGTAAATAGGTTACCTACCTAAATAACTTGAATTTAAGCGTCTTGCCGAAGTGGACTTAAGTTTAAGCCAAATATGGATCTTAGCCCACTAATTATTATATTGAGGGTTGCTAATTTAGTGGGAGATTACTAACTAACTTTGCATATTTTAATTGTAGAATCATGTCAACTAGTAATACTGCTACACTATCATTGCGATCGGTCCTTGAGAAGGACAAACTCAATGGGACAAACTTTCTTGACTGGTTCAGGAAATTGAGAATTGTTCTCAAGCAAGAAAGAAAGGCTTATGTCCTAGATCAACCCATTCTTGAGGAGCCTGCAGCTATTGCTCCAAGAGCTCAGAGAGATGCTTAAACAAAGCATAAGGATGACTCTGTGGATGTAGGTTGCCTGATGCTTGCCACTATGGTTCCAGAGCTCCAAAAAGATCTGGAACTCATAGAGGCTCATGAGATGATAGTACATCTCAAGGAAATGTTCCAGCAACAGGCAAGGCAAGAAAGGTATGAGACCACAAAGGCCTTACATTCCTGCAAAATGGCTGAAGGTGCATCAGTTAGTACTCATGTGTTAAAGATGAAAGGCTATATTGATCACCTTGAGAGGCTTGGATTTCCCATGAGCCAGGAGTTAGCTACGGACTTGATCCTTAACTCACTCCCGAAGAGTTATGACTAGTTTGTTATGAACTACAACATGAACAACATGGAGAAATCAATTTCTGAGCTGCATGGGATGCTCAAAACTGCTGAGCAAAGCATTAAGAAAAGCCTAGCACAGTTTTAATGGTTCAGAAAGGAAAGGGTATGAAATATAAAGGGAAAGGCAAATGGAAGGGTAATGGCTCAGGTGGTAAGACCAAAGATTCAAACAAGCCCGAAACCAAGCCTACACCCAGGAAGGCAAAGCCTCCAAAGGAAGGAGTCTGCTACTTCTGCAATGAACCCGATCATTGGAAGAGGAATTGCAAACTCTACCTGGAAGATCTAAAAAAGGACAAGAAGGATAGCAAGGCTATCGCTTCAGGTATTTATGTTATAGACATTCATTTTTCTACTTCCTCTACATGGGTATTAGATACTGCATGTGGTTCTCACATTTGTACAAATGTGCAGGGTCTAAAGGACAGTAGAAAGCTGAAGAAGGGCGAGGTGGACCTACGAGTTGGAAACAGAGCAAGAGTTGCTGCTTTAGCTGTAGGCACTTATGAATTAGTTCTGCCCAGTGGGCTTTTGTTAGTTTTGAACAATTGCTATTATGTTCCTGCTTTGAGTAGTAACATTGTTTCTCTTTCTTATTTGGATAAGGAAGGTTATACTTCCATTACTAGGAATGGTAAATGTTCTATTTATCGTAATGACATTTTCTATGCTGATGGTGATTTGCATGTTGGTCATTATATATTAAATTTGGAACATCCTAATAATGGGAATATCTATAACGTAACTACTAAGAGGATAAAATCAAATAATTTGAATCCGACCTACCTATGGCATTGTCGTCTAGGCCACATAAATGAGAAACGCATTTCTAAACTCCATCAAGATGGATTTCTAAACTCATTTGATTTTGAATCATATGATACATGCAAATCTTGCTTATTAGGAAAGATGACTAAGGCACTTTCACTGGGCACAGTGAGAGGGCTACTGAATTATTGGGCCTCATACATACAGATGTATGTGGACCATTAAATTTAGCTGCCATAGGAGGTTATGTCTACTTTATTACATTTATAGATGACTTTAGTAGATATGGCTATATCTATCTAATGAAACATAAATCTGAATCTTTTGAAATGTTTAAAATATTCCAAAATGAAGTACAAAACCAACTTGGTAAAACAATTAAAGCACTTAGATCTGATCGAGGTGGTGAATATTTGAGCCAAGAATTCACTGACCATCTTAGGAGTTGTGGGATAATCTCACAATTGACTCCTCCAGGAACACTACAATGGAATGGTGTTTCTGAATGGAGGAATCGAACACTATTACATATGGTTCGATCTATGATGAGTCAAATAGATCTTCCACCGTCCTTTTGGGGACATGCCCTAGAGACAGCTGCGTTCACACTAAATCGTGTTCCTTCTAAGGCAATTGAAAAGACACCATATGAGATATGGACTGGAATGAAACCAAGTTTATCTTTTCTTAAGATCTGCGGATGTGAGGTATATGTTAAGCAACAAGCCTCTGATAAATTAGTGCCCAGATCCATAAAGTGCCTTTTCGTAGGGTATCCTAAAGAAACGAAAGGATACTATGTCTACAATCCCACCGATAACAAAGTGTTTGTTATTCGAAATGGCAAGTTTCTAGAAAGAGAGTTTGTCTCTAAAACAACCAGTGGGAGCAACGTACATCTCAAAGAAATTCGAGATCCACAAGATGGTACAGAACCACAGATGGAAATTAGAGAAGACTCACAACAAGTTGCTGAGCCTCCTCAAGTAACACAAGGTCCACGAAGATCTGATAGGACACGGCATCAGCCTCAGAGATATGGATTTCTGATTACTGAAGGCCGTGATGTGTTGCTCATTGAGCAAAATGAGCCCACAACCTATCGAGAAGCCATAGTGGGACCAAACTCTGAGAAATGGCTAAATGCCATGAAGTCTGAAATGCAATCCATATACGACAATCAGGTATGGACCTTAGTCGATCCACCTGAAGGTGTAAAAACCATTGCGTGCAAATGGGTTTTCAAGGAGAAAACTGACATGGATGGTAATGTAAATGTCTTCAAGGCACGACTAGTTGCAAAAGGATTCACTCAAACTCATGGTGTAGACTATGATGTAACCTTTTCCCCAGTTGCAATGGCTAAATCAATCAGAATCCTTCTTGCCATTGCAGCATATTATGACTATAAAATATGGCAGATGGATGTCAAAACAGCCTTCCTTAATGGAAAGCTGCTTGAGGATGTGTACATGACACAACCTGAAGGTTTTATGCGTCCAGAGGACTCTGGTAAAATTTGCAAGCTTCAAAGATCCATTTATAGATTGAAGCAAGCATCTCAGAGCTGGAATCATCGTTTTGATGAAGTAGTCAAAGAGTTTGGATTCATTCAAAACATCGATGAACCTTGTGTTTACAAGAAGGTTAGTGGGAGCATAGTTGTATTTCTAGTGCTTTATGTAGATGACATCCTACTCATTGGGAATGATATTCCTACCTTGCAGAGTGTCAAGTCTTGGTTAGGAAAGTCCTTTTCAATGAAAGACTTAGGTGAAGCCATCTATATCCTAGGGATTAGGATCTATAGGGATAGATCCAAAAGACTAATAGGTATAAGTCAGAGCACAAACATAGATAAGATACTGCATAGGTTCAATATGCATGATTCAAAAAGGGGTTACATGCCTATGTCTCATGGTATCCATCTTAGCAAGGATCTGTGTCCTAGTACACCTGATCAGCGAGATCGCATGAGTAAGGTTCCATATGCCTCCACCATTGGATCCATCATGTATGCCATGTTACGTACTCGACCGGATGTCTCGTTTGCCTTAAGTATGACCAGCAGATACCAACAAGATCCTGGTGAGGGTCATTGGACTGCCGTTAAGAATATCCTAAAGTACTTAAGAAGGACTAAGGACTTATTTTTGGTCTGTGGTGGATTGGATGATGAGCTCTGTGTAACCGGTTACACAGATGCAAGTTTCCAAACTGACCAAGATGACCTTAAATCGCAATCTGGATATGTATTCCTCCTGAATATTGGAGCAGTAAGCTGGAAGAGCTCCAAGCAAAGCACTATAGCAGATTCTACAACAGAAGCTAAGCATATAGCAGCATCAGATGCAGCTAAAGAAGCCGTTTGGATCAGAAAGTTCATTACTGAACTAGGGGTGGTGCCTACCATCTCAAATCCAATAGATTTGTTCTGTGACAATAGCGGTGCTATTACACAGGCCAAGGAGCCTAGGTCACATCAAAGGACCAAACACATACTCAAGCGATTTCATCTTATTAGAGAAATCAATGATAGAGGTGATATAAAGATATGCAAAGTAGCAGGAGAAGATAATATTGCTGATCCTCTTACTAAGCCACTTGCACAGGCAAAGCATGAGCGTCATGTTAGGGCAATGGGAATTAGGCAAATTAATGATTGCACATAAGGCAAGTGGGAGGATGTTGGAAATTGTGCCCTAAGGGCCAATCATTGTACTTTAAACATTATTATTTTAATGAAATTTCTCTATTCTGTTATCATATTATTTGCATGTTAACTGTGATAATTGTATCCTTGGATAATTCATAAAGATTGTCCTAAAATGTCCCTGGTCGGTCATTTATACGGGAGCAGAGATGAAACAAGACCAGTATGACTTTGATAAGATATGGAGATACGAATCAAAGTCTTAGGCACTTGTAAGAGTACAAGGTGCTGGACCGACCCACTATGAGAAAGCTACATGGATCAAGTCATAAGCTTTTCTCATGTATAACCACGTCACAATGCCCTTAGACCTGAGGTCATCATGGATTCCTACATGAGAGTTGCTAAGCTTTGAACTAGTCAAAAGTCACTTTTGACCGGGTGATGATAAAGGCTACGATCGGGCTTGGTGGTTTTTCATATAGAGGAATATGAATGATCAAGATGGAATTTGTCCCTCACATTAGTAGAGAGATATTACTGGGCCCTTCGATGAGTGAGTCTGAGAAATGTATGGCCATACTATGATGAAAGGAGTTTCTATCTCTGTTATCAGGGTACTCAGGAATCGAGAAAGTAATGGTTAGGAACAAGAGGATGACATTTTCCATGCCTTATCCTTGATCGATATATCGTGTGACAAAAGGGACGTGACATGGCTGTATGACAGGTTGCATCGTGATAATGATCCTCATATGAATTGGGTAGTCGTAATGTCTTGCTAGAGGCTGCTTGCGACTTTTGGGTTAGTGTAGTTATTGGCCCACTGCCAACTTCATATGGGCCTACAGGGTCGCACACAGGGATGGCCCAACACGAGATAATGTTTGATTTAGGGTGGATGAATTTTATATTTATATATATATATGATATAAAATTCATTAATAATATTATATAGATATATATATATATATATTTTCGAAATATATATTATATATATATATATTATATTATTATATTTAATAATATTATATAGATATATATATTTTCGAAATATATATATATATATATATATGTATATGTATATATATATTATATGATATTATTATATTGTGTTGGTTTTAAATTTAATTTATTAAGATATATTAAATTTAATAACTAACATGATAGAGATATAGTATCTCAGATTTAATTTATGAAGATAAATTAAATCTAATGGCTCTTTATTTAGATTAAATAAATAGGTTAAATTAAAACTGTTGGACAGATTTAATTTAAACTGAATTTATTTAATTAGCTCATCAAGATAATTAATTGTTAATTAATTTCAAAATTAATGATGATTAATTTTGAAATTTGAAAATAACCCTCATGGGTTATAAACTTGATAGAGCTGATAGACTCAGGGTACATCAGAATTGAGAGCCGCAAGTTAAACCCTTGGAGACATTAGAGGCGCTAGCACGCAGTTTCGGTTGGAGAGCATTCGTGTGGATACCGGTAGAGGGAGCGGACCTGACGTGTTGGCTCCTAGAGATCGTGAAAACTCTGAATCATAAAAAAGGTATGAATCCTTCCAACTTGGTTTAAACGCCGTTGATAGATCCTCGATTAGGATCGGTGAAAATTTTTTTTTAAAATTCTTCCGCTGTGCTTAACGATTCTACATGATCATCACCAGAGCTCCAGCAATAGGTCTCGGCCACTGCTAGGCTAGATTGGCCACCATCGACTTGCCATTGAAGTTCAAGCCCCAACAGACGGGATCTCAGACTAATGTGTTGTTCATAAAAGAATTCAACTCTTTCAAGAAAAGTAGAACACTTGCTAATGCGACTTGTTCAATTTGTGTTATTCATACTTGTTCATGAAGAGTTTGACACTAGCAAATGGACTTATTTATCATCCTATGTTTTTTTGTTAACCTGTTAATTTGTATCGTTCATATACCTATTTCACTTATTCATGAGAAGCTTGACACTTGCAAATGAATAACACAAATTCAACAAGTCCAATTTACAAGTGTGCAACTCTTCATGAACAAGCGAATTATACATTTGAACAACACAATTCCAACAAGTCACATTTACAAGTGTTCTAATCTTAATAAACAAGTCTACTACTCTTCATGAACAAGTAGAATCCTCCTATGAACAACATATTAATTACCGGTGGTCGAAGCTTTGACCAGTCGGTGTTAGAGTTTCCGTGGTAGGCTAATGGTGGCCGCTCTAGCCTGGCAAAGGTGGGTGACTAGTCATCGAAGCTCTGAAAATGATTAAACCTTTTTTTAAAAAAATAAAGCAATGAGCATTTTTGTCTTTTTACTTAGAAAACTTATTTTCATTTTAGTTCTTACTCCTATAGTGAAATTTCAAAATGTTTTGGTCCTCAATTGAAATAAATTTGGTCATATGGTCCTTTAATGAAATTCTCCCAATTTTTTTGGATGCAAAAGTAACCAAATAAAATAGGGCAAAAGTGACCGCGACGTTATTAATCCCAAATGCCCATCACTATAAGCTTTTTAATAAAGGGTTATGGTGCTAAAATAGACATAACTTATACCAAAAAACAAAAATGACTACAATTTTTTTGGGTGTAAAAGTAATTAAAAGGTGACTTCTTAAACAATAATTCCTAAGTTTTTATTTGATTTTTGTATTATGAGCGTTTTTTCAATTTGATGATTAAAATGACAAGTCAAAGAAAAACTTATGAATTAATGTTTAAAAAGTTACCTTTTTTTTATCCTGGCAAGCATGACAAAATGAAATAAACTTGTTACCCCAACTCTAAAAGTTGGAATCCCCAACATGAATCACTAGCTTTAAAAGTATTGTCACCACAAATGTTGAAGTAATCTCATAACCAACCTTAAGAAGATTTTGTTAGAGGAGACCTAAGAGGAAAACTGGGAGGCAATGGAAGATCGCATATGCATATGGTAAGTTGGAAAAATCCACATCACCCGTGCTTATCTTATAATAAAAAGCCACTTGGACTCTAGCTAGCACAAGCAACAGGAATACTTATGAATTAATGTTCAAAAAGTCATCTTTTAGTTACTTTTGCACTTTTAGTATAAATTATGACTATTGTAACACTTTAACTCTTCATTAAAAAGTTCAAAGTAATATATGTTTGGGATTATTAATGTCATGGTCGCTTTTACCATCTTTTATAATATTTATATAGTTACTTTTACACCCAAAAAAAAGCTGATGGTCACTTTTACACTTTTGGTATAAGTTAATGGTTATTTTAACACCTTAACCCATGAAAGAAATGTAAAGCATTTGCTCAAAATTTATGAGATTACTCATTTGAACTGGTATGGATAAGAATGAAAATTTACTTTTAGATACTTTTGCTAAAGATTGGAAAGCAAGGCTAGGCTGACTGATGACTCAAGGCTTTATCAATACAGTTGGGTTTAGTGGAAAGAGTTAATCCCTCATAATGCAGTAAACCAAGATTCAAATCTCCATTGTGAGAGGTGCCCACATTTAGTGCCCGACAGTGCCTCAAATAGATTGCCTCCAATAGGAAGATACATATGCTTAGCAAAAAAACTCATTTTGTGTGGTTGAATAGGGTAATATACTTTAGCCATTTTGAATTGTTCAAGACAGAAGTTTGGGCCAAGAACCAGAATTGGACAACAAACGAGAACAAAATTTTTTATAAAACGGAGTGAATATAAATTTGGCCCATTTATCATCATTTTTACCTTAAAAAAATCCAACTTGGAGATTTTTTCTAAGATATCCAAGATGAAATTGAGACATTTTATCATACATGTGATAATACCGGTGATATGTATTTTCTTATCATGTGAGCATGTTAACTCAAGAAATTGGACTATTTAATTTTATTTTGAAGTTATTTAATAATTTTATATTTAATGCTTAATATTTATATTATAGCTAAATTATATTTTTGATCCTTTAAGTATACATGAAGCTTCATTTTAATCCATTAAAATTATAAAGTGCGTATTTAGTTCTTAAAACTTAACACCGTTAACATTTCTAATGGAAATGTTGGCGAAGCAAATTAAGTTGTGACTATGAAATAAATGAAAAGTACTTACAAACCAATGAAGAAATAACATCTAATTTAATTTTAATCCTAATTGTGACCCTTTTTTTTTGAAAAAAGAAAGAAAGCCCTCCCTCAACCCACCCTTTTACAACCCCAGCCCCCTTCCTTCCACCTCCATGTCATAACCTCTCCTGCCATGCCGCACCATATATGGAGTAGAAGGAAAAATAGCAGTTGGCTGGTCCTGGGACTTTTTGGTAAAAATTGAAATAGTAAGCAAGGATTAAGATAGGTGACCGACTGTAGCCATCAATGCCTTGACCCAGAGCTAAATGATATACTCCCTCCAGTCCTAATTATAGGACTATATTTAAAAGTTGATCTTGATCCTAATTATAGGATAAAATTCTAATTTTTGTCAATTTCTTCCCAAAAACCCCATATTGATACTTTTTCAATAATAATTAAATGCAATAATAATTTAATAAGAGTATATCGGAAGTTGTTGAAGGAGATTGATGACGCCGAATTGTGTGAGAGTTTGGAGAAGTCGTGTGTGAGGTAGGAGAGATACAAGAAAAAATAGAAAGTCAATGTAATTGGATAACATTTTAAATTTTAAATAAGGGTATTTTAGGAAGATAAATATTCTCCAAAGTTAGGTAAATATGTCTTATAATTAGGACAAGAGGGAGCATATATATACTACTGGACTTTCTTTTGGGTCATATACAAGTCTATAAGCCCAACACACAAACTATAATTTACTTCTTCAAGGATTGGACCATCATCAAGCTCTTCTATGTACCTTCTTGGGAAGCATCAAAACTATAGTTTTAGAAATCTTTTTTTGTAAATTGAGATAAAACTTTTCTCATATATTTACCTCAAGCGTTGTAAAAGAATTTCTAAAAGGTTAAAATAAACAAGCACTAATTTAAACGTACAACTAGGTTAAAGGAACTTAAGCCTAATGGAGATTGATTATAATTTTTAATTATTGATTTGTAGAAAGTTTTTGGGACACCATGCAAAGTAAAAAGAAAGAAAGGAAGAAAAAAAAGGAATAAAGCTCCAATTTAATGAGAAAGGGAGATCAATAAAAAATAATAATAAATCATGTTATTTATAAGTTGTAGATAATGTGGTTCATATTATTATATGGTAAGTATAACACAAAAATATGTCTTGTTAGTACACTGAAATAATTAAAATGCATGGGCCTACAAAACCGGAAAAAAACCTGACTCTATAGTTTCAAATTTATTATCATATTTTTGAGTATATATTATCATTCTATTATTTATGCATCTATATGACAATATTATTAAAATTACAAGTTTTCTAGTTAATTTTCTTAGAATTTATGTTAATTTTTTTAATGGAATATTGGATATCAATACAAGTTACTCAAATGGGTATAAGAATTTAACTTCCTTCATCAAAATCCACCCTAATAAACTGAGATGGAGATTGATCAATTATACAAACATGCGCTATCAAACTATGCAACATCTTAGCAAGAAATTCCTCTTGTCACCATCTTTTCCCTAAAAGTATGTTTGAACCATACCTACCAATTCCTATGAATAACTAAACACGTATCATCAATAATATCCCTAAAAGGGTGATTTACATCACACACCCCTAAAACAAAAGTCATTTACCTCCATACAATCTAAGTAAACTATAATGTTCTTAAAACCCTTGGACCAACACAAATTTAGTCCATTGATAATTCCAATTAGTTTCGCAATTGCTGGAGGGATAAAAGTAAGCTTGCAATTGAAGCCACATATTCATTTCCTTGTTGCATCTCTAATAGCACCTCCACAGCTGCTTCTACCATCTCGAAAAACGGACCCATTCACTTTGAGCTTGATGTGAATTTTGCTTAATTTTATAAATGGGGAAAACAAATTACAAATTCAACAATTAGTAGCGACTTATTCCAATCCCAATAGATGACAGATAGAGGTAGGGTTACGACAGAGGGGGCCTACTAAGAACAAATGTGGTTGGGTTTTGATGATGTGAGGGGGATTGCAACTAGAGCTGGGAATGCAGGCCAGCTCGCAGGTTGCATGTTGGCCCACATTAACCACGGTGCGGGCTGACAAAATGCCACCCCTAACCTGTAGAGGCGAGTTGGCGAGTCAGCCCACGAGCCATGTTTTTTTAAAATAACAAATTCTTATTCTCTGAAGATGGCCAAAAGTCTGAGGCACATATATATCAGTTATCAAATTTTCCTTCATAGCATCAACCATTCCACATATAAAAAGCTCAACAACATAATCCACAATTCAAAAGATAAAACGATCAAATTTGCTGAAGTTTACAAACAAAAAACATCAAATCATCCTTAAGTAATCAAGATATAATAATTTGGTTTAAAGAATGAGAAAGGAGGTGAAGATTTTTCCATTTGAGATTGAGAGGTACCAAGGTGAGAGTGTGGGATTGATGGGTTTTGTGATATCATCATAATTTTTTCTTAAAAAAAATTATGCCTGCCAACCTATAGGCTGGGAAATTCCCAACCCTATCCTTGCCCAAACCTGTGGGCTAGCAGGTTGAGCCCGTATTATTGACTCTAACTACAACTGCAATGGGAGCAGATGGGTTTAAATAGTTAGTAATATTTTTTGAAAAAAAAATTGTAGTTGGGCTGGTATGGTAGAGACAAACCTAAGTAGTATGGCCCATGTATATAGGCAAACACAAATAGTGTGGGCATACAATGTTATTTCGTTTTTTAGTTTTAACCTGAATTTCTTTATTTTTTTACTAACATGGGGTTGTTCGATAGGTAGGGAGGGGAGGGAAAGTAAGAGGAAGAAAATCTTTTTCTAGTTGGATTTCAAATCATCAGAGAAGTGGAGTTAATACTGTAGGATCGGTAAGCACAACGGAAGAATTTAAAATATTTTCACCGATCCTAATCGAGGATCTATCAACTGCGTTTAAACCAAGTTGGAAGGATTCATACCTTTTTGATGATTCAGAGTTTTCACGATCTCTAGGAGCCAACACGTCATGTCCGCTCCCTCTACCGGTATCCACACGAATGCGCTCCAACCGAGACTGCGTGCTAGCGCCTCTAATGTCTCTAAGGGTTTAACTTGCGACTCTCAATTCTGATGTACCCTGAGTCTATCAGCTCTATCAAGTTTATAACCCATGAGGGTTATTTTCAAATTTCAAAATTAATCATCATTAATTTTGAAATTAATTAACAATTTATTATTTTGATGAGCTAATTAAATGAATTCAGTTTAAATTAAATATGTCCAACAGTTTTAATTTAACCTATTTATTTAATCTAAATAAAGAGCCATTAGATTTAATTTATCTTCATAAATTAAATCTGAGATACTATATCTCTATCATGTTAGTTATTAAATTTAATATATCTTAATAAATTAAATTTAAAACCAACACAATATAATAATATCATATAATATATATATACACATATATATATATACATATATATATATATAATATTTCGAAAATATATATATCTATATAATATTATTAAATATAATAATATAATATATATATATATATAAGATATATATTTCGAAAATATATATATATCTATATAATATTATTAATGAATTTTATATTATATATATATAAATATAAAATTCATCCACCCTAAATCAAACATTATCTCGTGTTGGGCCATTCTTATGTGCGACCCTGTAGGCTCATATGAAGTTGGCAGTGGGCCAATAACTAAACTAATCCAAAAGTCGCAAGCAGCCTCTAGCAAGACATTACGAGTACCCAATTCATATGAGGATCGTTATCACGATGCAACCTGTCATACAACCATGTCACGTCCCTTTTATCACACGATATATCGATCAAGGATAAGGCATGGAAAATGTCATCCTCTTGTTCCTGACCATTACTTTCTCGATTCCTGAGTAGCCTGATAATAGAGACAGAAACTCCTTTCATCATAGTATAGCCATACATTTCTCAGACTCACTCATCGAGGGGCCCAGTAATATCTCTCTACTAATGTGAGGGACAAATTCCATCTTGATCATTCATATTCCTCTACATGAAAAACCACCAAGCCCGATCGTAGCCTTTATCATCACCCGGTCAAAAGTGACTTTTGACTAGTTCAAAGCTTAGCAACTCTCATGTAGGAATCCATGATGACCTCAGGTCAAAGGGCATTGTGACGTGGTTATACATGATAAAAGCTTATGACTTGATCCATGTAGCTTTCTCATAGTAGGTCGGTCCAGCACCTTGTACTCTTACAAGTGCCTAAGACTTTGATTCGTATCTCCATATCTTATCAAAGTCATACTGGTCTTGTTTCATCTCTGTTCCCGTATAGATGACCGACTAGGGACATTTTAGGACAATCTTTATGAATTATCCAAGGATACAATTATCACAGTTAACATGCAAATAATATGATAACAGAATGGAGAAATTTCATTAAAATAATAATGTTTAAAGTACAATGATTGGCCCTTAGGGCACAATTTCCAACAAATACTTAATTGTATCAAAAAAGAGAGAAGTAGAGTTATACTATGAAATCAAACAGATATAAGAGATTGGGATAAGGGAAATGAAGAAATATAAGAGAAAAATGGAGAGCAAGGTAGGAGTTATTCTTATTTCATTTCAAGCTAACAAATGTGTGTACAAGCTTCTATTTATAAGGCCTTAATATTGAAAACCAACCCTATGAGTTATAATACATAAAGAGGAAAATTAAGCAATATAATTGTACCATTAGATGTTATAAAGATTAAAGGTTAGAAACTCTTCATTTTGGGGGTTCAATATGGATGGGAGGTGAAGAGCCTTATTCTTGGATGTTATGGGCATCCATACAATCATAATATTCATAACACTCCCCTTTGGATGTCCATAAGTAAATATTGTGCCTTATTAAAACTTTACTAGAAAAACCCTATTGGGACAAAAACCTAGTGAAGGAAAAAGAGTACACAATACGTAATGAAACTGCCCCGTTAAAAACTTTATTAGGAAACCCATGTGGGACAAAACCTTATTTAAGGAAAAGAGTACAACATGATACATACTCCCAACGTATTTTATCAACGATTATACTGATAAAAATATTCGTTTACAATCCCAACGTAGTTCATCAACGAAAAACAGAAAATACAGCGAAAGTTCTAATATATACAAGATAACCCAAAGTATCTAAAGCATAAACTAATTAAAATCACGATCTTGACCTCACCTTGAGACATGAGCCAACTACTTCTTGGCTTCTACGCCTTTCCCTTTTGTTCCACTGGCACCCGTTGAGATGTTTATTTAAAAATAGGGTGAGATTTCGAAGAATCCCAGTAGAAGCATGCTATCGTTCATAGAAAATGTGAAAAGTAAATATGATATGTGCCATGTATGCACCAATTAATGAATAATATAAACACATCATCTGCATCTATACATGAGTAGGGCCCAGCCCCACTATTCTGCACTGGTTGGGTTCCCACCAACTCTAATATAAGTGCCTCTGGCACTACTGGCCCCTCTCTGGGCAAAACATGTTGATTAATAAAGTACATTTACAACAATGTCAACCACACAATCATATAACTATGGCATGATGTATGAAGGATAATGTTCCTACCTCAAAGCTTATAGATTCCTCTTTAAATGTGTCTCGTAAAATGTGTCATTCCGGCTTTGAACTTGGTCCTAAAATATTAAATGTATAAGAAATAGGTCATAACCTATCTAAGTATCATTTTAGACTCTACAATAGTGTTTCTTGTGGTTATATTAGTCTATGGTGGAAATTTACCAAAATGCCCCTGGGACCCTGGCCCAGCCCTGTCGTACCTGGCCAGATGGCATGTTTTCTCAAAATTTTGACTAAGCCTATTCTGACGTATTTTTGCCCAAGAAATCCACTTTCGGGCTTGAAATTGCCAAATTCACTGTCAAATTACAAAAATACCCTTGACAGCCCTGATTTAGGGATTTTAGGGTGTTTTCGTAATTATACTTTTTCGGCCTTTTCCGAAAAAGTGACCAACTGTAACTCCACCTATTTTTGCTCACTGAATCCAATGAAACCATTTATTTTATGAAAATCCAGCTCCTATCCCCTTTTCTGGTTCTGGCTGAAAGTTTCACAAAAATAGGAAAATGGAGTTGTGTTTTAGTTTCCAAAACTTGTACTTTTTCCACTTCTAATCCTTTGTTAATTCATTTAAACACTTATTAACCATGATTCAAGGAAATTTGGGCATCATAACCCCTTAGGGTTATGGCTTTTCAAACTCACAAACCAACCATGAAACTTGAAAAGATTTCAAGAAACAACACAACAACCACAAGAGAACAAGTTCATGAAGTTACCCTCTTGCTTCCAATCTTAGCACCTTAACTCCTTCTCTTCCTTGGAGACTTGACTTGCTAAACACATGTATTCATCAAAAAAAGAACCTTAGAGGAAGTGTTACATAAGAATAGGAAGCCAAATCACTAAATCACAACTACTTTACCTTAATCTTCTTCCTCCTTTTCTCTAAATCTTCAAGGTTTCTCCAAGTTCGCTCTCTTCCTCTCTTTCTTTGGTTTGGCTAAATGAGCACATGGAAAGGGAGAGGTTGTGTTTTATTAATTTAAGTCTTCTTGCCTCTTGACTATTGATCTTATCAAGGGTTGACATGGTAACACATGTCTTCCACCATGCTTCCCTCCATACTTTCACCATACCTCTTCACTTTATGTCATACTTCCTTCATCATTTGACTTACTTGCTCCCTTACCATCATCCATCATGATCTTCATGTCTATACTTCATGTCATACCCACCTTACCATTGTCATCATTATTCTTTTCTTGTAGCATTTTGGACATGTGCTCATGAAATTAATTTATTCCCCTTAATTTTATGTGTTGGCCGAAATTTCAAGAGGGAAGGAAAGGGAAAAAATGATTTCAATAATTCCATAATTCATATAAATGAATTATGTATAATTCCCCCTAATTTCACAATTCTTGATTTATTCCATCAAGAATACTCCAATTGTATATTTTTCTTTATTTTCCTTGATTAATTGAAACTAACTTCAATTAATTGGAAAATAATTAATCTTGGGCTAAATTGGCAAAATTATGATTTTGTTATTACCTTTGTCATTAACTCCCTTCTCGAATTAATATGCCCATTTTCTCATGAATATGAATCTTTCAAAATTCAAAAGATCAGTTTCATACATATTCACCTTTTTTATTGAATTTCTCAATTAATTACAATATATTTTTGGTGAATAAAAATTTGGGATGTTATAGTGACTTAATTCATTGAGATCTCTTTGTTACTTTTAGGTACTTGAACCTCTTTTGAGGTTTTTGCAATTAGGTATGTCTTGACCTCTTCAAGAGTATCTGCCTCCTTAATATGATCATCTTGATTATTTGCTCTTTTTTCTATTGGAACCGATTATTCTCTCATGCTTTAGGCATGTCTCACTTTCATTAATGTTGATTAAAGCATTTTCAGCTGGAATATGAGATTTAGTAATTCTCATTTAGCTCAGCAATTGCATCTAGCAGATTTTATGCAATATTTTATGAATGCGAAACCTAATGAACTTCTTGCTCATATTACTATATTAGAGGTTCTATACTTAATAGTAATAATGCATTCCTTTTATTTTCTTTTCCAGCTATTCAATTTCTCCCCCACATGTAGGAAAACTTTGTAAAATGGCAATTGACTAATCACACAATATAAGTCTCCTAAATTCATTTGTTTCCATTAGAAACATCCTTTTGATTCATTTAGAGACAAACAAGAGGAAGGATGTTCTTACCCAACATTTATTTCAATTTCCTCTAAATTTTCATCTATGTGCACTGTGGTGGATCAATAGGAATGCACATTCAAACGTTTTAAGATGGAATATACCTGGCTTCTGACCAAAAGCCAATTTTATTAGGAGAATTTTGTTAGCTTAATTTATATAAGTGCCATAATATATAAGATCAAATATGCCAACATTGAAATAAAATTTATTCTCAAAAGTATTGATCTAGTTATTTATGGAGGCTTTAATAAATGATTTATAGATCATATAATTTGGAAACTGCACCCTCAATATAATGATGTATTCAAATAGTTTAGCAAACATTAGGTTGCAAACTAATAATTATCACACATATAACCATCTTATTGATGCATCTATCAAATTCATTGACTACTCGTATAGTTTACATGCTATTTGATTGGGCCCATATATTAGTTTGATATATTTCTAGAAATATAGAGATTTATTACAAATCATAACTTGTGATACTCTCACAATCAAATTTCTTTGAGAACAAGTAGCACATGATAATTTTTAAATTATATAATATGTTGGCTATTCATGAAGAATCTTCTGGTTCTTCAATGGATGTCACACATAATCTTTTATATATGACTCAAATGATCGAACAAGTTATGCCAAGAATAAATTTGTTTGAATTAGTAAACTGCTAGTTTACTGTGACATATCGCTTAACCAACAACAAATTTTTCAATTTCTATAAGATATTGATATAAAATATCAATATGACATCTATTTTTTGGGAGATCAATCATCAGGTTTTGTAAGGAAGTATATGAGTAGAACTTTTTAATATTAACTCACTTATATTCTAACAATCTCCCCCTCAAGTCAGAGTCATATAAATAGACTTTCTTTATTTCTCTATTTCAAAGTCAAATTAATATATAGAAATCCAATAATATATCTTTCATTTGAAAAATCAAGTACTTCATAACTCACAACCAATCATGGATTTGAGTCAATTGGGCTATCACTTAGACCTTGTAATAGAGTGAAACTCTAATGCAAATCTGAGTCATAACTTTTCATTATCAATTCTTCTTCTACCCATATAATTTAAGAAAAATCTATATTAGTTATCCAAGAACTATGTAACACCCCAAATTTTACTCCCCAATATGCCTTGTGAGTAGTTGTGGCATTTAATAAAATGGAATGGTGAATTTTAGAAAATGTGAATAGTGTTGCCAGTGAGATTTCTTGTGAGGCAGTAAGTTTGTCATGTGGTTTTGGATGACCAAATGATGAGCAAAAATTATGAAATTTCACATGATGAAAGTAGACATCCTAAGATTTAATATGATAGTCATGGGTAATTTCTAGAGTTGTATATAAAAAGTTATCTATTTTTGAAATTTACCTAGTAAAGATGGAAAGTTTCTCAAACAACATCCAAAGAATTTAATTATGGGAATTGTAAGCTTCTAATTGGCTAGGGCTATATTTTTTCTTGAAACTATACTCAATAAGGATTCGATAGCCTTTAGAATCACTTCAATACGATATCTATAAAATTACTTATGATTTTTCAAATTTTAGGCAGAAAATTTGCCAGAGTTTAAAAATCCAAAATTAGGAAAATTAATTAATTAAATTATGGGATATGATTAAAACATCATCCTCTTCTCTCTTCAGCCATAACTGACGTAAAATAGGCTCAAAGGAGAGAGAGAGGGTGTAGAATTTTAGAGAGAGAAGGATGAAGAAATCTCACAAGATAGGTCGATTTCTTCAGTGAATTTGTTCCTGATGTGGATAATCCTTCCTATAAGCTCCTCTTCTACATAATTCAAGGTGTTTGGAGCTCAAAATTTAGTGTTGAGAGGAGGCTAGGGTTCAGCCAAGAAAGGAAAAGCCAGACGGAAGCTAAGGTGACTTCCTAAACTTCAATCTTTGGTTATTTTAGCTGCTATGGATAATTTAATCGGTGAATTTCTGTTAAATTGCTGTGATTATAGAATTTAGGAAACGTTGTGTCCCAGATGTTATGCTATCAAAATTGAGTCTAAATGGTGGTTTTAACATAATTAAATAGTTAATAAGGTGGTTAAAAGTAGAAAGGAGTAAGTTTGCGGAGTCAAAACTCAAAAACTTCAATTTTCCCCTAAGAATTTGAGGTTTCAGCCAGTGCTTTTTGGAGGGGTTAGGGTTGGATTTTTGATATATTGATGATTCCATTAAGTTTAGGAGGGAAAATTAGATGAGGTTACAGTTGATCACATTTTCAGAAAAGCCTGAAAAAGCATAATTACAAAAACACCCCTGAAACCCTGAAATAGGGCCTGCCAAGGGCATTCTTATCTTTTGGCAGTGAATTTGGTAATTCTAAGTTTGAAAATAGATTCCTTGGGCAAAAATATGTCAGAATAGCCCAGGCTAAAAGTTCAGAAAACGTACGGTCGGACCGGGTATGGCAGGGCCAGGTCGGGTCCCCGGGGGCATTTTGGTAATTCTTCAATATAGACTTATATAACCACCAGAAACACTATGGAAGTGTCTAAATTATATATTTGATATTTTAGGATCAAGTAGAGAGCCCAAAGGGTTGGCATGCAAATTGAGGCACATATTTCGAGGAGAAAAAGGCTTAAGGTAGGGAACTTATCCTGTATGTATTTGATATTTGTGCTGGTGTATTGATGCATATTATTGCTTTGCTTGATTATGTGAAACATATATGAATGATTGAAGCTCTATTTCTATTTATGCTATGGCCATAAGGATGTTGTTTGAAATATTGAGCACGCATATATGTCATTGTGTTAGTATGAGTTTATGCAATGCAAGCATGTCATGCATTAAACACTTATCCTGCATGCATATTGGTACTGTTACCTACTCAGATTCTCTCGAATCTCACCCTCCCCTATCAATAATTTAGATAGGTGAATACATAAGGTAAGTGGAGATCAAAGAAGAGAACTACACGAGAGAATTACAGTGGCAGAACGAAGACGGAAAGATATTTCTGTTTCACTAGAACGGGTTTAGATACCCCAGTAGATTATGTAGCTACATCATTTGTAATTGGTATGTACGAACTCCTATGAGGAATTTCTGTAATCATGCACTTATTATCAGTATATTTATACTATTCTTGTGTTGCCCACTAAATTACGTATCATTTTCCGCAAATACTCTAAAAAAGGTGATAATAAGATAAAGGTATAACAAACTATATCGACTTTGTTATATTTATATTTTTCAGAAACTAACATATATTATTGCATATTTATCTAATTTTATTACTCATTAATAATAATAATAATATGCTTCAATTTGCCTCTTTTGATGCATATTCAAAATTTGAAATGTTTAGAATTTTCCACTACATAAAGAAATTTGAGGAGATCCATAATTAAAATACATAAAGATCTTATTGTAATGATTTGCGATGTTTAGGGGCTAAAATTAGTTTGAGAGAAATGTAAAAACAAATGCATTATAATATAAAATAATGAATAATTATGATATGCATATTCTTCTTTCAAGTATTCCCTATTATTTGATCATCCATAAATTTGACTTGCACTATATATATAGTTCATG
This sequence comes from Inga oerstediana, assembly GCA_963210345.1. Classification (NCBI taxonomy): domain Eukaryota; kingdom Viridiplantae; phylum Streptophyta; class Magnoliopsida; order Fabales; family Fabaceae; genus Inga; species Inga oerstediana. The sequence goes on from OY723404.1 coordinate 42,915,470, forward strand.
CACATTACGAAAATGATTTTGTCTAACAAATCATAAACTATTCTTAATGATTTTTTTCATGAAATTAAATAAATTCTCATTCTCTTAATTCAAATATGATATATGATTTTTTTTTACAAATGTCACATAAAACTAATTCGATTCCAATGTACATCATATTATATATTATATCATGATTAATGTATGAAACTTGCACATACCATATGAGAATGCTAAGGCATAAAAGAAATGACAATATAATGAATTGGAAGAGGAAACAATAACTTATCAATACTAAAATAAAATACAAATTGTAGAGTATTTGTATGCCTTTCAATAATGAAAGTCTGGAACTAAGAAAAGTTGCATATATATGTAAGGCAACATAATAATGCTCAAAAGGAGAAAAAAGATGAAAGACAAAGCTAAATGAAAAATATGACTAATAATGAATGAAAGTACCTTGATGTTGTGGTGTATGAGTTGAGTGTTTATTGTAAAATCTATGGTGCAACAGAGAAGCACAAGTCATAAGAAGAAAATAGACGTGGTAAACTCCATTAATGTATGAATAGTATTCACATACACTATATACTTAAAGTTACAAATAAATTGTACAAATATACATAAAGAAGATAATTAAACAACTTAATTGTATAATTGAAGGTTATATGAACAAATACTAGAAACCATTTCATTTGGGAGTTATATGGCTTAATGACCATAACCATGAGTTAGAATCCTAAAAGGCCATGAAATCAAAATATCAATAATTACCAATAATATTTAAATTTATAAATAAATTGGCACTATATTGAAATTTTATAATGACCAATAATTACCTTTTTGTTTATTTGATTTCATATATCACTGATGAACACTTATCAAATCATAATATCAAGTAATAATTTCTCTCTCACAAGTTAATCACAATCAATTTAAATTTAAACTTGAACACTACTCAGAATCAAAATCATATAGCCTTCAGGGCTTACAAGTATTTCTTTGGGCTTTACAAGCTGATCATTTTTCTCCATAACTTGTTGCTTTAAGCATCATAACTAAATTTGGTAGTTTTCACAATATCTCATGGTCTTTTTGGCTTTACAACCATTTTATATTTTCAACAAATTGATACATATGAGTCTATATGACTTCTAATCATATTGTGCCATTTTTTCTATCCATATTGTAACCCCCTCAGTAATTATATCCGAAATACGCGATTAAAATGAATTAGAGACCAATGAATAAACAAAACTCATTTAATATCCCATCTTTACTATAGGGTTTTCACAAATACCTTTCGAAATTTAATGCACCTGGTCTCACATTCATATTTTGAATACAATTACTTCGCATGGATAAATCACATTTACTATATATTAGAGGGTACAACATAAATCCGGCAATCCCGGTTTAAACCTTTCACCAAAGAGTTTCAAAGGCATATTTGCCCATATACAAGTTCTCATACGGGGATTACACAATATCCTTTTGAACATATATCCAAATACACATTCCAACCAATACAACCATGTATACAAGCAACATGTACAGTTATCTCAACTACAATGATAATTAACTACCAAAATTACAACCCGAGGAAGTCCTCGCCGCCCTTGGTTCTTGCTCCATCCTCGATCCACCTACCCTGTCTAAAATGTTGATAGGGGAGGGTAAGATTCGAGAGAATCTCAATAGAAAAATAATATCAATATGCATGTATGATAAATGTATAATGCATGACATGCTTGCATTACATAACTCATGCACACACAATGACATATCTGCAAGCTCAATCTTTCAAACAACATACTTATGGCTATAGCATAAAGAGAAACATATCTTCAAACATTCATATGTATTACACATAATCATGGAAAGCAATAACATGCATCAAAACACCAACACAAATATCAAATACATACAAGAGAGGTAAGTTCCCTATACTTGTTCTTTCTACGTATGCTCCAGCACAGCTTACTCACGATCAGGGTGAACATCAAACCCTATAAACCAAATCAAGGACATAAGGTTATTCTCCTTTTCAATTTCTAAACTTCAAACACTTAAAGTTGGTTATCATTTACGACCTTTAGGTGGCTACTTAAAGCCCAAATACAGGCCTAAAGGATTGGGAGAAGCTTGACTAAAGATCCCCTTTCAAAAGAGAAAACACTGATTTCCAACGGATGCACTCGAGTGATGGATGATGCACTCAAGTGATGGGTAACTTACACTCTAGAATGAAAGCTCACTCGTGCGAATGCTTGACAAAAAGCATAGACAGAGATAAGAGATGCTTGTTGTACTCAAGCATCAAGATCAACACTCGAGTAATAGCCTTATGCTCACCCGAGTCCTACAAAGTGTGGCACAAGAAGTTACCACCCGAGAGCAAAGGAAACCTTAAAACAGAGAGTGCACTCAAGTGATAACCATGAACATCGAGTGATAGCATAAAACTCGCGAGTGCCAACACACACTCTTGACAAATAAGCTGTGAGTGCTAACCTGAGAATCGGCCTTAGTGCAAAAATATAGATGTACTCGAGTGAGACACCTCACACTCAAGTGAGGACTCACTTTACTAGCAGGTGAGGAAATGCACTCTTGCTTTTTGGCATGGAAGTGCAACTGAAAATTGAAGAGAAAAGAAGGAATATGATGGTGCACTCAAGTAATACCGCTGTGCACTCGAGTGAGGCTCTATCAGAAGCCAAAACGCAGCAGATGACATAATTTTCCCTAACTTCCAACATATGTTTCCAATGGTCCTAAAACTCTAACCCAAAGCTACTTCCACATAATTTTACACAAGGAACCCATTGGAAACCTCAAAACACTCAAAATCACATCACAATGACATTTTCCACATTGGTCACACTTGTTACTCACATTACCCAATTACACCACTTTTGCTTCCAACATTCCAAATCAATCCCAGTGGCATCAAAACACAATATGGCACCATTTTTACCACCATACACTATCATTCCACAATTACACCAAATCAAGGAAAATTCCACAATTCATAAAAATCAACCAAAAGTCACAAATAATATATCAAAAGGAAGCTCTTACTCACCTCTTCCTCTTCCTCAAGCCAATTCCTTGATTCCTCTTCTTTCCAATTTTTTCCAAGCTCTCAAACACCTTCTTTCACAAATCTAAAATCATAGAGATGAAGCTCTCATCACTATGAACAACATTATAGAAAAGTATTTGAGCTAAAGGGGACATTAAACTAACCAAGTCTCACCTTTCCATTTCTCTTTCCTCTTCCTTGTTAGGCGTCCATGATTGTTGAAATGAGACAGAAAGGGATCAGCTTTTGGGCAACTAGGCCCCCTTTGGCCGACCTTGAAGGGGTAGAGAAGAGAAGAGATATGTTGAAACCTTGACCAAGATATTATGATTCATATTGTGACACTTGTCACAATCTTATCACACCAACTATGGGCTCACACAAGCACACACATATGGGATTCCACCCCTTTTAATCACATAACAATCAATCACAATCATTGATCTTTGAGTTACCAATGAGCTTCCTCTTTGGCAACTAATCAATTGGTCGATAACTTTCCCGTTTTGCCTCTGATTATGGCAATTCTTACTGAATCACCACCAAACACATCATACCATTCCATTTTGCCAACCCTGTGCCCTCCCCTTCTCCTTCTATGCATTTTAAGCTTTGACACACAATTAAGCTTAACTGTAAGGTTTAGGCACTGAATGTAACACATTCGAATCACTATTCATATCGTATACTCCAACATTGTTTTCAACAATAATCATATTCACTTTTCAAGTTGGAATCCCTTAATCAACATTTAAGATATTACATATATGAATTTCCATAGTATAACATTTGCTTATAATTTTAATCATCTTAGAAATGTTATTATTTTCATAATTATGGTTCAATAGCTAAAACAAATTATTCTTGACTTTCAACTATCAATTCCATTAATGCAATGTGATCATGTTCATTTTCACTCTTATAGATATGTTCTTTGCTTTCAATAGAACATAATCAATTTCTCCAAATATTGGTCATTACGACCATAGCAAAAATCTTGCAAAGCTTTTTTTTTTTAATTTAGCTTGATATTTGAATCATTAGCCTTCAGGGCTTTGATACTTGCAATAATTGTAACACCCCTAAATTTTATTTCCCCAATATGTATTGTAATTATTTGGAATATTTAATAAAGTGGTGAATTTTAGAGAATGTGAATAGTGCTGCCAGTGATATTTCCTGTGAGGCAGTGAGTTTGTCATGTGGTTTTGGATGACCAAATGATGATAAAAAATTATGAAATTTTATAGGGTGAAAGTAGACATCCTAAGCTTTAATGCACAGTTTTTCTAGTCTAAATTTAAAAATTCATAACTCTTTGCATACAGCTCCAAAAATTACCCATTAACTACAAATTAAAGCTTAGGATGTCTACTTTCACCATGTGAAATTTCATAATTTTTTATCATTATTTGGTCATTCAAAACCATATGACAAACTCACTGTCTTACAGAAAATCTCACTAGCATCAGTATTCATATTGTCCAAAATTCACCACTTTATTGAATATTCCAAATAATTACAATACATATTGGCAAAATAAAATTTAGGATGTTACATTTCTCCCCCTATTCGACAAATTTCGTCCCCAAAATTTGCTACACATGTACAGCTACAACTTCCAGGTAACACTTTCTCATATTTAGTTCTTTTTTATTATATCACTACTTCAAATCCTGGTGGTCGTAGTACATCACTACAATCGCACCATAACAGTACGTCTTCAAATTTTCAATGCAACACAATTGCTGCTAACTCAAGATTATGTGTGGGATAATAATTAATTTTTTTTCTTGAGGCTAGATGCACAAGCAAATACAAGGCCATGCTGCATTAAAACAATTCCCAATCTTGCCTACTGGCATCAACAAGGACAACAAAGGTCCATAGTGGAGCTGAGATTATCAATATCAATGCTTACATTGATTTTAATCTCAGCTCAGTGAAGCCCTACTCCTAGTTACGGTCCTACAGATAATGTTGAGTTTTCAAACTATTCTAGAGAAATTCAGTATGCATCTTTTGTAATATCTTGTAAAACCCATAAAACTGCGTATTTTAGAGATAGTCTCTGGCCCCTTTTAGTTTAATATTGCTTCCACCTTGCAAGGATCCACCAAGACTCCTTGTTGTGAGACTATATGGCTCAAAAAATTAATTTCCCAAACTCAGAACTCACATTTACATCAACTTGGCATGGAGTTGCTTAGATTTCAGTGTATTCAATACTATTCTCACTGGTCACCTTATTTAATGCCCTGTAATCAATACAGAGTCGTAGGCTTTAACTGCGCACTCTAATGTTTCATACTGTCAAATGCAATATAGGTGGGGCTACACTGTTCGCCCACACTTATCTTACCTCCTTCGTTGGATCCCACTTGACCTTCAAACTAACACACAATTGTTCGTCGAGAATGTGATAATGTATATGCCTTGCATTATATAATGCAATATTATACTAACACATAACTCAATTCAGTTGGAAATGTGTTCAGTGACAACAACTGTTGAAACCTCTACACATTTCGTACCTCAGTCCTCGACTGGGCATATTAGTGTACCCGTAGGCACTATTCATCAATGTACCCGCAGGTACTGCCTATAGGCATTATTCATCAGTGTAGCTGAAGGCATTGGTCGTAGGCATTATTCATTAGTGTACCTGAAGGCATTGATTATAGGCATTATTCATCAGTATAACCACCAGGATTTGAAGTATTGATATAATAAAAAAGAACTGAATATGAGAAAGTATTTCCTGGAAGTTATAGTTATGCAAGTGTAGCAAATTTCAAGGACAAAATTTATTGAACTGGGGGAGAAATGTAACACCCCAAATTTTATTTCCCTAATATGTATTGCAATTATTTGGAATATTCAATAAAGCGGTGAATTTTTGGAGAATGTGAATAGTACTGCCAGTGAGGTTTCCTGTGAGGTAGTGAGTTTGTCATGTGGTTTTGGATACTCAAATGATGATCAAAAATTACAAAATTTTATGGTGAAATTATACATCTTAAGCTTTAATTTGATAGATAATGGGTAATTTTTGGAGTTGTATGTAAAGAATTATGAATTTTTGAAGTTAACTCAGGAAAACTGTGTATTTTCTAGAATATCGTCCAAACACTTAAATTTTGGGAATTTTCAGCTTATAGTTGGCTAAAGGCTATAGTTTTCCTTGATACTAGACTCAATAAGGGTTCTATATCCTTTAGAATCACTCTAATATGATGTCTATAAATTTAGTTATGATTTTTCAAAATTTGGACAGAAAATCGGCCAGAATTTGTAAAAAATCCAAAAATGGGAAATTAATTAATTAAATTATGGGATATAATATAAACATAATCCTCTTCCTCCTACAGCCCTAAACTAACACATACATCCCCAAAATAGTGACAGAAAACTTGAGAGAATTTTAGAGAGAGGGAGGAGAAAAATCGCCAGGTAAGCTTGATTTTTTCAATAAATTAGCTCCTAAATTGTGTAATCCTACCCCTAAGGTTCTCTTTCATATGATTTAAGGTATTTGAGAAGTTAATTTCTGTGTTGGGAAGAGCTAGGGTTTCGACTCAAAGAAGAAAAGCTAGATGGAAGAAGAGGTTACTTCCTAAACTTCAAATATTGGTTGTTCTAGCTGCTGTGAGTAAATTAATCGGTGAATTTCTTATTGTTTTGTTGTAATTGTAAAATTTGGGAAATGTGGTGTTCTAGGCGTTATGCTACCAAAATTGAGTGTAAATAGTGGTTTTAATGTAATTAAATAGGTAATAAAGTAGTTAGGAGTAGAAAGGAGCAACTCTGCGGAGTCAAAACTCAAAAACTCCAATTTTTCCTTGAGAATTTGAGGTTTCAGCTAGTACTATTTAAAGGGGTTAGGGCTGGATTTTTATGTTTTGATGATTCCATTGAGTTCAAAAGGGAAAATTAGGTGGGGTTACAAATGATCACTTTTTCAGAAAAGCCTGAAAAAGCATAATTACGAAAATGCCCCTAAAACCCTGAAATTGCCAAGGGCATTCTGGTCTTTTTGCAATGAATTTGCTAAGTCTGAGTTTGGAAATGGATTCTTTGGGTGAAAATATATTAGAATAGCCTATGTCAAAATTTCAAGAAAAGTACGACAGGATCAGGTACGATAGGGCCGAGTAAGGTCCCTGGGGGCTTTTGGTAAATTTTTACAATCGACTCATATAACCACTAAAAACATTATGGAAGTTCCTGGAATAGTACGTGAATGGGTTTTAACCTAATTCTTGTACATTTGACATTTTAGGACTAAGTTGAGAGCCCGGGTTGCTGGCTTGCAAATCGAGGCATAAAGTTCAAAGAGCCTCTTTAAGGATGAAAAAGGTTTAAGGTAAGGGACTTACCTTACTTGCATGTATTTGATATATCTACTTGTGTAGTGATGTATGTGATTTTTTTACTTGATTGTGTAGAACATATTTAAATAAATGAAGCTCTATTTCTATTTTCGCTATGGCCATAGTTTTGTTGCATGAAACATTGAGCATGCAGAAATGTCATTATGAGGCATACATCTAGTTAAAGCTAACATGTCATACACATAGCATCTATCATGCATGCATTATGATATCTGTTTCCTATTGAGATTCTCTCGAATCTCACCCTCCCCTACCAATAATTTAGATAGATGAATATAGAAGGTATGCAGAGATCAGAGAAATAACTACACGAGAGGATTGTAGTGGTAAAATGAATGTTAGATCCACAAGTTTTGATGATAACAAAGATTGGATTAATCCTACAAAATGTTTTGATAATAAAAAAAGAGATTTGAACAAAGGAACTAAGTATTTGGTGGCAGGAAAAATCATTACTCGAGTAGCCACTCGAGTAATAAAGAAGAGCAGGAATTCACTGAATAGGGAAAGAAGCACTGGTATATTTCAAAGAAGGTTACTCGAGGGATCACTTAAGTAATGACTCCCTATTACTCGAGTAACCACTTGAGTAATGATATACCAAAGCTCTCTGTCCAGATTTGCATGGACTTACTTGAGGGACCACTCGAGTAATATAGTCACTAAGCTCTCTGACAAGTTTTGGATGATGTCACTCGAGTAGCCACTTGAGTAATGACAAATACTCACTCGAGGGACCCCTCGAGTGACCAGGTAAGTTTTAAGACAATAAAGAATCTACCAATATTTTGATAAGGCCACTTGATTAGCCACTCGAGTAATGCTTCTAAATCACTCCAGTAACCACTCTAGTGATCAAGTCAGAAGTGTTGGGCTTTAGACTCTATCATGTTTTTTAATGGATCATTCGAGTAGTCATTTGAGTAATGGATAATAATCACTCCAGTGATCAGGTCACAGTCATTGACTTAACTCTGCCAAGATTTTTAAGGGCTTGCTCGAGTAGCTACTCGAGTAATGTAGTACAGAAAGCATATTGTAATATGTTATTTATTGATTTGTTATCCATATGATTAATCTTTCATTGTATTAGTTTTCTAAGTATATTTGTAGAATAACAATGAAAAGGTCATACTTTGAGAGAAAAGTCAAACATATCATCCGCAATGCCCAAAAGGCTCACCTACCATAAACGGCTAGTTTTTAAATTCGAAGAACGGTCAAACGAAGCTGCACAACTCTAACAGACATGTTTAAAATGCTTCCAATAGACATTACAATTCATCTATATATATGGAGCATTCAATGAAGAAAAAAACACAACAATTGAGAACAAGCAAACTCACATCGATCAATATATTCTTAGTGATCTATTTTCTTATACTCACTCTTTGTAATTCAGAGATTATCTATTTAATCTGTGAGAGAGCTTTTCATTACAAACTCAATATTTTTTTATTGAGACAACTTAAGATTGTGGAACCTAGAGTTGGGGATTCGATTACAACATGTAAGGGGGAATGAGTGTCCAATAAAGGAACTTGCAGTGTACTAAACTGCCAAGAACCTACTGAGTCTTGGAAGATATAGTGAAACTCTCAGAGAATCTCTAAGGACTGGATATAGGTCAAAGTGGTTGTGGCTGAATCAGTATAACTCCCGGTGTATACTTTGGTGATATTTCTCCTAGCTTTTCACTTCTTTAAATTCCTAGTCAATTTTTATTTATGAAATGATTTTTTTGTAATAACCCAATTCACCCCCTCTTGGGTGAAATGTTTGTATTAACATTTAGTATCAGAGCATAGGTCTTCTTGTTAAGGTATAACAACCTAAGAAGGATCCAATGGCAAGCATAGGTAAAGGAATACTTCCTGACGAAGCCTCTATCACCAGACCACCAGGTTTCAGCTGCGAACACTTCTCTTTCTAAAAAGCAAAGTTCAAAGCATTCGTAATGGCTATAGAATACGGATTATGGGACATGATTGAGAGTGGGAATCATCAACCTATAAAAATTATAAATTCTAAAAAGTTTCCTAAGACACCAGCAAAGTTTGATGAGAATGACAAGAAACTCATCACATAACAGGAAGGCAATTCTAATGATTCAAAGTGCCTTTAGTCAAAATAAGTACTTCAGGATCTGCACACTTCCAACGGCTAAAGAAATGTGGGAAGCCTTGGAAATAGCTCACGAAGGAACATCGGGAATAAAAGAAAACCAGATCAATACTCTGGTTACTGAATTTGATTTACTTCGAATGAAATCAGGTGAGTCAATAGCTGAATTTGAACTTAGATATACTCAACTTGTAGTACTTGGGAAAGTCTATTATCAACATACCCAAGTAAGAATGATACTGAACATACTTTCAAAAGAATAGGAGACTAAAGTCACTACGATAGAGGAAGCAAAAGATGAATCAATGTAATCAGTTGCTTCTTTATTCGAAAATCTCTCTGAATATAAAAGTAAATTAAAGTTCAAATGAGAACTAGAAGATATTAGAGAAAAGAAGAAGAAAGGCCTTGCACTAAAAGCGAAAAAAGAAACCCAAGCAGATGATGAAGATTTCAACGATGAAGAAATGGGTATGATAATAAAACAATTCAGAAAATTATACAAGAAAGGCCAAGGATTCAAAAACTTTCAGAAAGGAAGAACAAGTAGTAAAGAACACATCATCTGCTATGAATGTAGAAAGCTAGGACATATCAAGTCTGAATGTCCAGAGCTGATTCAGAAAAACAAGGAAAGGAGAAAAGGCAAGTTCTTCAACAAAAAGAAAGCTTTTGTATCTGCTATATGGAGAGATTGTTCTTCTGACGAAGATAGCGAAGAAGAAAAAGTAGCCAATCTCTGTCTAGTTGCTCAAGAAGAAATAGAAGAAAAGGTAATTGATTCTGATCCTACCTATGATGAATTACTTTCCGAATATAATGCTTTATATTCTGAATTCATCAAAGTTGTTAAAGAAGTAGTTGGTTTCAAAAAGAAAAAAAAAGTTCTTGAAGGAGAACTTAAAGAGAATTTAGTAAAAGATTGTGAAGATCGTTCTTCTTTGAAAAAGAAAAACATTGATCTCACAAGAACTCTTGAAAAAATCACCAAAGAGAATTAGATATTAAATGTGATTTTAAAAGCTCAACGATTTGTAAATGATAGATTTGGTATTTGATATGATCCAAAAACAGATAAAAAGAAAGGAAGAAAGAAAGCAGAAGGTAAAACATATTTGAGTTATTTTCAACATTCTGTTTATACAAATCCTTTTGCATTTTGCAATTATTGCAACAACAAAGGTCGTTATACTTCATCATGCATTCATCAAAAAGAAAGAAAAGAAAAATAGGAACATAGAAATGGGTACCTAAAGATTCAAATGTTCAGAAAATAATCTATACTAATCCAAAAGGACCCAAAAAGATGTGGGTACCTAAGATTTAATCAAAATTGATTGCAGGTATGTCTTAAAGCATCCAAAAATAACAAATGGTACATAAGCAGTGGATGCTCTAAACATATGACCGGTAATTTTGAAAGTTTAACTACATTACAACCTAAGGAAGGTGGAAAGGTAAAATTTGGAGAAAATAAATTTGGAAAGATAGCAAGAATTGGTGAAATAAAAAATGACAAACGAATACAAGTCAAAGACATATATTACATTGAAGGTTTGTGTCACAACTTGCTGAGCATAAGTCAAAGTACAAATAAAGATAACTGGGTAATATTTGACTAAGAGGAATGTCTAATTGTAAATAAGAAATACTTACAATTATATAAGAAGAGTCTCAAGGCAAAGCTCAGAGTGAAAAGGGAAGGTAACTACTATACTCTTGATATCAGTAGAAATGATTCTGAAAACTATTTTCTAAGTAATGCTGATGAAAGTTGGTTATGGCATAAGAGGCTAGCTTATGTCAACATGCACCAACTAGGCAAATTTCTCAAAAAGAATTTGGTACTTGGATTACCTAAAGTAAGTTTCAAAAATGATTTGATCTGTGATGCATGTCAGAAGAGTAAACAAACTAAATTATCTTTCAAATCAAAAAATGAGATTACAATAAACAGACCACTTTAATTACTACATATGGATTTGGTTGGTCTAGAGAGAGTTAAAGGCCTTAGTGGTAACTTATATTCATTAGTCATTGTTGATGATTTTTCTAGATTTACATGGACTATTTTCCTATCATTGAAAGATGAAACCTTCGAAGAATTTATAGTTTTTGCCAAGAAAGTGTAAAATGAGAAAGGTATGTCCATTACAAGTATCAGGGCAAATCATGGAGGAGAATTTGAAAATCAAGCATTTGGAGATTATTGTGATACTAATGGTATTGATCACAACTTTTCTGCTTCAAGAACACCTCAACAAAACGAAGTCATGGAACAAAAGAACAGAGTTCTTACTGAAATGACTAAAGTAATGTTCAATGAAAAGAATGCGTCTCAAGTTTTCTAGGCGGATGCAATAAACACAGCATGCTATATTTCAAATAGAGCATATATCTGAACAAAACTTGGAAGGACACCATATGAATTATACAAAGGAATGAAGCATAATCTTGTTCATCTGCACATCTTTGGTTGTAAGTGTTTTATTCATAAAATGGAAAAGATAACCTAGGAAAATTAGATTCTAAATCAGATGAAGGAATATTCCTAGGCTATTCTAATCGAAGCAAAGCATACAGAGTTTTCAATAAACGAACATGTGTTGTTGAAGAATCAATTCATGTTGTATTCAATGAACTTGAAACCTCTGACATAACTATTGATGATGAGCAGGAAATTGTTTTAAATCAAGAGAATAGTCAATCTAATCCTAAAACTTTTATCCTATAAGTTGAGCAAACCAAGGAAAAAGAACAGTCATTAGGACAACCTAGAGCCTGGAAATACAATAAGAGTCATCCCCTTAAGTAAGTCATAGGAGATGTGAATGAAGGGGTCAAACCTAGAAATAAAATTTTTAATGAAGTTAGCTTTTCTGTATTCATTTCTAAGATTGAACCTTCTAACATTGATAAAGCCCTATCAGACAATGATTGGGTAATAGCAATACAAGAAGAATTAAATCAGTTTGAAAGAAATCAAGTTTGGGATTTGGTACCCCAGCCTAATGATCATTCGATCATTGGCACAAAATGGGTATTTAAGAACAAACTTGATGAATCTGTAATCATTATCAGAAACAAAGTAAGATTGGTGGCCAAAGGCTATAATCAGGAAGAAGGAATTGATTATCAGGAAACATATGCTCCAGTGGCTGATTGGAAGCTATACGAGTACTCTTAGCCTTTGCATGCATCCATGGATTCAAACTGTATTAAATGGATATGAAAAGTTCTTTTTTAAATGAATATATCATGGAGGAAGTATATATAGATCAACCTCTAGGTTTTGAAGATGTAACTAAGCCTGACCATGTTTTCAAACTAAGAAAAGCTTGATACGGTTTAAAACAAGCACCTATAACATGGTACGAAAGACTTGGTAAATTTCTCATCGATCAAGGTTATGTACGAGGAAAAGTTGATACAACACTTTTTATAAAATGAAAATGAGATGATATTTTAATTATATAAATATATATTGATGATATAGTTTTTGGTGCTACTAATGAAACCTTATGCAAGGAATTTTCTGAGATAATACAAGGAGAATTGAATTTCTTTCTTGGTTTTCAAATCAAACAAAGAAAGAATGGAATTTTCATATCTCAAACAAAGAACTTGAAAGAGCTATTGAAGAAATATGGAATAGATGAAGCAAATGGAATGGACATGCCTATGAGCTCAACCACATTGCTTGATGCTGATGTAAAGGGAAAAGATTACAGTGTCACAAGATATAGAGGAATGATTGGATTATTACTCTATCTCACTGCAAGCAGACCTAACATTAATTTAGTGTTGGTATGTGTGCAAGATATCAATTAACACCAAAGGAATCACATGTTGAAACCGTTAAACAAATCTTTAAATACCTCGTTGACATAGCAGAATTAGGTCTTTGGTATCCTAAAGGAAGAAATGAATATTTAGTTGCATACTCAGATTCTGATCATGGAGGATACAAGACAGATAGAAAGAGTACCATTGGCCAATGCTAGTTTCTTGGAGGTTTACTCGTGTCATGGTTTAGCAAGAAACAAAATACAGTGTCTCTTTCATCAACAGAAGCTGAGTATGTTGCAGCATCAAGTGTTTGTGCACAAGTGTTATGGCTAAAGCAACAACTACAAGATCATGGTATTTATTTGAAAGAGATACCTATATACTGTGACAACAATAGCATAATAAGCTTAGCAAAGAATCCAGTTTAACACTCTAGAACCAAGCATATTGATGTTAGACATCATTTTATCAGAGATCATGTCCAAAAGAAAGATGTCAAAGTAATATTCAGTCCAACTCATCTTCAACTAGCTGATATCTTTACAAAATCTCTTGCAAAAGATCAATTCTTATATATTAAAAGAGAATTGAGAATTGTAAATCCCAATGAATTGTAAGTTATTTAGTGTTTACAAAATGTTAGATGCTGTTATTTATTGTTGTTTTGCGAATTACTAACTTAAGCATAGGAGTTTCTAGCAATTTGTTTTGTAGAATCTTGATATTCTGTTTTAGGGTATGAAAAGCAAAGGTTAACAGAGTACTATATCACTCAAGGGACAACTTCAAGTAATCTATATTACCTGAGTGATAACTATAAGTAATGATAAAATAACTCAAGTAACCACTCAAGTGATGACCTTGAAAATGAGGCAGAGAAGCATTAATTCAAAAGAAAATAACATAACAGTTGAAAGTGAATAGTCAGGAGCTAAAAAGACTAATAACTCAAGTCGCTACTCGAGTGATGCCTCAGAGTCACTTGAGTAAGCCCTCAAGTAATCATGACTGCAAATTACCAATTAACCTTGTTTTCAACTCAATTCTGCCTTAAAGTACCATTAAATTATCAAGGGAATATACATGGATGCTTACAATATTATTCATGCCAGGTATGCATTTGAATTTGTTTCAATATTAAATCTTTTGGTATGATTACTCAAGTGATGCCCACGATCACTTGAGTAGCCCCTCAAGTGATTCGGGCACTAGGGCTTAATCTATCGCTACTCGGTTATTTTTCTCAAAATCTCCTTGAGTGATTCTCCTAATACTCTTCTAAAAATTTTTCACAAACACCTTTTAAGTCCATTTCCATCAAAACCCAGTGATTTTTGTCTTCAAAAACCTCTTAGATTTCTCAAAATATGTTGCCCTATTCGTACGATCATCGGCAGTGCTTTTTCCAAAAATTCTTCTCTTCTCTCAAATACTATGGCTAAAACAAAATCTCCCTATCCTAACACTCCCTCTGAGTCTTCTGAACCACACCAACCATCTAATTTATCTTCATCTCCTCTAGCCAAGAGATAGAAATTGAATCTAAAACCTAAAGCTAAACCAAAGCCTCAAGCAAAACCCAAAGTCAAGGGAGTTGTGATCAAGGAATCCATTGACACAAGAACTCAATCTAAGAAGGCTATTCCTTTTGGTAGAGGCAAAGGGACCAAAGCGCCATCTCCACCTTCTTCTATTTCGTCTGAAACTCCCGCCTTCTCTAAAAACAATCCAATAAGTCCAAGTTTGACAGAAAACTTGCCCAAGCTATGGCAAGTATACTAGATGAGGCTCACAAATCTAGAGGAGGGAAGAAAGGCCAATCTTCAAAGGAACTAAAAGAAGAAGAAATCAAATTTCCTCTAAAAGGATTCAATGTGAAAAAGTTTAAGGAATCACAGAACTACATAGATTACTTTTCAAGAAGAGTGTGCAAGATGCAATTTATTGACTCCAAGCTTCTTCAAGAGGTATTGAAATTCAACCTCAAGCCTTATCTTGAATCCTATATGCCTTAGCTTTCAGTTAAACTTTCATTTTGCGCCAAGATAGTAAGGCATTTCTATTGCAATTTAGAACCTGTCAATGATGCCCTTCGAGATGCTTTGGAAGAAGAAATGGTTTCAAAGGTTAGAGGACAAGAAATCTTAATCTCACCATAAAAAAACACCTAGTTAGGGATAGAGGACCCCCTGAAGATATTTATCCTACCCTTGACTTAACCCAGTTGTTTTCAATTCTAAGGCCTGGTAAGATAGTGGGACCTCTCAGTTTTAACATGAGTGATATGTGTAATCTTCATCGAGTACTATGGTATATCTATTCTAGAGCCATAGTAGACAATCAAACAATTTCCCTCATTTCATTGAGAGAGATTTCAGAAAATTTGCTTTTCTTCTTCTCCAGGAGAAAAAGAACTTGGGTAAGTACATATTTGATGAAATTAAGAGATATGATATCGAAGGAAAAATAACCACTTTAATACCTAATCCTCAGCTTGTATCCTTATTCTTGAAAAATAAGATTTGGTACTTGGAGAAGAATGAACCTATTAAGAGGTTAACTCCAGTGGGATGAAATCAAATAGGGAAGTTGCACATTGACATTCCCCTAAAGAAGCCACTTGAGTTTGGTCCCAAAAAGAAAAAGACTAAGGTTGGATTCAGTAGATTAGATGATACTTATTCGTCTACTCTTGCTTCTACTTTTGCTCCATCATTCCTTGGATTTGTTTTGCAGACATTTATGGAGAATATCCTTAAGGGCTTTCATGTTGACATTGCAAATAATAATACTGAATTGATAACCCACATGAATGTGAAGATGGGAGAGCTAATAGAGTATATAGATAAGAGGCATGAAGAGATGTTGGCAGAACAGTGGGCCAAAGGTAATCTTCTAAGATCACTTCATGCCAGCCTTGATGCTATGAAACCTGGTTTATCCAGTCCTGGTCCATCCATACCTACATCAGCTTCTGATCCTAGACTAACTGAGCTTAGATCCTTCTCTATCCCTCTTCCTATCCTACTTATCACCATGCCCAGAAACCTCCTATTCTCTATGCCTGACCTAGAAACATCTGAGCCCATTCACATTACCATTGATTACTCAGCTCCTCCAGCCCAGCCAGTTTAGCCTGAGTCAGTGCCTCCTATGCCTCACCTACAGGTACTGAGGAGGTAATTGTTTCCTCCAATGATCATCAATCACCAGCTGGTAGAGAGGAGGTAGAGGTTACTTCTTTCATCCCATCACCACAACACCCTCCAAAAGATCTTATTATGATTCCTTCTTTATTACTTTATGACCCTGAACCATCATCTTCTGATTCTTCCAGTTCGAGTGATTCAAATGGCTCTAGATTTACACCTCTTCCTGTTAATCCCATTTCTGTAGTCCAGCCGTCTAGTCCTAATCTCTCTCTCGATTGATTCCCTCCTTTGTGATGAAGACAAAAAGGGGAAGAAGAACTAGAAGTGATTTTTTTTAGAAATGACATTAATATTGCACAGATAGCATAGACCTATGGGTGTATTGGGATTTAGGGAGCTTTTGATAGAACATTGACTTGTTTTTTAGCTATGTAATGAATTTCATGAATGAATTATGCAGTTAGAACCTATTATTGTGAACTGATGGATTTCTATTTGTGTATGAAAGACAGGGGTGTATGAAAGAGGGAAGATGTCTCCGTTTCGTTGGAATGGGTTTAGACACCCTAGTAGCCCTATACGGCTACAATGATTGCAATTATTACGTACAACCCCTTATGGGGAATTTCTGTAATCATGCACATATCATCAATATATTCATGTTATTCTTGTATTGCCTACCAAATTGCATATTGTTTTCCCACAAATACTTTGAAAAAGGTGAAAATAAGATAAGGGTATGACATTTTAGTATCCAAGCCCATAGTAGTTCTGGAAAAGCGGAGGTTCTGGCAACAAGATAGTATACTGATAAGGTCTTGATTACATGGTGAAAGGAGATACACACAGAACAGGGCACTAGAGAAGTTGGCTACCCTTTTTCTGTGAATTAGTCCTAAAAGATTTGGGAATATCCGAGGGCAACTGGTGTGCAATACTAGATTAAGGATAGTCCAAGGATATTGTGAAAACCCGAGGAAGCGGGTACGGCCAAGGTACAGACACGGTATTTAGTCAACTAAAGGTAGTTGGCATGATGTTTGAGACAAGGGAAGTCTTAGAGTACCAGTGGTTGGAAGCAGTTGAAGCAGATATCTGCATTTTTGCACAGGTATATGAAAGTTAAGCGTGCTCAACCTAGGAAAACGCCATGATGGGTGACCTCCTGGGAAGTTGTTGCACATGTTATGTCATATTATGGAAAAAAAGTAAGAACATGTTGTACAGTAGTTCAGAAGCTGTATGTTGTTACAAGCTTTCCCTGACTATTGTAATGTATGTGATATGTTGTCTTTAGGGTACCTGTGTACCCAAAACTTTGTGAAATGACAGATATGCCCTTATGTTCATGTGGAATTTATCTTTCTTGCTTCCATATCGTGAAACATAATTAGGATGAGACCAAGAGGTACAGGTGCTGGGCATGATCAAAAGTTAAACTTGACCCAATACAGCAAATAGTAGGTATGTTAATAGAACATGAAACAATGATCAATGATCAATGATCAAAGTATGGAACTGAGAGAAGTGTAGCAGAACATAAACTAAGGGAAGATTTGAAATCCAATGTTATCCAGAAAAGGCCAATGTAGTACCTCTATCTTTCATACATTATGTCAATGTTTATATGCTTTATGTATGCCATCTTTTGTAATATATAATCATACACATATTATTAGTATATTCATGTTATTCCTGTATTACCCACCGAATTGCATATCGTTTTCCCGCAAATACTCTGAAAAAGGTGAAAATAAGATAAGGGTATGACAATAATTAAATCATCAAAGTGCCAAATTATTTTCTGTCAATCTTGCAATTGAATGAAACCAATTACGTTCTTTCTTATAAGGATTATTACAAAATTGGTGTAACTTTTGGACATCTGATCATGAAATTAAGAATATTACGGCTTCTGACCTTTCGATAAAATTAAAATATTGTACAATAAATTAAGTAAATTCAAACTCATAATCAATATAAATAATAGATAAGCCCATGATCATATGGATCAAATTATATGGTCATATATAATACTATTATATATTAATGTAATAATAAACAAATGAAAATAAAAGATTGACATAATGATATAACAATAATATATTAAAATAAATAAATGCAATGTAAACAAAATAACAATAAAACAAGATGAAATAAATAATATAAAATAAACAAAATAAAATATAAAATATAACATAAAATGTAAATAAAATAAAGAAATACAAATGTTAAATAATAAAAAAATGAAACTTAAATAAAATAAAATAACATAATATAACAAAATAAAATGTAAAGACTACCGGAATATAAAATAAAGAAATATAAATGTTGCATAATAAGATATTTCCAGAAAATGATAAATAAAAGTAAAAAAACTTGCAAAGGATAATAAAGCAACAATAATATCAAATTTTAGCTATGGAACCCAATGTATAAAAAAATCGGTGAAAGAGCCTCTTTAATTTCATATAATGGCTTAGATTGTCCCAGATATACAAGTAAAAGATGACAACCAGAAAGATAAAAATAGATAGCGTAGAAGAAAAATAATATAGAACAACGAATCGATAACATAAACTAGAAAGATAAAATAACATAGAGAATAAAAAATATAAAATATAGTATGACAATGAGAAAGTTGGGGAGTAGAAGAAATAGAAAACTAGACCATAAACCTTATGAACGAACTCGTGCTGGTAACGTATCATGAAATCTAGCAAATATAAGAGATTGAGTTTAGGGAAATGAAGAAATACAAGAGAGAAGTGGAGAGCAAGGAATGAGTGATTCTTATTTCATTTCAAGCTAACAAATGTGTGTACAAGCTGTAAAGGCCTACTTATATTTCCAATATTTTTCAGAGTACTTGGGCGCAGTTTGGTGAGCAACACAGGAGTTGCATAGATATACTAATAAAATGTACGTGATTATTTATAGGAGTCTCCCCGATGGGTTTGATAATATATACAATTTTTGTCCAAAACTATACCAAATAAACTTAATAATAACCAACAGCTTCTTGACCCGGACACTTCAGTTGCCGGTATTTATCATTTTACCCCTCTAGCCGCTAGCTTCTGCTGGAATGTTTTAATTTTAAAAAAGGGTGAGATTCAAACAAATCTTAGTAGTAACAGATATTCGATCATAGAAAATGCAATAATAAATATGCCACATACCACATACAGCAATATTATAATAACACATAATTCAGTTCAGTCAGTATAATTCAGTTCAGTCGGAAAAATTCAGAGCCAACAATTATTGCAACCCTTACCCGTTCCGTACCTCAACTGGGCTCGAGACCAATAACTGGGCATATCAATTCAATGTGCCCAAAGGCACTAGATTCAGTGTACCGATAAGTACTCAGTTCAGTGTACCCGTAGGTACTCAGTTTGGTGTACCCGTAGGCACTCAGTTCAGTGTATCATACATATTAAGAAAGATGGCATACACAAAGCATATGTAACGCCCCAAATTTTTATTAAGGGCTAATAACAATTATTGAGGATAATTATTGAATTAAATTTATAATTATTTTGTGTTATGTGGCAATTTAAATGAATATGCCAAAATTAAGGAGAAATTAAAAGAATGGGATTATTGGCCATAAGTTAGTAACTAATGGGGAGATTAATTACTAACTAAGAGAAAAATGAGAAGTATACTTAAATGGCTAATAGATGGATTAAAATGACTAATTGGATGTTTACTTTATGAGAACCAGTGTTAATGGGACAAGTGGCAAACGATCATGATGATAGTGGTTGAGGGAAAGTCAATATAGGATTTTTTAAGCATTTCTTTCTCTCTTCCCTCCTACAAGTCAACTGATTGGGCATGGGGGAGGCGGAAATTTCTGCTTCTTAACCTCATCTCCATCATCACTCTTCATCTCACCTCTCCCTCTCTCATGCGTGCTGCCATGGTTGCTACAAAAAAGAAGAAGAGCTTTTGATTATGGTGAGCTATTTGACCCTCCTAATGACCTCTATTGCAAAAACTCTCTGATTCAATCTTGTTCCTTGAATTGAGAGCTTCGATTCTATGGTTTTAGATTTGGCATTGGTGGTGATTTGAGCTCTCAAGGAAGTATAGAGTTTGGAGAATCAAAGAACTCCTTTGAGGAAAGTTGAAGAGGTGAGTGAGTTGAGTATTTTGGTATAAACTTTGTGGTCATTTGGTTAACTTGGAATTTCTATTAATTTAGCCCTATTTTCAAAAATTAGGGTCTTGTGGTTTTGAGTTGTTGTTGTTATGGATATGATGCTTTGAGATGTATCTTGGATAGATCGAATTGAATCGAAGCTTAAAAGTAAAGTTTGGCAACTTTGTGTTTGTTTTTGTGTATGGTCAAAACAGGGCATGGTGATAGGTTGGGATTTTTGTTATTTTGAGGTTGCCATTGTGTTCCTTATGGAAAATTGTTGGAAATTGTGCCCTAAGGGCCAATCATTGTACTTTGAACATTATTATTTTAATGAAATTTCTCCATTCTGTTATCATATTATTTGCATGTTAACTGTGATAATTATATCCTTGGATAATTCATAAAGATTGTCCTAAAATGTCCCTGGTCGGTCATCTATGTGGGAGCAGAGATAAAACAAGATCAGTATGACTTTGATAAGATATAGAGATACGAATCAAAGTCTTAGGCACTTGTAAGAGTACAAGGTGCTGGACCAACCCACTATGAGAAAGCTACATGGATCAAGTCATAAGCTTTTCTCATGTATAACCACGTCACAATGCCCTTAGACCTGAGATCATCATGGATTCCTACATGAGAGTTGCTAAGCTTTAAATTAGTCAAAAGTCACTTTTGACCGGGTGATGATAAAGGCTACGATCAGGCTTGGTGGTTTTTCATGTAGAGGAATATGAATGATCAAGATGGAATTTATCCCTCACATTAGTAGAGAGATATTACTGGGCCCCTCGATGAGTGAATCTGAGAAATGTATGGCCATACTCTGATGAAAGGAGGTTCTGTTTCTGTTATCAAGCTACTCAAGAATCGAGAAAGTAATGGTCAGGAACAAGAGGATGACATTATCCATTCCTTATCCTTGATCGATATATCGTATGACAAAACGGACGTGACATGGTTGTATGACAGGTTGCATAGTGATAACGATCCTCATATGAATTGGGTACTCGTAATGTCTTGCTAGAGGCCACTTGCGACTTTTGGGTTAGTATAGTTATTGGCCCACTGCCAACTTCATATAGGCCTACAGGGTCGCACATAAGAATGGCCCAACACGAGATAATGTTTAATTTAGGGTGGACGAATTTTATATTTATATATATATAATATAAAATTCATCAATAATATTATATAGATATATATATTTTTTTGAAATATATATCTTATATATATATGTATATATATATTATATGATATTATTATATTGTGTTAGTTTTAAATTTAATTTATTAAGATATATTAAATTTAATAACTAACATGATAGAGATATAGTATCTCAGATTTAATTTATGAAGATAAATTAAATCTAATGGCTCTTTATTTGGATTAAATAAATAGGTTAAATTTAAACTGTTGGATAGATTTAATTTAAACTGAATTTATTTAATTAGCTCATCAAGATAATTAATTGTTAATTAATTTCGAAATTAATGATGATTAATTTTGAAATTTGAAAATAGCCCTCATAGGTTATAAACTTGATAGAGCAGATATATTCATACGCACATGAGAATTGAGAGCCGCAAGTGAAACCTTAGGAGACATTAGAGGTGCTAGCACGCAGTATCAGTTGGAGAGCATTCGTGTGGATACCGGTAGAGGGAGCGGACCTAACGTGTTGGCTCATAAAGATCGTGAAAACCCTGAATCATCAAAAGGTATGAATCCTTCCAACTTGGTTTAAACGTCGTTGATAGATCCTCGGTTAGGATCGGTGAAAATTTTTAAAATTCTTCCGTTGTGCCTACCAATTCTAACAAAAATTGTGTGAGAGTAGTATTGGATATGAATTTTCAACCTTTTGGGAACTTAGTTTTAAAAGTTGCATGATTGGTTAGTGAAAAATTATGTGCTGGCAGTCGTTTTTCATGGACGTTTTGAATGGGCAAATGGTGTTGAAAAATTATGAAACTTTCCAGTCTTAAAGTTCACATCTCAATCTTTAAAATGGATAAATAATTCATGTCATTTAGTTTTTTGAACTGAGAGTTATGCTTTGCCAAATTTGGGATTTTTCAAAGTTCAGCTAAGAATCAGGATTTCTTTTGGCCGCGGCCCACGACTTTCTGACCAGATCTTGGCTGCGGCCCAAGGGTGGGCTGGCTGCAGCAAACCCATGTGTTCCAGCACTTTGAATTTTTTAAAAGTGATCTTCAACCTATTGTTTCCCAACCCTTTAAGGCTTTTATTAGAGGCATTTATAGCTTCTTAAGGGTCATTATTGATAACCAAATATAAGTGTTGAGAAGTCAATTGAGTATTGGAATAGAGAATAATGCTTCATCCTTAATTATGATTTTAGGATTTGATATTTGCCCGGGGCGTAGAAGGCTTGTGCCTGCTCAAGAACAGAAAGACCAAGGTAGTGACACTTTATCCTATATCATGTATAATGTATTGCTTGTTTGTATTAATAATTGAATATAGTGAGGGGACGTGGTGAGAGCCTGGCCTCGTATACAATTGAGGGGACGTGGCGAGAGCTTGGCCTTAAATATAGTTGAGGGGATATGGAAGTGTGCTCGGCCTTGAATATTGTAATGCTACATTGTGATATATGCTTACTTGCTCTGTTTATTATGCATCATATACGTAAATTGTTGATACTAAGATTTTTTTGAATCTCACTCTTCCTAAATAACATTTTTAGACAGGGCAAGTGGATAAGGGCGATTAGGACTGCTGGTGGTAGTATTAGCTACTATCTTTTTGGTTTTTGATTGGTTATCATTTTAAACAATGATATTTTGAATTGACCACAGGATTGTAGTTTTTGTGTAATCCCTGGTTTGGGAATTGAGATGGGCAATGATGCCCTATACAAACTTTTGGAATAATGTTATTATCCTGGGTGATTGTCGAGAATTTGGATTATACTTTGATATTGTGTTTGTGACAAACCAAACAGGCCAATTATTTTTACTTTGAAATGAATAGAGATCTTGTTGTACAGGTTTTGTAAAAAGTTTTTTAATTACCCTCGATCCCTCATTCAATTATAAAACGTGTTTATACACTTAATCCCGACCTTGATTATGACGGGGATTACAGCATATAAATATTGACATAATATATGAAAGATAGAGTTACTATCTTAAATCCCTTTTTGCAACACAAGCAATTCCTAATCTGATCCGGCTCGGGCTCAACAGACTGGTCCTAAAAATCCAAGTTTACAAGAATTAGGTTCATACCTATTCATGTACGACTCTAGACTCTTCCAAATTACTTTTGTTAGTTTTATTAGTCTAAAATTGCAAAATTACCAAAATGCCACTAGGGACCTGGTTTAAGTCCCTTTTTACCCTAAGGACCCGGTCTAAGTCCCTTTTCCAGAAATTTTGACCCAAGCTATTCCTACATAATTTTGCCTAAATAATCTATTTTTGACCTCAGACTTATCAAATTCATTGCCAAAATACAAAAATGATCTGGCAGCCCCTAACTTAGGGTTTTAGGGGTAATTTAACATTTCACATTGTAATGCTTTTCACACTTCATGATCAACATAAAACCCCACACAATTCTCCCTTCTGAATACAATGGAACCATCAAATTGATGAAATTCTAGCTTTAAGCCTCATTTCTGGGCCTGGCCGAAACATTGCTCAAGGAAAGGAAAAATGTGATTTTCTTGATTTAACATTTAAAACACCTTCTTTTTCACTCCTAATCACATGATTAACCAATTAAATACATTTGAACATGATTTGTAGAAATTTGGGTAGTATAACCCCTTACGGTTTCATCATCACAAATTTACAAAAACAACCAAACAATCCATAAATCAAGTCAACAACCACCACAACAACACATGAACCAAGAGGATTAAAGTTCTTGAGATTACGTCTTGATCCTTCAACTTTCTCTCTCTAGGCCTCAAGCTTCTCTCTCTTCCCTTGAATTTTGCTTGCTACAAATGATTTTCAAGAGGGAAAAGAACTTATAAGAGTTTTTCCATGGATTTGAGAAGCTTAAGCACTTGAAACCAAGAGTTCTTACCTTGATTTGTACTCTTGAACCCTAGCTCTTCCTTTCTTGTTCTTGCTCTCTATGACACTCTCTCTTTATTTCTCTTGTGCTAGCCATAAATGAAGGCTTGGGAGAGGATATGAAGCTTTTAAAATATCAACTACACCTCCTTATGTTTATAATATTTTATTCTAACTAAACACGTGCCCATTTAACTTGATCATCATTTTTTCTCTTTCCATAATTCAATTGGCCGAAATTGAGTCTTAGAATAGCCAAATAAAGAGCTCTTGAAATATCATATATTGCCTCCTCCACACAATTTGCTTTACGAAATATTATTGTTTAATGGAAATTTTCATGTGTATAATTTACTTGGTCAACCAATTCCCTTCTTGAATAAATACGAGGCAAGTATTAATTTTCCTTCCACTTACTCATTTTGACTGAATTTCTCCCCAAGAAAAGGAAAATTGATGGCTACTTGCTTTTATTGGTCAAATGGTCATTTTGTCCATACATTTTGTGATTTTTGACCGAAACTGGCAGTAATTTCACTCAACTTTGAAAATTTATATATTTATCTGTAGACATTCAATTAAGGTGCTTCCAAAGGTTACTTAACCCTTATTGAGTCTAGTTTCAAGGAAAAATATTGCCTTTAGCCAACTAGAAGCTCAACATTCCCAGAATTTAAATCTTTCGACGTTGTCCTTGACATTGGCTAGTTTCAATGGATAAACTTCAAAAATTTATAACTTTATGTATAGCTCCAAATGACCTATAGGACCTATCAAATTAAAGCTTAGGATGTCTACTTTCATCTTATAAAATCTCATAATTTATGGACATCATTTGGCCATCCAAAGTTACATGACAAACTCACTGCCTTACAGGAAATTTTTACTGGTAGCATAACCAAATTCTCCAAAATTCACCCTTCCATTTCATTAAATGCAACAAATAATTACAAGGCATATTAGTGAATAAAATTTGGGGGGTTATAGTTCTCCTCCTCTTAAATAAATTTTGTCCCCGAAATTTGCTATAGATACATAGTCATAAATTCCGGGTAACGCTTCTGCATATGTCTCTCTGATGTCCTTACCATTGATCAAAATCTTTTTAAACAGGCTAAGATCTCTAAAATACTTGATCAGTTTTTGCTCACTAATCATCATGGCTGCCACCTACACTGTTATGCTACTTAATGCATCAACAACAACATTAGCCTTTCCTAGATGATATTTTACCTCCAGGTTGTAATCTTTAAGCAGCTCCATCGTTTGTGATTTCTCAAATTCAGTTCTTTTTTATCAGATAAATATTTCAAACTCTGGTGGTCATAGTACAACTCTATAGTTGTACCATAGAAGTAGCGTCTCCATCTTTTCAGTACCAGCACAATTGCTGCTAACTCAAGATTATGTGTGGGATAATAATTAAATTTCGGTAAGGTTTCCATTTTCTAGTTGTATAAGCCAATACATGGCCATGCTATATTAAAACACTTCCCAATCTATGCCTACTAGCATCAGTAAGGACAACGAAGGTCCACAGTGGATTTGGGCTTATTAGCACTGGTGCTATCATTAATTTCAGTTTTAGGTCAATAAAGCTTCTCTCACAATTATGGCCCCACAGATAATGTTGAGTTTTCTGGGGAAAGTTCATATAAAACCCTTATAATAATCAATAAGACCTAGGATACTGCATATCACAACCACAGTCTCTAGCCTTTCTAGTTTAGTACTGCTTCCACTTTTCCAAGGTCCATCAGGATCCCTTGCTATGAACTACGTGGCTCAGAAATTTCACCTCTAAAAGTCAAAGCTCGTATTTACTCAACTTGGCATAAAATATTTTTCCCTCAATGTGTTCAATATCGTTCTTAAAGGTTGCTCATGCTCTATTCCACTCCTTAAGTATACCAGAACATCGTCACAAAAGAGTACCACGAATTGGTCCTAGTATGGGCAAAACATTCGATTCATGTAGTTCATGAACACGGCAAGGGCATTAGTCGGTCCAAATGGCATTACAAGACACTCACAATGGTCATATCTAGTCCTAAAAGCAGTTTTTGGTATATCCTCTACTTTTACCTTAAGCTAGTAATACCCAATCTCAACTCAGTTTTTTTAAAAAACACACAGGAACCAGACAACTAATCGAGCAAATCATCTATTCTAGGAAGTGGGTGCTTGATCTCAACGGTCACCTTATTCAACTTCCTGTAATCAATATAGTGTCATAGACTTCTACTGTGCAGTATGATATTATCTCCTTATATGAGCTTTAATAATGTTAGGATAATTTAGTAGGAGTCCCATAGGAACCCCTATAACACCTTAAATATGTGTTTCTTTATGCCAGTTCCTGGCTCGTTTTAACTTAACTCAATCTGGACCATTTCAAATTTTTTGTGGAATCAAAACTTAATAGTTGATTCCTGGGTTACAATTTACTTGGTAACCCTTCTACTTATACCTTTCATCACATCATTTGCCATCTACCAATCAACTCCTAGTATAGCCTCAAGTTAGTGGAATAGCAGGCCAATAAATTCTGTCTCTCATTTCATCAAACAGCTATTACCTTAATCAATCCTTTAAGGCAATATTTTATGATTAGAATCTTTCCCTATGTCAGACTTAACAGCTAGCTAGTTTTCAAAATCCCTTTATGCAAGGATTCATATCCGTAAGAATCTTTTTCCTTGATTCCATGGAACATCACTAGCCCAACACAATTCTGAATACATCTGCCAGTCTAAGGACACACTGGTCTACTAGATCTTAGGGCTTCTAGACACACTGATCCATTACAATATATTTGGCATATAGAAGTTTACAGCCTAGGGTCTCTAACCCAACTTTTAGGCTCATCAAGAAATCTAGAACCTCAACATTACACAAATTGGAAATCATTTCCTCAGTATACCCAATAGGTTCGCTAAGAATCAGGATCAATAAAGTTTATTCTTAACCTCCGGAGTATTTCAGTATTATCCTCAAAACATTATTGAAGGTTTCAGCTGAGATCAAATTCAATCCTATCTTTAACCTTCAGTATCATCAGATCGGATCCTCTAAGATCAATATACGGTATAATCGCCATTCATCTTATAGCACCGTATATCATTTCTATATTCCCTTAACATCACGGTGTTATTAAGGATCATCACTTAGCATGGAGAAACCTCAAACATTTACTACACCTCAAGTTTCCTTTCACCTTATCCAATAAACTTTTTTGTGTAGTAATTACTGCAATAGAAACAATTCGAATAAAGATTAATACTTACATCGTCCTCATCTATATGCTTTTAAACATTATTTAAATCATCTAATTAAGTGATCCTTAGTCATGGAGAAATCTTAAGCCAATAACCATTCCTCAAGTCTCCATGACTTTGCCAACTTAACTTCCCAGAGGTCACTCATCCTAAGATTTCCCTAGGTTGAGCACGCTTAACATTTTTTGTGCATGTGCCAAAACACAGATACCGGCTCTATTTGTTCCTAACCACCGGTACCCTAAGACTACTCTTGTCCCGAACATCATGCCACCTGCCTTCGGTTGACTAAATATTGTGTGTGGTCTGACCATTGGCTTTGGCCCTACCCACTTCATCGGTTTCCCAATATCTTTGGACCAACCTTAGTCCGGTATTGCACCACTTACTGTCCTTCAGAATTCTGTTGTTCCTCATGGCTAGTTCATAAACGGGGTGATTTACTTCCTTAGTGCCCTATTTTGCGTATATTTCCTTTTACCATATAATCATTACCTTATTGGTATAATATCCTGTTGCTAGAACTGTAGGAACGGTAAGCACAGCAGAAGAATTTAAAAAAAAAAATTTCACCGATCCTAATCGAGGATCTATCAACGGCGTTTAAACCAAGTTGGAAGGATTCATACCTTTTTGATGATTCAGAGTTTTCACGATCTCTAGGAGCCAACACGTCAGGTCCGCTCCCTCTACCGGTATCCACACGAATGCTCTCCAACCGAGACTGCCTGCTAGCACCTCTAATGTCTCCAAGGGTTTAACTTGCGGCTCTTAATTCTGATGTACCCTGAGTCTATCAGCTCTATCAAGTTTATAACCCATGAGGGTTATTTTCAAATTTCAAAATTAATCATCATTAATTTCGAAATTAATTAACAATTAATTATCTTGATGAGCTAATTAAATAAATTCAGTTTAAATTAAATCTGTCCAACAGTTTTAATTTAACCTATTTATTTAATCTAAATAAAGAGCCATTAGATTTAATTTATCTTCATAAATTAAATCTGAGATACTATATCTCTATCATGTTAGTTATTAAATTTAATATATCTTAATAAATTAAATTTAAAACCAACATAATATAATAATATCATATAATATATATACATATATATATATATAATATATTTCGAAAATATATATATATCTATATAATATTATTAAATATAATAATATAATATATATATATATACAAGATATATATTTCAAAAATATATATATATATATATATCTATATAATATTATTAATGAATTTTATATTATATATATATATAAATATAAAATTCATCCACCCTAAATCAAACATTATCTCGTATTGGGCCATTCTTGTGTGCGACCCTGTAGGCCCATATGAAGTTGGCAGTGGGCCAATAACTACACTAACCCAAAAGTCGCAAGTGGCCTCTAGCAAGACATTACGAGTACCCAATTCATATGAGGATCGTTATCACGATGCAACCTGTCATACAACCATGTCACGTCCCTTTTGTCACACGATATATCGATCAAGGATAAGGCATGGAAAATGTCATCCTCTTGTTCCTGACCATTACTTTCTCGATTCCTGAGTAGCCTGATAATAGAGACAGAAACTCCTTTCATCATAATATGGCCATACATTTCTCAGACTCACTCATCGAGGGGCCCAGTAATATCTCTCTACTAATGTGAGGGACAAATTCCATCTTGATCATTCATATTCCTCTACATGAAAAACCAGCAAGCCCGATCGTAGCCTTTATCATCACCCGGTCAAAAGTGACTTTTGACTAGTTCAAAGCTTAGCAACTCTCATGTAGGAATCCATGATGACCTCAGGTCAAAGGGCATTGTTACGTGGTTATACATGAGAAAGGCTTATGACTTTATCCTTGTAGCTTTCTCATAGTGGGTCGGTCCAGCACCTTGTACTCTTACAAGTGCCTAAGACTTTGATTCGTATCTCCATATCTTATCAAAGTCATACTGGTCTTGTTTCATCTCTGCTCCCGCATAGATAACCGACCAGGGACATTTTAGGACAATTTTTATGAATTATCCAAGGATACAATTATCACAGTTAACATGCAAATAATATGATAACAGAATGGAGAAATTTCATTAAAATAATAATGTTTAAAGTACAATGATTGGCCCTTAGGGCACAATTTCCAACAAGAACTGCTTGCTCTGATACCAAATTGTAAAGCCCCACTCCTATTGCCAATATTTTTTAGAGTACTTGGGCGCAGTTCGGTGAACAATACAGGAATAACAAAGATATACTGATAAAATGTACATGATTATTTTATAGGAATCTACCAAGAGGGTTTAACAATATATACAATTTTCATCCAAAATAAGCTAATAATAACCAACAGCTTCTTGAACCGGACACCTCAATTGCCGGTATTTATCATTTTGACCCTCGAGACGCTAGCTTCTGCTGGAATATTTTAATTTTAAAAAAGGGTGAAATTCAAATGAATCTCAGTAGTAACAGATAATCGATAATAGAAAATGCAATAATAAATATGCTAATTATCACATATAGCAATATTATAATAACACATGATTTAGTTCAGTCGATATAATTTAGTTCAGTCGGAAACGTTTATAGCCAACCACTGTTGCAACCCCTACTCATTCCATAACTCAACTAGGCTTGAGACCACCAACTAGGCATATCAGTTCAGTGTACCCGAAAGCACTAGATTCAGTGTATCCGTAGGCACTCAATTTGGTGTACCCGTAGGAACTCAGTTCAATGTATCGTACATATTATAGAAGATGGTATACACAAAGCATATAAATATTGACATAATGTATAAAAGATAGAGTTACGACCTTAAATCCCTTTTTGCAACACAAATTAGTTCCTAATCTGATCCGATTAGGGCTCAACATCTAAAAATCCAAGTTTATAAGAACTAGGTTAACACCAATTCATGTATAACTCTAGACTTTTTCAAATTACTTTTTTTAGTTATATTAGTCTAAAATTACAAAATTACCAAAATGCCACGAGGGACCTGGTCTAAGTCCCTTTTTACCCTAGGGACTCAGTCTAAGTCCCTTTTCCAGAAATTTTGACCCAAGCTATTCCTACATAATTTTGCCTAAATAATCCATTTTTGACCTCAGACTTATCAAATTCACTGCCAAAATACAAAAATGACCTGGCGGCCCCTAACTTAGGGTTTTAGGGGTAATATTGTAGGATCGGTAAGCACAACGGAAGAATTTGAAAAAAAAAATTTCACCGATCCTAATCGAGGATCTATCAACGGCGTTTAAACCAAGTTGGAAGGATTCATACATTTTTGATGATTCAGAGTTTTCACGATCTCTAGGAGCCAACACGTCAGGTCCGCTCCCTCTACCAGTATCCACACGAATGCTCTCCAACCGAGACTGCGTGCTAGCGCTTCTAATGTCTCCAAGGGTTTAACTTGTGGCTCTCAATTCTGATGTCCCCTGAGTCTATCAGCTCTATCAAGTTTAAAACCCATGAGGGTTATTTTCAAATTTCAAAATTAATCATCATTAATTTTGAAATTAATTAACAATTAATTATCTTGATGAGCTAATTAAATAAATTCAGTTTAAATTAGATCTGTCCAACAGTTTTAATTTAACCTATTTATTTAATCTAAATAAAGAGCCATTAGATTTAATTTATCTTTATAAATTAAATCTGAGATACTATATCTCTATCATGTTAGTTATTAAATTTAATATATCTTAATAAATTAAATTTAAAACCAACACAATATAATAATATCATATAATATATATATATTATATTTCAAAAATATATATATCTATATAATATTATTAAATATAATAATATAATATAATATATATATAAGATATATATTTCAAAAATATATATATATCTATATAATATTATTAATGAATTTTATTTTATATATATATATAAATATAAAATTCATCCACCCTAAATCAAACATTATCTCGTGTTGGGCCATTCTTGTGTGCGACCCTGTAGGCCCATATGAAGTTGGCAGTAGGCCAATAACTACACTAACCCAAAAGTCGCAAGCGGCCTCTAGCAAGACATTACGAGTACCCAATTCATATGAGGATCGTTATCATGATGCAACCTGTCATACAACCATATCACGTCCCTTTTGTCACACGATATATCGATCAAGGATAAGGCATGGAAAATGTCATCCTCTTGTTCCTGACCATTACTTTCTCGATTCCTGAGTAGCCTGATAACAGAGACAGAAACTCCTTTCATCATAGTATGGCCATACATTTCTCATACTCACTCATCGAGGGGCCCAGTAATATCTCTCTACTAATGTGAGGGACAAATTCCATCTTGATCATTCATATTCCTCTACATGAAAAACCACCAAGCCCGATCGTAGCCTTTATCATCACCCGGTCAAAAGTGACTTTTGACTAGTTCAAAGCTTAGCAACTCTCATGTAGGAATCCATGATGACCTCAGGTCTAAGGGCATTGTGACGTGGTTATACATGAGAAAAGCTTATGACTTGATCCATGTAGCTTTCTCATAGTGGGTCGGTCCAGCACCTTGTACTCTTACAAGTGCCTAAGACTTTGATTCGTATCTCCATATCTTATCAAAGTCATACTGGTCTTGTTTCATCTCTGCTCCCGCATAGATGACCGACCAGGGACATTTTAGAACAATCTTTATGAATTATCCAAGGATACAATTATCACAGTTAACATGCAAATAATATGATAACAGAATGGAGAAATTTCATTAAAATAATAATGTTTAAAGTATAATGATTGGCCTTTAGGGCACAATTTCCAACATCCTCCTACTTGCCCTAGGTGCAATCATTAATTTGCCTAATTCCCATTGCCCTAACATGACGCTCATGCTTTGCTTGTGCAAGTGGCTTAGTAAGAGGATCAGCAACATTATCTTCTCCTGCTACTTTGCATATCTTTATATCACCTCTATCATTGATTTCTCTGATAAGATGAAATCGCCTGAGTATGTGTTTGGTCCTTTGATGTGACCTAGGCTCCTTGGCCTGTGCAATAGCACCGCTATTGTCACAGAACAAATCTATTGGATTTGAGATGGTAAGCGCCACCCCTAGTTCAGTAATGAACTTTCTGATCCAAACGGCTTCTTTAGCTGCATCTGATGCTGCTATATACTCAGCTTCTATTGCAGAATCTGCTATAGTGCTTTGTTTAGAGCTCTTCCAGCTTACTGCTCCACCATTCAGGAGGAATACATATCCAGATTGCGATTTAAGGTCGTCTTGGTCAGTTTGGAAACTTGCATCTGTGTAACCAGTTTCACAGAGCTCATCATCCAATCCACCATAGACCAAAAATAAGTCCTTAGTCCTTCTTAAGTACTTTAGGATATTCTTAACGGCAGTCCAATGACCCTCACCAGGATCTTGTTGGTATCTGCTGGTCATACTTAAGGCAAATGAGACATCCGGTCGAGTACATAACATAGCATACATGATGGATCCAATGGCCGAGGCATATGGAACCTTACTCATGCGATCTCGCTGATCAGGTGTACTAGGACACAGATCCTTGCTAAGATGGATGCCATGAGACATAGGCATGTAACCCCTTTTTGAATCATGCATATTGAACCTATGCAGTATCTTATCTATGTATGTGCTCTGACTTAGGCCTATTAGTCTTTTGGGTCTATCCCTATAGATCCTAATCCCTAGGATATAGGTGGCTTCACCTAAGTCTTTCATTGAAAAGGACTTTCCTAACCAAGACTTGACACTCTGCAAGGAAGGAATATCATTCCCAATGAGTAGGATGTCATCTACATAAAGCACTAGAAATATAACTATGCTCCCACTAACCTTCTTGTAAACACAAGGTTCATCGATGTTTTGAATGAATCCAAACTCTTTGACTACTTCATCAAAATGATGATTCCAGCTTCGAGATGCTTGCTTCAATCCATAAATGGATCTTTGAAGCTTGCAAATTTTACCAGAGTCCTCTGGACGCACAAAACCTTCAGGTTGTGTCATGTACACATCCTCAAGCAGCTTTCCATTAAGGAAGGCTGTTTTGACATCCATCTGCCATATTTCATAGTCATAATATGCTGCAATGGCAAGAAGGATTCTGATTGATTTAGCCATTGCAACTGGGGAAAAGGTTTCATCATAGTCTACACCATGAGTTCGAGTGAATCCTTTTGCAACCAGTCGTGCCTTGAAGACATTTACATTGCCATCCATATCAGTTTTCTCCTTGAAAACCCATTTGCACCCAATGGTTTTTACACCTTCAGATGGATCGACTAAGGTCCATACCTGATTGTCGTACATGGATTGCATTTCAGACTTCATGGCATTTAGCTATTTCTCAGAGTTTGGTCCCACTATGGCTTCTCGATAGGTGGTGGGCTCATTTTGCTCAATGAGCAACATATCACGGCCTTCAGTAATCAGAAATCCATATCTCTAAGGCTGATGCCGTGTCCTATCAGATCTTCGTGGACCTTGTGTTACTTGAGGAGGCTCAACAACTTGTTGTGAGTCTTCTCTAATTTCCATCTGTGGTTCTGTACCTTCTTGTGGATCTCGAATTTCTTCGAGATGTACATCGCTCCCACTGGTTGTTTTAGAGACAAACTCTCTTTCTAGAAACTTGCCATTTCGAATAACAAACACTTTGTTATCGGTGGGATTGTAGACATAGTATCCTTTCGTTTCTTTAGGATACCCTACGAAAAGGCACTTTATGGATCTAGGCACTAATTTATCAGAGGCTTGTTGCTTAACATATACCTCACATCCCCAGATCTTAAGAAAAGATAAACTTGGTTTCTTTCCAGTCCTTATCTCATATGGTGTCTTTTCAATTGCCTTAGATGGAACACGATTTAGTGTGAACGCAGCTGTCTCCAGGGCATGTCCCCAAAAGGACGGTGGAAGACCTGTTTGACTCATCATAGATTGAACCATATCTAATAGTGTTCGATTCCTCCGTTCAGAAACGCCATTCCATTGTGGTGTTCCTAGAGGAGTCAGTTGTGAGATTATCCCACAACTCCTAAGATGGTCAGTGAATTCTTGGCTCAAATATTCACCACCTCGATTAGATCTAAGTGCTTTAATTATTTTACCAAGTTGGTTTTGTACTTCATTTTGGAATATTTTGAACATTTCAAAAGATTCAGATTTATGTTTCATTATATAGATATAGCCATATCTACTAAAGTCATCTATAAATGTAATGAAGTAGACATAACCTCCTTTGGCAGCTATATTTAATGGTCCACATACATCTGTATGTATGAGGCCCAATAATTCAGTAGCCCTCTCACTGTGCCCAGTGAAAGGTACCTTAGTCATCTTTCCTAATAAGCAAGATTTGCATGTATCATATGATTCAAAATCAAATGAGTTTAGAAATCTATCTTGATGGAGTTTAGAAATGCATTTCTCATTTATGTGGCCTAGACGACAATGCCATAGGTAGGTCGGATTCAAATCGTTTGATTTTATCCTCTTAGTAGTTACGTTATAGATATTCCCATTATTAGGATGTTCCAAATTTAATATATAATGACCAACATGCAAATCACCATCAGTATAGAAAACGTCATTACGATAAATAGAACATTTACCATTCCTAGTAATGGAAGTATAACCTTCCTTATCTAAATATGAAAGAGAAACAATATTACTACTCAAAGCAGGAACATAATAGCAATTGTTCAAAACTAACAAAAGCCCACTGGGCAGAACTAATTAATAAGTGCCTACAGCTAAAGCAACAACTCTTGCTCTGTTTCCAACTCGTAGGTCCACCTCGCCCTTCTTCAGCTTTCTACTGTCCTTTAGACCCTGCACATTTGTACAAATGTGAGAACTACATGCAGTATCTAATACCCATGTAGAGGAAGTAGAAAAATGAATGTCTATAACATAAATACCTGAAGCGATAGCCTCGCTATCCTTCTTGTCCTTTTTCAGATCTTCCAGGTAGAGTTTGCAATTCCTCTTCCAATGATCGGGTTCATTGCAGAAGTAGCAGACTCCTTCCTTTGGAGGCTTTGCCTTCCTGGGTGCAGGCTTGGTTTCGGGCTTGTTTGACTCTTTGGTCTTACCACCTGAGCCATTACCCTTCTATTTGCCCTTCCCTTTCTTTTTCATACCCTTTCCTTTCTGAACCATTAAAACTGTGCTAGGCTTTTTCTTAATGCTTTGCTCAGTAGTTTTGAGCATCCCATGCAGCTCAGAAATTGATTTCTTCATGTTGTTCATATTGTAGTTCATAACAAACTGGTCATAACTCTCTGGGAGTGAGTTGAGGATCAAGTCCGTAGCTAACTCCTGGCTCATGGGAAATCCAAGCCTCTCAAGGTGATCAATATAGCCTTTCATCTTTAACACATGAGTACTAACTGATGCACCTTCAGGCATTTTGCAGGAATGTAAGGCCTTTGTGGTCTCATACCTTTCTTGCCTTGCCTGTTGCTGGAACATTTCCTTGAGATGTACTATCATCTCATGAGCCTCCATGAGTTCCAGATCTTTTTGGAGCTCTGGAACCATAGTGGCAAGCATCAGGCAACCTACATCTACAGAGTCATCCTTATGCTTTGTGTAAGCATCTCTCTGAGCTCTTGGAGCATTAGCTGCAGGCTCCTCAGGAATGGGTTGATCTAGGACGTAAGCCTTTCTTTCCTACTTGAGAACAATTCTCAAGTTCCTGAACCAGTCAAGAAAGTTTGTCCCATTGAGTTTGTCCTTCTCAAGGACCGATCACAATGATAGTGTAGCAGTATTACTAGTCGACATGATTCTACAATTAAATTATGCAAAGTTAGTTAGTGATCTCCCACTAAATTAACAACCCTCAATATAATAATTAGTGGGCTAAGATCCATATTTGGCTTAAACTTAAGTCCGCTTTGGCAAGATGCTTAAATTCAAGTTATTTAGGTAGGTAACCTATTTACCAATTACATCACATGTAACTCTTAGATCTTTATGGGATTTAATCATCATATAATCTGGCATGTTTAACCCCATCTAATGCCTTGAGATTCAAAACCGTTTTGTTAATCTCAATTAAGTCAAAACAATAATGAATATTATGAGCATCACAATTAGTCAAGCTTGTCTCATCAAGATAACTCAAATGCATCCACTTTGGAGGTTTCCACAATTGAGCGATCTAGGTTTTGACAAGTATTCATTAATTGACGGCATTATGACTTAAGATTTAATTTAGAGGGCTTAATTAATTAGTTTTGTTTATATGGATGCAATCGTGGTCGTATCTCATACAGATAAATACATATAAACGTAAAAGTAATCATGCAATGATCTTATCAAAAACATAATTTAAACGTGACACAACATGGCTTACCTAACCTAAAATCCTTCCAAGCCAATGAGAGGAGTTCTCTAAAAAAAAGAGAAATACATTGAGAGAAACCTCGTTTAAACATTCGAGGGGAGTGAGATGAGAAGAGAATGTACATCGAGAGTATTTAGAGAAAGGCACGGCACGCAGGCCGTATTTAAATATTACAACCTTTGTAAAATTCTAAAGCCATGTTGTTCACCATACCCAAACAAGGATAAATAATAAACCACAACAAGAATTCATACAATATGAAAAGCAATAAATGTCATGATATGATTATATTGTGCTATGCAGAGGTGGTCACGGCAGTCCCGCTAGCCGGTTAGCGGGCGGGGTCAAGGGGGCCGCCCGTGCGGGGTTGCAGGGGCAGCGCCCCTGAAGCTTTTGAAAAAGGCACATTCCTTTTAAAAGAAATATTTGAAAATTTTAAATTTTTAAATTCCGGACCCAATTTTTCAAAACAAAAACAACAATGGCCCAGAACGCTTCTGATCCAATTTGTCTTCCCTATAGTTCGGATCCCTATTACCCGAATAGATATCCGAACCTAGACCCAATTTGATTGCCGCCAACTACGATCTCAGGTACCCTACCCAATTTCATGCTTGTTCAAAATGAAAATCATATACATGTTTCAAGATATACATGTTCAGAATCGATTTCACGCTTGTTCCAAAACGAGAATCACATACATATTCGAGTGTTTCTTATAAAAATACGTACACATCCCATATATATCACATGTATAAGAATCATAAACTCAATTTAAACGCACAATTGATCTGGCTCTGATGCCACTGTAGGATCGATAAGCACAGCGGAAGAATTTGAAAAAAAAATTTCACCAATCCTAATCGAGGATCTATCAACGGCGTTTAAACCAATTTGGAAGGATTCATACCTTTTTTATGATTCAGAGTTTTCACGATCTCTAGGAGCCAACACGTCAGGTCCGCTCCCTCTACCGGTATCCACACGAATGCTCTCCAACCAAGACTGCGTGCTAGCGCCTCTAATGTCTCCAAGGGTTTAACTTGCGGCTCTCAATTCTGATGTACCTTGAGTCTATCAGCTCTATCAAGTTTATAACCCATGAGGGTTATTTTCAAATTTCAAAATTAATCATCATTAATTTCAAAATTAATTAACAATTAATTATCTTGATGAGCGAATTAAATAAATTCAGTTTAAATTAAATCTGTCCAACAGTTTTAATTTAACCTATTTATTTAATCTAAATAAAGAGCCATTAGATTTAATTTATCTTCATAAATTAAATCTGAGATACTATATCTCTATCATGTTAGTTATTAAATTTAATATATCTTAATAAATTAAATTTAAAACCAACACAATATAATAATATCATATAATATATATACATAGGGGTGAGCAAAACACCCGTGACCCGCCCGCTCGCCTACGCCCCGTAATTTTTTGGCTTTCTGACTTCACCATCATCAGCTTCAACGATTTCTTTTCTGCTCCCTTTACACCTCCTCCTTCTTCGTCCTCATCCTGGTGTTTTCCTCTCATTTATGTCCCTTCTCACATTGTGTGCTCATGGTCATCTCCTCATCCGCTGCTGCCCAGTCGATTGGTGCTTCATCTTCTCAGATCTGTTTCCTCCCTTCTTGACTTTTTCAGATCTTGCGTTGCATTTTTCAGATCTCGCTCTGAAATATATGGATTTCTCTCTTCTTCATTTTATTCTTCTTCTTCTTATTTGTTCATATTGCACAACAACTGGTGTGAGGGGCGACCGACTGAGGTTTTTTTTTTTTTAAAGTGGCCATATCTAAACGGGTACCCATAGCCCGTCTGAATTACCCCGTTTTTCCCATACCCGTTTATCCTCTATTAAACGGGTTGTGCCACGGGTACGGGCTAGCCCGTACCCGTGTATTATAAACGGGCGGGACACGGGTTAGGGCACGGGGCAGCCCCGCCCGCCCGTTGCTCAGCCTTATATATACATATATATATATAATATATTTCGAAAATATATATATCTATATAATATTATTAAATATAATAATATAATATATATATATATATATATAAGATATATATTTCAAAAATATATATATCTATATAATATTATTAATGAATTTTATATTATATATATTTAAATATAAAATTCATCCACCTTAAATCAAACATTATCTCGTGTTGGGCCATTCTTGTGTGCGACCCTGTAGGCCCATATGAAGTTGGCAGTGGGCCAATAACTACACTAACCCAAAAGTCGCAAGCGGCCTCTAGCAAGACATTACGAGTACCCAATTCATATGAGGATCGTTATCACGATGCAACCTGTCATACAACCATGTCACATCCCTTTTGTCACACGATATATCGATCAAGGATAAGGCATAGAAAATGTCATCCTCTTGTTCCTGACCATTACTTTCTCAATTCCTGAGTAGCCTGATAACAGAGACAGAAACTCCTTTCATCATAGTATGGCCATACATTTCTCATACTCACTCATCGAGGGGCCCAGTAATATCTCTCTACTAATGTGAGGGACAAATTCCATCTTGATCATTCATATTCCTCTACATGAAAAACCATCAAGCCCGATCGTAGCCTTTATCATCACCCGGTCAAAAGTGACTTTTGACTAGTTCAAAGCTTAGCAACTCTCATGTAGGAATCCATGATGACCTCAGGTCTAAGGGCATTGTTACGTGGTTATACATGAGAAAGGCTTATGACTTGATCCATGTAGCTTTCTCATAGTGGGTCGGTCCAGCACCTTGTACTCTTACAAGTGCCTAAGACTTTGATTCGTATCTCCATATCTTATCAAAGTCATACTGGTCTTGTTTCATCTCTGCTCCCGCATAGATGACCGACCAGGGACATTTTAGGACAATCTTTATGAATTATCCAAGGATACAATTATCACAGTTAACA
Source organism: Inga oerstediana (assembly GCA_963210345.1). Classification (NCBI taxonomy): domain Eukaryota; kingdom Viridiplantae; phylum Streptophyta; class Magnoliopsida; order Fabales; family Fabaceae; genus Inga; species Inga oerstediana. Next base: position 42,955,788 of record OY723404.1, read on the forward strand.
TGCAAATAATATGATAACAGAATGGAGAAATTTCATTAAAATAATAATGTTTAAAGTATAATGATTGGCCCTTAGGGCACAATTTCCAACAAATTTAACATTTCACATTCTAATGCTTTTCACACTTCATGATCAACATATAACCCCACACAATTCTCCCTTTTGAATACAATGGAACCATCAAATTGATTTAATTTTAGCTCTAAGCCTTATTTCTGGGTCTGGCCGAAACATTGCTCAAGGAAAGGAAAAATGTGATTTTCTTGATTTAACCTTTAAAACTCCTTCCTTTTCACTCCTAATCACATGATTAACCAATTAAATACATTTGAACATGATTTGTAGAAATTTGGGTAGTATAACCCATTAGGGTTTCATCATCACAAATTTACAAAAAACAACCAAACAATCCACAAATCAAGTCAACAACCACCACAACAACACATGAATCAAGAGAATTAAAGTTCTTGAGATTACGTCTTGATCCTTCAACTAGCTTCTCTCCTCTTCCCTTCAACTTTTTCTTGCTACAAATGATTTTCAAGAGGGAAAAGAACTTAGAAGAGTTTTTCCATAGATTTGAGAAGCTTAAGCACTTGAAACCAAAAGTTCTTACCTTGATTTGTACTCTTGAACCCTAGCTCTTCCTTTCTTGTTCTTGCTCTCTATGACACTTTCTCTCTCTATTTCTCTTGTGCTAGCCATAAATGAAGGATTGGGAGAGGATATGAAGCTTTTAAAAAATATCAACTCCACCTCCTTATGCTTATAATATTTTATTCTAATTAAGCACGTGCCCATTTAACTTGATCATCATCTTTTCTTTTTCTATAATTCAATTGGTCGAAGTTCAGTCTTAGAATAGCCAAATAAAGAGCTCTTGAAATATCATATATTGCCTCCTCCACACAATTTGCTTTATGAAATATTATTGTTTAATGGAATTTTGCATGTGTATAATTTACTTGGTCAACCAATTCCCTTCTTGAATAAGTATGAGGCAAGTATTACTTTCCCTTCCTCTTACTTATTTGGACTGAATTGCTCCCCCAGAAAAGGAAAATTGATGGCTTCTTGCTTTTATTGGTCAAATGGTCATTTTGTCCATACATTTTGTGATTTTTGACCAAAACTAGCAGCAATTTCACTTGACTTTGAAAATTTATATATTTATTTGTAGACATTCAATTGAGGTGCTTCCAAAGGTAATTTAACCCTTATTGAGTCTAGCTTTAAGGAAAAATATTTCCTTGAGCAAACTGAAAGCTCAACATTCCCAGAATATAAATCTTTGGACGTTGTTCTAGAAATTGGACAGTTTCACTGGATAAACTTCAAAAATTTATAACTCTTTGTGTACAGCTTCAAATGACCTATAGGACCTATGAAATTAAAGGTTATGATGTCTACTTTCATCTCATAAAATCTCACAATTTGTGGACATCATTCAAAGCCACATGATAATCTCACTGCCTCACAAGAAATATTTACTGGTAGCGTAACCAAATTCTCCAAAATTCACCCTTCCATTTCATTAAATGCTACAAATAATTACAAGGCATATTGGTGAATTAAATTTGAGGCGTTACACAAGCCTCTATTTATAAGGTCTCAATGTTGAAGACCAACCCTATGAGTTACAATACATAAAGAGGACAATTAAGCAATATAATTATACCATTAGATGTTACAAGGACTAATGATTAAAAACTCTTCATTTTGGGGGTTCAATATGGATGAAGGTGAAGAGTCTTATTTTTGGATGTGATGGACATCCATACAATCACAATATTCATAACAAGTTAAAAGTTTGTAACTAATTTTTCTTAATTTTTTTTGGTTTACGTATTTTCTTTATTAATATTTTATGACCCTACTCTTCCAGATTTTTTAAATTTAACTCAAAAAATTTTCCCACCATTCCCACCAAATCCCTCTTATCAAACAACTCCAACCGAAAATAATTAAGAAAAACAAAGAAATACCTAAAAATCGAAATGACATTGGTTTGGACTTAGGTTTTAGGTTTCAATTCGGTTTCGCTCACCCCTACATTCCAATAGGTTTCTAGCCTCACCAAGGTACGAAATTATTCCCACAGTGATCTGGCGCCCCCCCAACCCCCCAATGCAAATTTTGCTCTTTCTATAATTTATTTCAATTTTTTATTTAAAACTTTCCAATTTCATGTTATATGTTGAATTATTTATATATGAAGAATCATTTTTCTTTCATGTGGCATATTTCCAAAATTGCATAAAAAGGGGCTTTGGAAAAGAGGCAAAAGCCTTGATTTTGGATCTTGAAAGTTGCATTATTCTTCCTGTTTTGCTTGATAAAGTTTTCTTCTTATTTTCAATTTATCAAACTCCCCTTCCCAGTAATGCAAATAAGTCGCCTAGGACAAATTCTCAATAGGCAACGGAAACCTGATATACTGAATGTCACTGATAATATACTCCCTCTGTTTCTTAATATAGTTTATTAGAAGTTATTTAATTTAGTTAATACAACGTGTATTTTTTAAAATACTTTAGTCATCTTTTCTTAATTTCCTCATTCTCTCTCCTCAATTATTATTGAATGGGCATCAATAGAGTAAATTAGGAAAAGATTGATAAAATATAAAAAATATATCATATATTTATAATTAATATCAACTCTCTAAATATGTCTTATATTAACGACGAAGGAAGTATGTGAATAAACGTACATGATAATTATTTAAAGAAATAAAAAATTCCTTAAGTGACCGACACTCTTATTAAAACACTAATTTTCAACTCTAATTGACTAGTACTTAAGCCCAAAAACTCTTCATAGACTATTATATTAAAGCCTAAAACACTAACTTTAAAGAACACATAAATAAATAGATATGAATATTCCATATAAATTTTCTTTTGTTCAATATATTCCATATAAATTGAAAAATTACTTTCAAGAATATGACTAAAGACTCAATTGGGTCAGTCAAAAAAACAAAAACAAAAACAAAAGACCTAATTGGGATCAAAATAATTATTTAATTGCCCCCGCCCAAGCCTCTTGAATCTCACACTCTTTTCTGGGCTAGCTGAGTCATTGAGCCATAGGGATCAAGTGCATATTTAGACTCCTCTTCAATAACATGGCTTTGGATGACTTGGACGATTCCTTAATAATGACCTTCTACACTACTTGGGCTGTCAATATATCCCATTCACGGCATAAATTACAAACTCAAAGTTCCCACTGCAACTGAAAGTTGTATATTGTGATTACAATTTTAGACCATGCAATACGTGTGTCTATATATAAAAAAAAATGTGTGCCTATAAATTCTGTGGTCCACATAACCCATATTCACAAAAATACTCCCTCTAGTTTTTAATATTAGACATATGTACTTACTTTGATCAGATTAAGAAAATTAGTTTAATTAATATGATATGTATTTTTTAAAACATCATAGTTATCTTTTTTAATTCTATTTCCCTCTCCTTTTTTATTATTATTAAAGGAGCATTAATAGGGATAAATTAAGAAAAGATGATAGATATAAAAAATATTTCTTATATTTAGGATCAATATCAACGCTCTAAATATATCATATATTAAGAACAAGAGGAAATAACATTTAAATGATTATTTGACGTTGAAAGATAAATACTAGTTCACCATTCGCCGTGGACCAAGATGTTCAGCCTCATATGCTGGTTCCTATGGAAGACTAGGTGTCAGAGAATTATGGAAGGTACACATGCCCAGCCGAATGACATCATCCATGGAGTTATGTATATGTCGTTGGAGTCTGGCTTGTATGATACTTTCAGGCACCAGATATTTCACCTTCATGGCGGGAGTGAGGAGGCATGGCATCCACCACCAGAAGGAACTGTTCAGTTAGACACAGATGGCTCGGTTACCCACCAGCACCTAGCGGCCTGTGGGGGTATTGTACACGATGCACAGGGACACTGGATTCTAGGCTTTCAGCATCGATTGGGCTTTACTCCTTCTTCTGTAGCAGAGCTACTAGCGCTATTGACTGGCCTCCGAATCTGTAAACAACAGAACTTTTCCAAGGTCATTGCCTATATAGATTCCTTGGAGACCTATCATCTCGTCATGCGACATGCTGGCCATGCTCACCCGTTGAGATCAGAAATCGATGCGGTCAGGGATTTGCTATACTCTGATTGGGATATTGAGATTCGTTATACTCCCAGAGATAACATTCGTTGCGCCGACTTCCTGGCCAAGGACGCCCATCGATTACAGGACCATTTTGCTATTTTGCATGCCCCACCCCCTGTAGTATTTTTATGGCCCAGGATCTTAATCCGCTGGCCTGATTGCATCATCTGAACCTCTTTTGTAATCTCCAAGTTTTTCTTGGCCGTCTTATTATATATAAAAAAAGAAAGATAAATACTAGGGGAAGGATAAGATGGAAATTTCATATGTTGTTATATTTGCAGGAATTTCATATTATTCCTTTACACGATCCATTGAATCACAACTTGAAAGTTTGCTCAAGAATACAAGGCTTTTATGCCTGCAATATTGTCGTTCTCACTCAAAGTGTTGGGTTTTGGGCTCCCTTTCTATGTGGAGAAATTTCCAAATTAAATATATCTCCTTTTTTTTTTTGAAAAGGAAAGGAAGTTAAAATGGGAAAGAAGGAAAAAAGGGACAAAAAGAAAAAAAAGGAAAGTTTCATAATTATTTTTTGTGAGAAAGAATATAATATCAGAATTTCCTAATTTGAGGCCCATTATGTCTCACTTATTTAAGTAGACATGGGGATTATTAGGTTTTTTGCGGACACGGGAGGGGCTAGAGAGCCCTGGAGAGGGCAGTGAGGTTGGGGTAGATCGGAGTAGTTGGAGTGGTCTAATTATACAGTCATGTGAGTGAAAAGTGAAAAATGCATATTCACAAGGCAATCTCGGTAAATTGGCTTTTTCGCACTAGTTAACCATTGGATCAGATTGAAATTTGGTCAGCTAGTTAGAAGCATATGATTTACTGTTTTCAACGGTGAGATCTTTGTTTGGAGGCCTAGTGTGAGAGGAACCATGTTTGTAGTTAGGGACGTCTTTATTGAATTTTCAGCTTCTATATTCTCTATTGCAAGCTTGTAGCTTTTTATTGTTTGGCTGGGTGGTTGCATGTGTTTGTGTATTTGTTTAAGACTCTCTTGTATAAAGTTTTGATCAAAGTGGATCATATTTTCATTGGCTTGGACGACCTGTGGTTTTTACCTTTGAGTTTAGGGGTATTACACGTTAATAATTCTGGTGTCTCTATGCCATTTAATTTCTGCCATATATTTGTTTATTTATTTTCTCATAGATTCTTGCAAGTGATAGGAAGGTTTAACATCTGCTGCGCCCTTCGTAACACAAAGTCCTCTTAAATTTTCCACTCATTCTATGTGGTTGGGTCATGTTTATTTTTTTTAATAAGCATATGTATAATTCTATTAGAATTAATCCTGTTTAAGGTAATGTCGAGCACTAAATGTGAGCACTTCTTCCAGTGATGATTCGAACATTACTTTATTATATTATGAGGGACTAGCCCATTCTGCTAGACTCAACCCTGTTAATTAGTTGTGTTTATATATTAGACATTTAGAATTGTTCCGTGATGTAGAGATTGCATGACAAAACCCAAAAAAGTTGGAATTTGCAATCCCCAAAAAAGTAGGAATTGATCAGCTAAACCTTAAAAGAACTAATCTCGAGAACCTTAGCTAAAAAGGCAACACAAAAGTTGATCATACTTTAGCAACCTATCCGTATTCTATCCCAAATACAAACTCACAAGTTAAACATGCAAAAGGAAAACTTCTTATTCAATAATATCCAAAAATAACTAAGTACAATTTGATCCTTAAGCAGAGAAACTTTTTAACCCTAATACAACTCAAAAAAATAAAAGATATTCTAAGATATTGATCAAGGATCATATGCCATCTAAAAATAATTAAATCAAGGGTAATAATAAGATATTAACAATATCCTTGTGATCCCTAGTTGGCAACCGATCATGCTTGTCATTAGTGCTCAAATTAATTACAAAATTATGCAGTGTAGAGGCACAATCTAGGTAGTTTTTGGAATTTTTTAATAATAAAAATGAAAAGAAAAAGAAAAGACAAGAAAGACAGACACACATAGAATATGATGTATCTTCTTGAGAACATGTCAGTAGCTATCATAGTTCAACAATAGATATGGAGTGTATAAATAGTATTAAGTCTAATATAAATATCCTAGACAATCGCCATAGGTCTCAATTAGTTAATCAATCATTACACCTGAACCCAACATACACCTGAACCCAACATATAATAACCCTTTCAATTAATTGTTTAAGCATCACTTAGCAAGCAAATTTATAGTGAAATCATAAATGACTTTTCTAAAGAGCAATCAACCAATATGCTTAGAGTAAAAGTAAAAATATAATCAATCATGACCTTGAAAGAAAACATGAAATAACCAAACTTTTGAAATATAATTTGAAATATAAATTCAAACAATAAATTGTAGAGGTTTAATCACAAAGACTATCCAACCGGAAATCAAAGTCTTGAAAATATTAAGTTAAATCCTAGACCTATGAAATCATAAAATGCATATAATCAAGAAAAGACTAAACTAATACAACTCCCTAATAATGAAAAAAGAGCTCAAGCCACAAAATTCATCCTTAAGAAGAGGATTAATTAACCATACATGATAATAGAAGAAGAAAAGCAGTCTGGTGCGTGGTCATAGTGTGTGGTCATTGTAATACCTCGAATCTTAAGCCTAAAGACTGTATCAAGTAGGCTACTAAGCCCAGTTTGGAAAAAGTCTCAAAGATAGAATGAGTTTCATAGGACTATATTATTTAGCCCTCTGAGTTGAGACTGAGTCTCCTGATTCCATGAGGCTTAGTATGTCTAAGTAGTCAGACATAAGATGTCGGACATATGAGCCAATGCAAGATGTATATGTGCTTGTACTTAAGAAAAATTGATAACTCTTTAAGAGTCTTAACATGGCGCCATATAGGGATCTTAAGGCATATATGGTGCCATGTCCAAATGTAGGCCCCATACAGATACCCGATCTTGCTATAACACACCAGTTCACAGACTTGATGGATTCCTTGAGCTGCAAGAGTAGGTGGCGTCAATTTAAGACAACCAGGGACGTGTGGCAGGCCCCGGTTAGCCATTAGGTGTAATGCCCCAATTTTTTGATTAAGGGATAATCATGATTATTATGGATAATTATGAATTTAAATTGGAATTATTAAGTGTTTTGTGGCAATTTTAATTAATATGCCATATGTGGTGGAAAATTGAAAGAGTGAAATTGGCAAAGTGAAAGAGGTAAGTGAGATCAATCCTTCTATCTATGATTTGAGCCAAATGGTTAAGTTTAGAAATTCAAGAAAATTTTGCCTTTAATCCGAAAACGATGACCACTAGGATTTTGGCATAGTAATGGCATGTTGGGAATGTATATGGATAGATAGGATTGATTGGGAATTGAATGATTGAGTTTAGTGATTTTGGAAAATCGGTGATTTGTGTTCCCCAAAACCAAAGCATGATAATGAGTAGGATTTGAAAAATTCTGATGATTCCATTGAATTCCTTGGATATTTTTGTATGGGAGTAGCTTTCATAGAAGTTTTAGGTCCATTGGGATCAGTTGGGCAAGTGTTAGGAAATGTGGTCGTTTTGCTGCATTTTTTGGTTTTTGATAAAATCACTCGAGTGATTTGGGGTTCACTCGAGTGCAGTAGTACAATTTCCCTTTCTTTTTCTAGTTTATGTTGCACTTCTGTAGATAAAGGCAAGAGTGTAACTTAACACTTGCGAGTGTTAAGCCATCACTTGAGTGCTTTGTGTTCTACTCGAGTGCTCCTGATACTTGAGAAATTTTGTGCTCTCGAGTATTCACTTTCTGTACTTCACTCCTAGTACTCGAGTGAGCATTTGCCTATCACTCGAGTGTTGCTTTTTGTGCACGAGTGTTCTTGTCTCTGAAAGTTTCTTGTGCTCTCGGGTATTCACTTGTTGTTGTTCACTCTCTAGTACCCAAGTGTAGACTGTACCATCACTCGAGTGATGTCTCCTTCACTCAAGTATTCGAACAATATCACTCGAGTTAGGCCATCTTCACTCGAGTGTCTAAGTGAAAAATATTAGGTTCGAGCTTTCAAAAAAGGGATCTTTGGGGATAGTCTTCCAACCCTTTAGAGCTATTGATAGAGTTATTCATGGATACTAAAAGAGAAATAATGATAACTAAATTAAGTGTTAAGAAGTCATTGAGAATTGGAATAGGGAATTGACACTTCGTCCCTAATAATGAATATAGGATTTGACATTTGCCCTTCTCAAGAGAGACTGGCACCAGGACACGCACGGAAGGATCAAGGTAGTGACTCTTCTCTCATGTTGTGTATGATACTTTGTATGCATGTTTATCATTGTGAATGCGTTATTGACCATAGGGCATTACAACGTGAGTAGTTCATCGTGAGCCGTCGTAGAGGGCAATGCTCATAATACCTACCCTGGCTGTTGTATCTGTCATTGTAAGTGCCGAGGCTGCATTATAGAATCATGGATTCCTGTTTGAGTATCCAGCCCGTAAGGCTACGTGTTGTGAAATGTTTTACATAGATCCTAGCTGTGGTGATATATGTGATATGTTTATGTGGATGTGCAATACAGCAAGTAGTTCAGTATGAGCCATCGTAGGGGATGATGCCCATGATACCTACCCCGGTTATTGCAACTATTGTTGTGATTGCTGTGTATTGTATAGATGATTTACTTTCATGCTTTGATGTTGTGCATATTATGAGTGATTTGTTACTACGGGGATTCCTTAGAATCTCACTCTCCCAAAAACATAATTCTTAGACAGGGCTGGAGGATCCAAAGGGAAGCAGGTGATGAATAGCGGATAGAGCTCCAGATTGGGAGTTTTATTTTGGTTATTTGGTTATCATGTATAAATCATTTGGATAGTTTTATGTAATCCCCTTATTATGGAAAACTCTATAGGCAATTGTGCCTTGTAGACCCTTTATTAATGAATGGAACCTGAGTGTGTCAGGAATTTTGCTGTACTATGATATGTATGAATGAAATCAACCTGTATCGGCCATTTATGTATTGAAATGTGAATATGAGACCGCTCTGAACAGGTTTTGTAAAAGTTTTTGTAAAACTTGATTTTGGGAAGTTTAATTTCGAATAAGTCCTAAATCATCTTACGGTCTCTAATTCCACATAATTACTTATTTATGAACTAATGTCGTGAAGAGGGTTACATTTGTGGTATCAGAGCTGTAGTTCTTGGCAAGGTGAGGATTTGCTAGTATAGTTGCCTTAGTTTACTGCTTATGTGGTAAATGATGACTTAGGATTGTTGGTTGTATACACATGAGTATTTCTACTGTTTGTGGATATATCTAAGTCTTATGGACTATGTGTATACATTGATATGAAACTGACATAGTGAATCATTTGTAGAGAGACTAAAGGACAAAATGGTTCGCTAAGAGTCAGGCAAGAGGATCCAAAGGTGGAGGCGTTGAATGACAATCCTCCTGATCCAATACGAGAAATTATGGATCTCATATGAGAGCAACGAGACATGATAGCTGAACTGAGGGAAGAGCTTAAAGAATAAAAGGCCAAACGTAATGAGGAAAAGGTCCACTCTACCTATGAAGAAACTCATGCTGAGACTCGTTATGAGGAGACAGCTGAGGAGTCAAATGGATCCCATGAATTCCCACCTTACACGGTGCCCAATTAGGAGTCACAAGGGGTACCGGTTCGTGAGAGAAGAGGCTTGCAATACTGGGTCACTAAGTTTTACAAGCATATGCCTCTGGTATTCAAAGGGAGGTTCGAACCCTAAGTTCCTGAGGACTGGATAAACTGGTTAGAGAGAACCTTTGAAGCCCTCGAGTGTTCATCGAAGGTAAATGTGAAGCTGTCTGTGTATAAGATAGAGGGGGATGCAGACCGCTGGTGGCGGAATATCCCCATGACACTTCGAAGCAGGAATGTGCCAATGACTTGGGAGGTATTCCAAGAAAAATTTAATGAGAAGTACTTTCCCAAGTCGGTAAGGCTTGAAAAGGAATCTGAATTCCTCGCCATCAAACAGGGAGATATAGAGACTTTTTATGAGTATCTTTCCCATTTCATCCGGTTATCTCGGTACTCTACATATCTCCAGGATAGGGATGATGAGGAGTGGAGCTCCAATTTGCTTATCCGAGGCTTGAGGCATGAACTGAAGAAGAGGTTAGCTGCCCAACTATTCACTGACTTCAATAAGGCGGTGGAGCAGTATAGAATTGTTGAGAATAATCTAAGGGAGTTGTACCCATCTAAGGGTAGTGGTAGTCAGAATAAGCCTTGCAAGGCAAATACTTCCCAGAAGTGGAAGGGGCAAGGATCCTCATATAGGGGTGGTAACAAGAAGCCCTATCAATCTGGGGGTCGTAGTGACCAAAGACCTCTAGCGAGAAAGTAGCATCCGGGTAGAACCTGTGCTGGGGAGGTGATTTGCTTTAATTGCAAACAGTCGGGTCACATCTCTACCAAGTGCCCACTACTATAGGCAGTGCAAAGGCCAAGAATCAGGGTCGAGTGTTCGTCATGACTCATGATGAGGCCCGGAAGTTGCCTAAACTGATCCAAGGTGAAATCCTTCTCAGTGATAATGAGTTAAATACTTTGTTTGATTCAGGTGCAGGTCATTCATTTATAACTTATGATTGTGTAAAGAGCCTGGGATTGCATGTGCATAAATTTCTGTTTGATTTGGTCGTGTCAACGTCGATGGGTGTAAAGGTTGTGACTGTCGAAGCCTGCTTAAATTGTGTGATAGTTGTTGAGGGTTGGGAGTCTACAGTTGATTTGATATGTTTGCCACTTCGACAACTAGAAGTCATCTTGGGTTTCGACTGGTTGACAGCAAATGATATACTGCTTGACTGTGGCAATGAGAGGATAACCTTCCATAATGCACGGCGGGAGAATAATGTGAATGCTAGTTTGAATTTACTTTCAATGGCTAAAGTAGAAAGATATCTTGAGAAGCGATGCCAAGGGTATATGGTGTTCTTCTTCGTTCAGGGAGAGACAGATGAAGCTCTAGAGAGTATACCTATTGTGAGAGAATTCCCTAAGGTATTTCCAGAGGATCTTAGTGGATTGCCTCTAGAAAGGGAAGTGGAATTCCCAATTGAGATTGTGCCGGGAGCTGGTTCGATATCGAAAGCCCCATACCGTATGGCTGATAGAGCTCAATATTTATATATTTTTAGTAATTAATCTTAGGCTTTTGTGGGAATTAATTGAATATTTTGGGCATAATCAAGTACTAATATGAGATTTTAGTGAAACAATGATTTGGGAATTATAGTGATTAAATTGTTATATTTTTAATTAATATTTATTTTTCCCATTATTTCTTAATTGTGAGCAAAATATATTATCCTTGTGAATCTAATTTTGTAGGTGATGACATGGCACCACTTACTCATTTAACCTAAAGATAATTGAGTGAGCAAGATGGACCAAATTAGAGTGGCGGCTATGTACGTAGATGGAATTGAGAAAAGAGGAGACCGAATTAAAATAGCTGGATCAAAACTAAAGGAAGAAAAGGAGGGCTGAACAGAATAAAAGAATTGAAGAAAAAGGAAGCAGTTGGACCGTGTGGCAGTTTTTGACCAAAATGGTTGAATGAAAACGAGAGACTTGACTGAATGTGAAAAGGGCTTATGACCAAAGGAGAGAAGTAATTAAGCTGGATCGATGGAATAAAGAAAGAAGTTGGACCAATTGGAAGGAAAATGAGAGAGGGTTGAATTGAATGTGAAAATGATATGAAGGATGGATCGAATTGAATAAAGCATGAAGAAGGTGGTGTTGACAGAGAAAAAGGGATCAGCAGGATCGAAATGGGTTTTGGGGGAACCAATGGAGCACCGAAATGAAATGAAAAATCTGGACAAATAAAAGGAAGGCTTGGCGGCTGTGAAGAGAAAAATGAAGACCGAGTGTGAAAGGGAGAAAAAGGGGACACGATGGAATAAAGAAGGGAGGAGAGGAGGCAGCTAGACTTCTTGGAGCCAAAAGAAAGAACTGAAGCGAATACGTTGCTGCTACAATTTGATGGCTGTTCTCTACTTCATTTTTCAAGCTTCATTTTCTCCTTTCATAAGTAGCAAAGTGTTGGTGATTTACTTGAGTTGGGTAATGGTTTGAGCTTCTAACCTTCAATGGAATTCATTTAAGCTCTCTTTCTAGTTCATAATTGTATTGCTTGGTAAAGTATATGGTTGTGATCTAGATTGTTTTATGCCAGGTGATTAAACTTGGTGGTTGAGCTAGGAGTTGATTAATTAAGTTTTGTATGATTCAAAATAAGAGTAGGTTGAGTTGTTTATTCCAGCTTGGTTAAGTGGATTGTAAATGACTAAACTGAATGTGTTGAACATTTGTAATGTTAGAACCAGCAGGCACAGCGGAAGAATTTTAAAACTTTTCACCGATCCTAATCGAGGATTTATCAACGGCATTTAAACCAAGTTCGAATTATTCATACCTTTTATGATTCAGGGTTTTCACGATCTTTAGGAGCCAACACATCAAGTCCGCTCCCTCTACCGGTATCCACACGAATGCTCTCCAACCGAGACTGCATGCTAGTGCCTCTAATGTCTCCTAGGGTTTCCCTTGCGGCTCTCAATTCTAATGTGTATATCAGTATATCTGCTCTATCAAGTTTATAACCTATGAGGGCTATTTTCAAATTTCAAAATTAATCATCATTAATTTCAAAATTAATTAACTATTAATTATCTTGATGAGCTAATTAAATAAATTCAGTTTAAATTAAATCTGTCCAACAGTTTTAATTTAATCTATTTATTTAATCCAAATAAAGAGCCATTATATTTAAGTTATCTTCATAAATTAAATTTGAGATACCATATCTCTATCATGTTAGTTATTAGATTTAATTTATCTTAATAAATTAAATTTAAAACTAACACAATATAATAACATCATATATATATATATAATATGTATTTCGAAAATACATATCTATATAATATTATTAACGAATTTTTTTTATATTACATATATACATATATATATAAATATAAAATTCGTCCACCCTAATTAAACATTATCTCATGTTGGGTCATTCTTGCTTGCGACCCTGTAGGCCCATATGAAGTTGGCAGTGGGCCAATAACTGTATTAACCCACAAATCGCAAGCGGCCTCTAGTAAGACATCACAACTACCCCATTCATATGAGGATTGTTAACACGATGCAACCTGTCATACAACCATGTCACGTCCCTTTTGTCACACGATATATCGGTCAAGAATGAGGCATGGATAATGTCATACTCTTATTCCTGATTATTACTTTCGCAATTCCTGAGTAGTCTGACAATAGAAATGGAAACTCCTTTCCATTGTAGCATGGCCATACATTTCTCAGACTTACTCATCAAGGGGCCCAGTAATATCTCTCTACTAATGTAAGGGACAAATTCCATCTTGATCATTCATATTTCTCTGCATGAAAAACCACCAAGCCCGATTGTAGCCTTTATCATCACCCGGTCAAAGGTGACTTTTGACTAGTTCAAAGCTTAGCAATTCTCATGTAGGAATCCATGATGACCTCAGGTCAAAGGGCATTGTGACGTGGTTATACATGAGAAAAGCTTATGACTTGATCTATGTAGCTTTCTCATAGTGGATCGGTTCAGCACCTTGTACTCTTACAAGTGCCTAAGACTTTGATTCATATCTCCATATTTTATCAAAGTCATACTGATCTTGTTTCATCTCTACTCCCGCATAGATGACCGACCAAGGACATTTTAGGACAATCTTTATGAATTATCCAAGTATACAATTATCACAGTTAACATGCAAATAATATGATAACAGGATGGAGAAATTTCATTAAATTAATAATGTTCAAAGTACAATGATTGGCTCTTTGGGTACAATTTCCAACATGTAATGATAATTACAAGCTAGAATTGGAAGTTGATTATTCATCTCCTTGAGTCTGAATTATTTGGTGGTATTCATTTAATTGCTTCGGTAGAATGAATTAAATGATTATTTCAAGTATAGAGCTAATGGTGCTTAGTTCCATCCTCTTGACTCATTATTGAATTAAAATAATTAGCAAGCAAGGAAGACTAAAATCTCAATTCAAGGGAATCCCATTTTATCGTTATATTAGTTAATTGAATTTATCTTGTTTCTATTGTTAATTTCAATTACATTTGCTTCTTTGTTTTGAAAAGCAAAAAAATATAAAATATTGCTTTAGCTTAGTTTACTTCATTAGTTTAAAAATGCAATTTCTCAAAGGATTTCTAATAACTTTAAGGTATTTATCACTTTACTACTTAGAAACTTGGAAATTAATTTCCTTATAAGAACGACCTAGGTTGAGCTACAACGCTACATTTTCAAACCTAGTTTTTTTTTGAGAACTCACACAACATGGGTTCATCAAATTGGCACCGTTGCCAGGAAGGGTGATTGCCAAGGTTTTAAGTAGTTAAGTGTTCTTTTTAGTTGTCTTAGTGTGTCTTAGCTTGGTTGTTAGTGTGTTTTTGAGTTTGTCTTAGTTGTTAGTTGTTGAAGTATTTGGTAATGGTTTAGGTTAATTTTCATTTTCATAGTTTTTTTGCATTCCGTTTGCATTTAGAAAACAAAAACAAAAAGAAATTTTGCATTTTGTTGCTTTGCTATCATGTTCTTAGTGGTTATTATGTGGTTTACTATTGTTTTGTGGTGAGCAACTTTGCATTCTTCATCTTTGGAAAGTTGTTGGTTGCAACTTGAGATTTAAGGTAGCTATCACATTTTGTAAGTTGTGCTTCCAGTGACTCTACTTACATACTTGCTGTTTGAGGTATTACTTTATTGATATACCAACATGTTCTCCTAAAAGGTGAATTCTTACCTTGCGAGTCCTATTTTCCTCTTGTCACATTGTGTTGCACTTGTCTTGTTATTGTTGGAACTGGTCTTACTCTTTAGACACTTGAATGTCATTGGTTTTGGTTAACTCTTTTGGTTGTTAAAGATTAGTTAACTTGGTTTCCTGTAAGTTACTAATTTTTGCTGTATACAACCTTTCTTCAATTGACCATTTGACCAATTACTTTGTCATAATTTGTGTGTCTATGTGAGTCTCCTTACTATGCATGACTAGATCTCAGAAAACTGAACTTGTGTCTTTAGATAAAGATATTAACAAGACAATTAGGTTGCTTAAGAAAGGTAAGAAAGTTGAATCATTTAGTGTAGGGCTTGGACAAGTCATTGACAATGAAGTTGTTGCACATACTTGTGATAATTCTTCTCATATTGGCTCTTCATTCATTATAGATCACCATTTTGCCATGGATCCAGTTCCTCGTCCAGAAGGCATACCTCTACCCAATAGGGAGCTAGCGTAGAACTATCAAAGATCTTACATCTTCTACTGATATTATTAATCCTTTCCTCACTTGTCCTGAATTTAATATTGATTTTGAGTTGAAAGGTCCTTTATTGAGTCACTTACCAAAATTAAATGGTTTACCTACAAAAGACCTTAACAGGCACTTAAAGAAGATGTACATAGTGTGCAACTCCATGAAACCAATAGGGGTTGATCTAGATGAGGTGTGCAGGACAGTCTTTCATTTTACATTGGAAAACAAAGCTAAGGAGTGGTTCTTGATGCTTCCTCATCACAATCCCAATGCCTTTGCCTTTTGGGACACCTTGAAGAGTGCCTTCTTGGAAAGATACTTCCCTTCTTCAAAGATAACGTCTCTCACTAAGAAAATCTTCGGTGCTAAACAAGGCTTCCATGAATATTTTTATGAGTATTAGTGTCAATTTCAAGAACTCCTAGCCAAGTGTCCACATCATCAAATCCCAGAAGCTCGATTGGTGTAATATTTTCATAGTAGGTTGCTTCCTCAAGATAGGAAGAGTTTGGATTCATCTTCTAGAGGCACTATTCAATTGCTTACACTTGAAGAAGCATGGGCTTTAATTGAAAAGATAGCTAGTAATGATCAACAATTTGAAGGGTTGGATGCTAGACAAGTCCATGAGGTCTCATATGCTTCAAGATCTTCAAGGGAGTATGATAATTTGTCATCCCAAATGATAGAGATAAGAACTGACCTCAATAAGCTTATGGCCCACCTAAACAATGTGAACATTCATGGGTCACATTCTCAAGCTCTAGTGGCTCCTATCTGTGACATATCACATGCATATTGCTTCTAATTGCCTACACCAACTTGGAGAGGTTTCGGCTGCTTTCCAAGGGAGACAAGGACAAAATTAAAGACCTTGGAATCCCTACTTCAACACATACAATGAGGGTTTGAGGTCCCATCCCAACTTTGGTTGGAGGAACCATAATCAATTCCAAGGGAGTTCTTCAAATCAAGCTCCAAATCAAGGACTTTCAAACCAATCTAATCCCCAACAAATAGTGGTTGCTACACTTGAATCCCATGATACTAAAGATGACATCTCTTAACTTTTCAAGTTTATGAACAATTGTCATCTTCCATGGGTAACTTGGCCTCGATATTTGATGAAGAGAGAGCTTAAACCAATTCTAAATTTTCTGAAATTGGGACTAAGTTTGACACAATCCTAAACAAGTTGGAGTTGTTAGATTCTAAGAATGCTAACCTTACTTCATTTGTCACTCAAATGTCTGATAGCCTTAATGAGCAACAAGCTAAAGGGGGACAAGGGTTGCCTTCCAACACTGTGATCAATCCTAAGGATGTACATGATATCTCCTTGAGAAGTAGTAAACAAGTTTGATTTGAAGAAAATATTGAGAGTTTCAAATCTGGAATGCATTCTAGTGATAGGCACAATAAAGAGGTTGAGGTTCCATTGCAACCACAAGTGGAAGTTATTGATGGTAGTAATGATTATGATCAAAGCACTCACCTTGCTATTGGAAAATATGAGAGTATGGCTGAACAGAAGCTTTTACAAAGGCATTCTTCTCCAAATTCAAATATGGATAGTAAGCAAGGAGTATCCACTTCAACAAATACTAAGGTACTTGACCCTTCAACTTCTTCTTCTTCAAGCAAAGGGGAAGGTAAAAAGGTAAATCTCTCTGAAATTTCATTTCCTAATTCATATGTGCTTAGTAAGAAGGTTTCAAATGAAAAGAAATTTCTTGATATGATGGATATTTTTAGTAAGATTGAAGTTAATTTGCCGTTGCTTGATGTGTTGAAAGGAATGCCTGCTTGTGCTAAATTCTTGAAAGATTTGTGTACCTAAAAGCGTAGGTGTAAACCCAATGAGTGTGTTCAGTTGAGTCCTAGTGTGTCTGCAATGTTTAAACCCCATCTTCCAATTAAGTGTAAAGACTCTGGCTCATTCACTGTTCCATGCAAGATAGGTACCATGCCTTTTAGTAATGCTCTTTTTGATTTAGGAGCTGCTATAAATGTCATGCCCAACTCTGTTTACACTGCTATTGGCCTCACAAACATCAAATCCACTAGTGTCATCCTACAACTAGCTAATCGCACCACTAGGAAACCTCATGGCTTATTGGAAGACATCCTAGTCAAGGTCAAAGACTTAGTGTTTCCTGCTTATTTTTATGTCCTAGACATGTCTATTGAGGTCTCAGTTGAGGAACCATTGATTTTGGGTAGGCCTTTCATGCGCAAAACTAATACTATTATTATCATAAAGGATGGGTACATAACTATGAAAGTAGGTGATCATGTCATTCGGTTCAATGTTTATAAAGCTATAAATCACCCATTTGAGGACTAATCCCTTCTTGGCTTGAATTTGATTGATTTAGCCTTGGAAGAGGCAATTGATGAGTTTTCTTTCTCATTGTGTGTGAAAAATGATTGTCATAAGATGTATGTGCTACCATTGGTTCAAATTCTTCTCCCTTTATTGATTGTGATAATGATGTGTGTAGTATTGATTGCATGTCAATTGATAGCTCACTTTCAACTTCTAATCCTTTTATTTTTTATTTTTCTAACTTTGGTAGTACTATATCTTCATTTGATAGTTATCATGGTGTTGGGAAAGAATTATTGTGTAGCTTTACAAAATTTGATAATGTTAGTGAAGTGGATTCCACGTTTGGAAGTGAAGCAACATCCATTAGTACTGAATCTGCTCTTATAGACATAAATAGAGTCATTGTTGAACATGAGTAAAGAAATCAATGTGCTACTGATGGCACAACTACAATTCATGGGATTATGCTTCACATTCCTCCATCTTACAAGTTTCAGACTTCTCCTAACCTCAAGAATAATTGCATAGGTAACCTCACTTCTTTCCAATTATTGAAATACTTACATTCTCCTTTTGGTGGTGAACTTAACAGGTTAAAAGCCATAAATTTCCTTGCTAAAAATTCTAGACACAATGGTCAACCACATGTCAAGACTGTAACAAGGGAGAAACTCAGTTCTAATCAATTACTAAACTGTTGCATACCATTTCATGATGCTACCTCTCATATATTTCACTCTCTGAATGATATAGGTGGTAATCAAGGTTGCTTTGTGAATGAGCCACAATCTCAATCCATATCTGAATAAGGGGGACATACCTTCAATCCAACAATTATTGGGGATTCTCATAAGAAAGGGAAGTTTCTTGGTGCACTTGAGTTGAAAGAACTTTTACCAACAATTGTACAGCCCCCTGAACTTGATTTAAAACCCCTTCCCTCTAACTTGAAGTATGATTTTCTTGTTGAACATGATCAATTACCTATCATTATCTCTAGTTCCTTAAGTACATCTGAGGAGCTGAGTTTACTCTATGTGTTGAAGAAACACAAGAGGGCAATAGGGTGGACTTTAGGTGATATTCCAAGTATTAACCCAACTATATGCACCCACACAATACTTTTAAATAAGGGTTCTAAACCTGTGAGACAGCCACAACGTAGACTTAACCCTCTCATCTTAGATGTAGTTAAGAAGGAGGTCACCAAACTCTTGAGTGTAGGGATCATATATCCTATTTCAGATAGCGGGTGGGTCAGTCCGGTCCAAGTTGTTCCAAAAAAGAGTGGAATAACAGTTGTGCGAAATGAGAAGAACGAACTCATTCCAACAAGAGTCCAAAACTCTTGGAGAGTTTGTGTAGACTTTAGGAAGTTAAATAAAGCAACTAGAAAGGACCACTTTCCCCTCCCCTTTATAGATCAGATGTTAGAAAGATTGGCATGTAAATCACATTATTGTTTCCTTGATGGCTTTTCTGGTTATTTTTAAGTTCCTATTGCACTGGAGGATCAGGAATAGACAACATTTACATGTCTATTTGGGACGTTTGCATACCGAAGGATGCCTTTTGGGTTATACAATGCTCCTGAGACATTTCAAAGATGCATGCTCTCCATCTTTAGTGACTTACTTGAACAAGGTATTGAGGTATTCATGGATGATTTTTCTATATATGTAAATTCTTTTGAAGAATGTTTTCTGAATTTGGAGAGAGTATTAGAAAAGTGTGTGCAAAAGAACCTTGTACTAAATTTTAAGAAATGCCACTTCATGGTAGATCAAGGAATAGTCTTAGGCCACTTGATAAGTAAGAGGGGTATAGAAGTTGACAAATCTAAAATTGAAGTAATTTCATCTCTTCCTTATCCCTCTAACTTAAGATAACTTAGATCTTTCTTGGGGCATGATGAGTTTTATAGAATATTCATTAAGGATTTTAGTAAAATAACTTGTCCCCTATCTAAGCTTCTCCAAAAAGATGTGGATTTCATCTTTGATGATGCATGCAAATTGGCTTTTAATGAAATTAAGTCTAGACTTATTTCTCTACCTATACTCATTGCTCCTAATTGGGATCTTGATTTTGAGCTTTGTTGTGATGCTTCCAATAGTGTTGTTGGTGCAGTTCTAGGTTAGAAAATTGGTAAGACATCTTGTGTTATTGCTTATGCTTCTAAAACATTGGATAAGGCTCAAATCAATTACACTACCACTGAGAAAGTGCTCTTTTCCATTGTTTTTGCACTTGAGAAGTTTAGGTCTTATCTAGTGAATTTTAAAGTGATTATCTATTCTGATCATTCTGCTATCAAGTTCTTATCTAGAAAGACTTATACTAAGCCTCAGTTGCTAAGGTGGATGCTACTACTTCAAGAATTTAATAGAGTTTAGGGACAAGGCAGGTGCAGAAAATCTTGTTGCTGATCATCTAAGCTGCTTACCCCTTACTACACAGGGAGTAGTTGATGTTGAAGTTACTTGTGATAGTTTTCTTGATGCCCATGTCCTTGCTATTACACTTCATGACCTATGGTTTGCTCATATTGTGAATTATCTTGCTACTGGAGTCTTACCTGATTCTTTGTCTCAATTTCAAAATAAAAGCTGAAACATGAAGCTCAATACTATTTGTGGGATCCTCCTTACTTGTGGCAGCATTGTAGTGACCAAGTCATTAGGAGATGTATGCCAGATGATGAAATTTCTTCTGTTATAACATCTTGTCATTCTTTGTTATGTGGTGGTCACTTTGGGGCAAAGAGAACTACTAGGAAAATCTTAGATTGTGGTTTATATTGGCCTAGCCTCTTTAAGGATTGTTATGCTTTTTGTAAAACTTATGATGCATGCCAGCGTTTTGGGGGTTTATCTAGAAAGCATGAAATGCCACAATAACCCATATTGTTTTGTCAAGTTTTTTATGTTTGCGGTATTAATTTTATGGGTCCATTTCCTGCATCTCATGGTTATTTATACATTTTTTGGCTGTTGATTACCTTTCAAGGTGGATTAAGGCCATTCCTACAAGGAAGGATGATGAGAGGAGAGAGAGATGAATCAGATTTTTGGACTCAAAAACCGTCCAAATAAGGGAGGAGAGGAGAGAGGGAAGAGTTGACAAATTGACTAAGATCCAAGGGTCCAAATCTTGCCACTTGTCATGATCTTGATCCATCTTCATGAGCTAACATAAACTCACACACATGGAATTCCACCCTTTGATCTCTTGCACAAATCAATTTCAACCATTGATCTTGAAGTTACCAGTGAGTTTCCTCTTCGGTAACCGATCAATCGGTCGGTAACTTTACTGTTTTGCCCCTGATTATGGTAATCTCTCTTGGATCACGACCAAATTCATTTTCTTATTCATTTACACCATACATATGCCCTCCCCCTTATTTTAAGTCAATTTAGATGTTAATCCATAATTGAACTCAAATACGGGGTTTCGGTGCTGCTCACAACACATACGAATCACATCGGGTGCCAAATCACACCATAATCTCCAAAAGGGTTTATTTAACACTAACCACCTCCACTTTTAGAGTCATTAACCCTTAATCACAATTTGGGACCTTGCTAAATTGGGGCTTAGCAATCCACTTATTTCAAGCTTATTCTCTAGCCTCAAATATCAAAATTCAGGGTATTACACCAAAAGCAGTCTTAAGGCCTTGTTTTCATGGATCTTTTAGGTTGTGCGAATTTTCACCATTTTATATAGTTCTTTATCCTCTTTCTGGTATTGATGGTCTTTTTAACTTTAATTCTTTGATTCCCCTACAATAAACACAACCAAAAATGCCTTCGTGCAAATCAGTTTAATCTAGGGAAATAAAATATATGACAATTTTACTCTTGTTAGCAATTTTTTGTGCAATACCTTCGAATCCAAAATAATCATAATACTTACATATAAGCACAATAATAATGATAAAATCTCACAAATAGATATAAAAATATAAAATAAATAGGGACATATCAGCAACTCATATATCAAGAATATTATCCTGAAAAGAAACTACTGATAAATTTAAAATATTCTTAGGATAATTCAAAATATCTAAAAGATATATTAAATCTTCCTAATAATCTAGAAAATAAAAATGACTCTTTTAAATAGTAAAATTATGTAGAAAATAAAAATAAAATAATTGAATTGAGAGCCCATTTGTCTTATACATCTTGAAAGTTGAATGCCACACAGAATACCTAGCGAAATTGACAAAATTGCCCTTTGGATTTCTATCATTCAGAATAAAAGTTTGGGCAAGTAATTGGAATTGGACCACAAACTAGAGCAATTTTTGCATAATGGGGTGGATATGAAGTTGGCCCATTTAACAACCTTTAAAAAATCCAATTTGATGGTTTTTTCTGAGATATTCAAGATCAAATTGAGACAATGTATCCCTAATTTTACTTGTTTATATGTAGAAATTTAATTTCGTGGTACTGAAATATTATTGAAAAAATGGTTTGGAATGCTATTAGATCTGTGATATGCATTATTTATTATGTGAGCTTGCGAACTCAAGGAATCGAACTATTTAATTTAGTCAAGTTATTTAATAATTGTGTATTTTATGTTTGGGAGGTGAAAGGAATGATGGGACTTTGGGAGAGGGAAGAGATAGGCAAAAGCGTAATTAGTGGAGTGCATAGTTAGGGAGTGTGGTGGACTTATTGATGTTGATGGTAAAATACCACAAGCAAACCACAAAAATTTTTAATTATTACCTTAAAGGTCCAATGTCAATTTAGCCACTTGGAATCATGGAAATCATAATCAGTTAATTTTTTGATTCGACATTCAGTCCGACTTTTGAATAAATCTTATATTTTAGATTAAAAATCTTCTAAAAGATAAATATAAGGACTAGAGGGGTATGAAAGAAATGGAATATTTTTGTTTTTTGTTTTCAATGAAAAATCAATGTTTTTAGGGTCGGACTGGACCGGACGGTCTGGCTGGTCCAACAGTCGACCAAAGAAGACGCCGGATCAAGTCATCGTAGAAACCATTTTAGGTGTTGATCCGTTTTGAGCTGCTGTGAGCCAGTCGTTCAGCTGGGAACCGGAACGGCTTCAAAGTAGCCGGACGACCTAAGATTACCTCAAATCTTAAAAGTTTTCGACTGATTCACACCTCTGAATCAGCTGTTCTTCCTTTCTGACATTAACACACATCTATGGCTACTCTCCTCTACTCTACACATACTGTCAAATATGAGCTACCAAAGATGAAAGAAAATGAACTAGAGGCGACCGGAGGAGAAGAAGAAGAAGAAAGAAGGAGCAAGAAAAAATGTTGAAGGCTTGAAAAAAGTCAAAGAAAGAGAAGCAAAATATTATAGTAGTAGCACCTATTAGCTTTTTATTTTTTTTGGCCAAGTCCTACCTATAAGCTGGTTTATCAATCTCTCATGTCATACCTTGAAAAAACATGTTTGGTCACGTGAAGTAGCAGAGAGATATATCGTGGATGTGACTTTTAACTCGTTTTTCTCTTCTTTAGTTTTATTATTAATAATACAAGATTCTATATATATTTGTTACTTGTTTTCAAGCGTTATAACATTAATCATATTTTATGTTCCATGTGTTATAATATAGTTAAAATATATAATATTTTTAAAATTTAATTATTATATTACCGGTCCAGTTAAACAGCTCAACTGTTCTAACCAGTTGAACCTTGACCCGTTAACCTTTCCGGTTCGATGTCTGGTCCGGCTTTTAAAATATTGAGACAAATAGAAGGTGGCTGGTCCTGGAGTTTCCTTTTCTTGTTTTTTCTTTTAAAATATTCGAATACCAAGCCAGGATTGAGATGGTTGCCCACCGCAGCCATCGATACCTTGACTCAAAGCAAAATGATATAAACTTGCTGGACTTTCATGAGGGCAATACAACTCTACACGCCCAACTCAGAAAATTGAAATTAATTATTAAACAAATATCCTAGTTTGCTACAATTCAATTTTAATTTAAGCCAACAAGGGCATGGTTAAAATTTCCAACCAAGGGCAAATTAGCATATAATATTTAACTTAAAAGATTGAACCATTATTTGACTCCTTTTAATTTAAAACATACAACTGGGTTAAAGGAACTTAATCCTAACAAAAATTGACTATAATTTTTTTCATTATTGATTTGTATGAAGTTTTTTAGACGCCATGCAAAGTAAAAAAAACGAGATACAAGGGATGAGAAAGGGAGATGAATATAAAATATAAAAACTTATAATACACCAAATTATTGTTGGAAAAAATAATAATAATACGTCATATTATTTATAAGATGTGGATAATGCAGCTTATTTTATCAGACAGAAAGTATCACAAAAAAATTGCATGGGCTTGTGAAACTGAAAAAATAAAGGGTGGAAGGATAAAATACTCATATTGTTATGAATATTAAATATGTGGATATCCATTGACTCATATTACTCTTCCAATCAACTTGACATAAAGAAGAAAAGAAGATTTGACACAAAGCAAAAGCAAAAGAAGACAAGGACATAAAGAAGATATAAAGTAACCATGGTCATGTAACCAGGGTTAAATATAACCATGGTCATGCAACCAGGGTTAGATTTCTGCCTCTATATAAAGGCCTGTAATCGATTGTTTCAGTTGAACTGAATGAGAACTTCTCTCTAACTTCTCTCTAGAAATTCTATCAATCCTTTCTCTGAATTCTATCAATCTTCTCTCTTATTACATATACTTTTATAACACGTTATCAGCACGAAGCTCTAAACGAAGGTATGATCTTCTTATAGTTCCTTCAGTGATTATATATACCTTGTTTTATTTTATAGATCTGGGATAATCTGAGCCACTATATAGAATTAGAGAGATACTTTTACCGATTGTTATATAACATCGGGTTCCATGGCTAAGATTGGAGATCGTCATTATTTTTATATCATTGTTAAGTTCTTTTATATTATTATTATTATTATGGCCAGAAGCCATACACATCTGATTCTTGAAATTATGACCAGAAGTCATAATGTTTTAATTTCTTATAATATGGCCAGAAGCCATATCCATTTGATTTTCTATTATATGGCCAGAAGCTATATACATTTTTCATCTTATTATATGGCCAGAAGCTATATACATTTTTCATCTTATTATATGGCCAGAAGCTATATATATTTTTCATCTTTTTTCTTATTGTACGGCCAGAAGTCATGTACAATTTTTATCCTGAAGATAATAGTTAATTCCTCATCTTGAGATTAAATGGCCTGAAGCCATACATGGCCTGAAGTCATGAGATTAAATGTCCTGAAGCCATACATGTTTTAATTTTCTTATCTTGCCTTATAAATTATTTATTGTCTTTATGAATTTACAATTATTATATTGCATATTTAATTTCATATTTTAATTATTTTTATTTATTTCTTTAATTAGTTTGAACCATGGCAAACCTAGTAAAACTTGAAATTGTGGCTCTTGATATTACCGGGAAAAATTATTTATCTTGGAAGTTGGATGCGGAAATTCACCTGAATGCTAAAAGTCTGGAAGACACAATTAAAGAAGGGAATAAGGCATCCAACCAAGACAA
Source organism: Inga oerstediana (assembly GCA_963210345.1). Taxonomy (NCBI): domain Eukaryota; kingdom Viridiplantae; phylum Streptophyta; class Magnoliopsida; order Fabales; family Fabaceae; genus Inga; species Inga oerstediana. The sequence goes on from OY723404.1 coordinate 42,981,278, forward strand.
AGCCAAATCCATGATTTTTCTTCGCCACCATTTACATGAGGATTTAAAAACTGAATATTTGACAGTAATTGACCCACTTGTCCTTTGGAACAATTTGAAAGAAAGGTATGATCACAAAAAGATGGTCATTCTTCCAAAAGCTCATTTTGAATGGATGCATTTGCGCTTGCAAGATTTTAAATCTATAAGCAGATATAACTCAGCTATGTTCAGAATTACTTCTAAATTGAAATTATGTGAAGAAAATATTATTGATGATGATATGTTAGAAAAGACATTCTCCACATTTCATGCATCAAATTTGCTCCTGCAGCAGCAATATCGTGAAAAAGGTTTCAAGAAATATGCTGAGTTAATTTCTTGTCTCCTTGTGGTTGAACAAAATAATGAGCTTTTATTGAAAAACCATGAATCCCGTCCAACAGGCTCAACTCCATTCCCTGAAGTGAATGTGGTAACAAATGAATTTTATTATGGCCGTGGCGTAGACGTGGACGTGGACGTGGGCATGGCTACAGCCGTGGGCGTGGTCGTGGTCGATATCATGGAGGTTCAAATTCCTACCAGAAGTGAGAAAAGATTGATAAGAACCAAAAAGGGGAAAGCAGTAGGCATAACAAATATGCTGATAATCCATGTTATCAATGTGGTGGCAAGGGCCATTGGTCTCGTACCTGTCGTACACCAAGGCACCTAGTTGGTCTTTACCAAGAATCAATTAAAAATACTGGTAAATGATCAAATATTGAAGTTAATCATGTTGATCAGGACGAGAATTCTGAGTATGGCGATATAAATAATAACTATTTGGATGTTGCAGATTTCTTAATATAATTTGAACTGTTATATTTTATTTAAAGTTGTTTCTATCATATGTATTAATTTTATATATGTTTTTATGAAGAATGAATTCTATTGGTATCAATCCTGAAGATTTATGTCTCATTGATAGTGCAACAACCCACACCATATTCAGACATAATAAATATTTTTCTTCCTTGGTAATACGAGAAGCCAATATTCAGACTATATCTGGTAGTATAAATTTAATTGAAGGCTCTGGAAGAGTTAATATTTTGTTACCTGAAGGAACAAAATTATGCATTGATAATGCATTTTATACTACCAAGTCTTAAAGAAACTTATTGAGTTTCAAAGATATCCGTAGAAATGGATATCATTTAGAAACAACAACTAAAAATAATAAGGAATATCTTGTCATTACAAATATAGTTGCTGGTAGAAAATGCATATTAGAAAGTTTTCCTATTTTTTCTTCTGGTTTGTATTACACATGTATAAGCACAATTGAAATACATGCTATTGAGAACCAGAAGTTCAATAATGCAAACCAGAAGTTTTCCAATTCAAACCAGTAGTTTGATAATACAGACCAGAAGTTTGCCAATTCAAACCAGCAGTTTGATAATGTAAACCAGAAGTTTACTAATGAATTTATTGTTTGGCATGACTGGTTAGGCCATCTCGGTTCAATCATGATGCGACAAATAATTAGGAATTCATGTGGACATACCCTGAAGTGTAAACAAATACCACAATCCCATGATTTCTCATGTGCCGCATATTCCAAGGGAAAGTTAATTATTCGCCCCTCACCAAGCAAAGTAGAAAGTGAGTCTCTCACATTTCTAGAACAGATACAGGGAGATATTTGTGGGCCAATACACCCACCATGTGGACCATTTGGTACTATATGGTTTTAATTGATGCATCAACTAAATGGTCACATGTTTGCTTATTATCTTCTCGCAACTTGGCGTTTGCGAGATTACTTGCTCAATTGATTAGATTAAGAGCACATTACCCTGATTATCCTATCAAGAAAATACGTCTTGATAATGCTGGTGAATTTACATCACAAGCTTTTAATGAATATTGTATGTCCCTTGGAATTGATGTTGAACATCCTGTAGCTTATGTTTATACGCAAAATGGAATTGCAGAATCATTGGTTAAAAGGTTGCAACTGATTGCAAGACCTTTACTTATGAAATCTAATCTCTTAATTTCTGCTTGGGGCTATGCCATTTTGCATGCAGCAATGTTAATTCACATTAGGCCAACAAGTTATTTAAAGGTTTCCCCCTTACAAATGGTTTTTAGTCAGGAACCTAATATTTCCTATATAAGAACTTTTGGGTGTGCGGTATATGTGCCTGTAGCACTACCATAACGCACCAAAATGGGTCCTCAAAGAAGGATGGGAATATATGTTGGGTATGAATCTCCATGAATTATAAAATGTTTAGAACCATCCACATGAGATTTATTTACGGCACGATTTACCGATTGTCATTTTGATGAATCACTTTTCCCAATATTAGGGGGAGAAAATAAACAGCTGGCTAAAGAAATTAGTTGGAATGAATTATCATTAGCTCATTTTGATCCTCGTACAAAACAGTGTGAACTGGAAGTTCAAAAGATAATTCATTTACAGAATTTGTCTAATCAAATGCCAGAAGCATTTACTGACCCAAAGAAAGTGACAAAGTCACATGTCCCAGCTGCTAATGCTCCTATTAAAATTGATGTCAGTGAAGGACAACATGCTATGAATGAATCCAAAGCACGCCTGAAGCATGGTAGGCCCATCGGTTCCAAAGATAAAAATCCTCGAAAAAGAAAAGGAGCAAAGAATATAGATGGTCACGTCGAGGATAATGAAGAAAAATTAGTAGCTCCAGAAGTGCCATCTCCTAAAGAGATATTATCTCCAGAAGAGAATGTTGTAGTCCCAGAAGAGACCCAGGTACCTGATATATGTGAAAATAATAAGATCTCAATAAATTATGTTATGAATGGAATCCAATGGGATAGAAATGAAGTCAACGTTAATGACATCTTTGCTTATCATATAGCATATGATGTAATGAATGATAATGAGGATCATGAGCCCAAATCCATTAGTGAGTGCCAACAAAGAAAAGATTGGCCCCTATGGAAAGATGCCATTAATGCATAATTAAAATCATTGGCAAAATGAAAAGTATTTGGACCTGTAGTCCTTACACCTGAAGGTGTAAAACCAGTTGGATACAAATGGGTCTTTGTACGAAAAAGAAATGAAAAGGGCAAAATAACTAGATATAAGGCACGTCTTGTAGCCCAAGGTTTTACACAAAGACCTGGCATTGATTTTAAAGAAACATATTCACCAGTAGTGGATGCGACTACTTTTCGTTATTTAATTAGTCTAGCAGTAGATGCAGGACTTGATTTGCATCTAATGGATGTTGTGACTGCCTATTTATATGGATCACTTGACAGTGATATTTATATGAAAGTCCCTGAAGGACTTAAGATGCCAGTGTAAGAGGCAAGCTTCACCTAAGAGGGGGGTGAATTGGGTGATGTTATAAATTGTTCGCTTGATGTGGTGATATGAAAAATATAGTAGATAGAGTAGAGTTAAGAAGATTTGAACACAGAGAGTTATACTGGTTCGACCTAACAACCAGACCTACGTCCAGTCCTCAGAGATCAAGACCTACTGAGATTTTCACTATACCTCCAAGATTCAATGGGCTCTCAGAATGCCACAAAACAACAATCGTCCTTGAACAGACTACGAGCAGAAATATTCTCTCAATAAGAAATTTCTCTCCCCCTTACGACAAGTCTTATGTGCAGAAAAACAACCTTTGACCCTTCTCACTTGCTTATGTATACAAGACTTATGAGCAGCAACGTTCTCTCCTGCTTACACCACTGTAAGTCTTACGAGCAGCCACGTTCTCTTCTGCTTGTATCTTATAAGGCTTATGAATGGAAGGTACAACAAGGAATTCTCTCAACTGCTTCTCTCGTAAGGAAAACTACCTTCTCAAGGTCCCAATACCTTGAGATCAAATAAACATAGAATTTGAATTGTATGAAGACTCTCTTACAGAGCAAATGAATAAACACTTAAGATCAATGTGTATACAGAGAAAATGATGAATAGCAGAGACTCGTGTATAAGCTTGTGGGTTCTTGTGCTACGTTGTTCTTCTGACTATCTTTGAATCTCTGTATATATAGTTGCTTCAGTTTTTGCCCGTTTGGGAAATCAACGTTTGAGGAGCGGGACTTTTGCAACTAATGAAAGACACGCGCATGTTTGAATATTCTGAATGCTGTAGGTGCGAACGTGTTTGTAATCATGTTGTCTGCCGCTGTTTGACTTTCTCCATAACAACTAATTTCAAACGTTCATCCTCCTGCATCACACTTATAATACTTTCAAAATAATGTTAAGTAATGATAATAAGTAATGATGACATGAATAAATAACAATAAACCATATTCGGATTGAACGTTGTGAGACTTGGCATTTTTGATGATCTGGCAAAGCATCACTCGAGCATGGATGGCTCACTCGAGTGATCTTCCTATTTTCCTCTTTGTGCTTTAGTTATCGGGTTGTGCTTGCAAAGAATTTCAGAGAGACAGAATTCACACTCGCGAGTGAAGTAGGGTCTCACTTGAGCACAACTCCCCCTGCTCGAGTGATCTTGCATTTTCTACTGGGAGTGTCTTCTCGGGTCATCACTCGCACACCATTTTGACAAGAGTGAGATTTTGTACTCGCGGGTGATATGGACCCTTACTCGAGCACACACACTCCTGCTCGAGTGAGACGCATATTATAGAGGAATATGCTCTCAATACCAAAATATAGTAGATAGAGTAGAGTTAAGAAGATTTGAACACAGAGAGTTATACTGGTTCGGCCTAACAACCAGACCTACGTCCAGTCCTCAGAGATCAAGACCTACTGAGATTTTCACTATACCTCCAAGATTCAATGGGCTCTCAGAATGCCACAAAACAACAATCGTCCTTGAACGGACTACGAGCAGAAATATTCTCTCAATAAGAAATTTCTCTCCCCCTTACGACAAGTCTTATGTGCAGAAAAACAACCTTTGACCCTTCTCACTTGCTTATGTATACAAGACTTATGAGCAGCAACGTTCTCTCCTGCTTACACCACTGTAAGTCTTACGAGCAGCCACGTTCTCTTCTGCTTGTATCTTATAAGGCTTATGAATGGAAGGTACAACAAGGAATTCTCTCAACTGCTTCTCTCGTAAGGAAAACTACCTTCTCAAGGTCCCAATACCTTGAGATCAAATAAACATAGAATTTGAATTGTATGAAGACTCTCTTACAGAGCAAATGAATAAACACTTAAGATCAATGTGTATACAGAGAAAATGATGAATAGCAGAGACTCGTGTATAAGCTTGTGGGTTCTTGTGCTACGTTGTTCTTCTGACTATCTTTGAATCTCTGTATATATAGTTGCTTCAGTTTTTGCCCGTTTGGGAAATCAACGTTTGAGGAGCGGGACTTTTGCAACTATTGAAAGACACGCGCATGTTTGAATATTCTGAATGCTGTAGGTGCGAACGTGTTTGTAATCATGTTGTCTGCCGCTGTTTGACTTTCTCCATAACAACTAATTTCAAACGTTCATCCTCCTGCATCACACTTATAATACTTTCAAAATAATGTTAAGCAATGATAATAAGTAATGATGACATGAATAAATAACAATAAACCATATTCGGATTGAACGTTGTGAGACTTGGCATTTTTGATGATTTGGCAAAGCATCACTCGAGCATGGATGGCTCACTCGAGTGATCTTCCTATTTTCCTCTTTGTGCTTTAGTTATCGGGTTGTGCTTGCAAAGAATTTCAGAGAGACAGAATTCACACTCGCGAGTGAAGTAGGGTCTCACTTGAGCACAACTCCCCCTGCTCGAGTGATCTTGCATTTTCTACTGGGAGTGTCTTCTCGGGTCATCACTCGCACACCATTTTGACAAGAGTGAGATTTTGTACTCGCGGGTGATATGGACCCTTACTCGAGCACACACACTCCTGCTCGAGTGAGACGCATATTATAGAGGAATATGCTCTCAATACCAACACTCGCATCAGAAACTTAGAGAGATAAATTTATCACTCGCAGGTGATGTGGTCCCTCACTCGAGCACACAGACTCCTGCTCGAGTGAGAAGAATATTCTCAAGAATTATACCTTTTAGACAAGCACTCGCATCAGATTTGGAGAGGGATAGAATTTTCACTCGCAGGTGCAGATGTGTCACTCGAGCATATGAGGTGGTGCTCGAGCACACTTGCACTTATTTGCACTTCATGACTCTCGGCCAAGCACTCGCAGTACCTTGCTCGAGTACAGAATGCTCATGCTTGAGCATTGATGTCTCTGCTCGAGTGAATCAAGGAATCATGAAAATACTTGCTCTCGGCCAAGCACTCGCGCACCTTCACTCGCATGTGCTCGAGTGAGAATGGCTTCTCTGCTCGAGTGCAAACTCCAGTGCTCGAGTGAATCAATGAAAATAACAGTGACATGCCTCTCGGGTGAACACTTTCTGGCTTTCACTCGCACCTGCTCAAGCACAGAAGGGATCTATGCTCGAGTGCAAAACTTATGCTTGAGCACTCCAGTTCAATTTTGCAGCAGATACCAGAAAACACTCCTATATGCATTTGGTAACTTTATAAACTTTTCTTAATCTTATAAAAACATGATTTGCATACAATTGTCATTTTGTTATCATCAAAACTTGGGATCTAACATTCTCCCCCTTTTTGATGATGACAAAACCTTTGTGATAAAAGTTTAAGAAAGATTGATTAAGATTGAAAATTTTTGAAATTGTTCAATGTTTCCAAATACATATCAAGTTTTAGTTTCAGTTCAAGTTTTCCTGCAATGCTTCCTCTGGACACTTAACAACCAAGATAAGCATAGTATGAGATAAATAACTTAATAACAACTTTAATAACTTGAAACATCAAAACTCATGAATAACTTGAAATTTGAAAAACTTCATTAACCTTGAATTCAAATAATCTAATAACATCAAATAACATCAAATAACATAATAACTCATAATAACATTTAAATCCTACCCATACAGTCAATCTACCCAAATTCCCAAAACATCCCACAGAAGGGGGCTGGGGAAAAGTGATATCAGAAGGTAGAACATAGGATACCATGGCAGTGAGAGGGTCAATTGGAGATGTTGGCTGTGGTACAGAGGATGAGGGAGGTAATGAAGGCGACCGATCAAAAGTAACATCAACATTAGAATCTGGATCGGTAAAGAGTATATGAGTCTGTGGTACAGAGGTATGAGTGGTCTCAGGAGGCACCTCTGAAGATGAAGAAGGGAAATGTGAGTGCAAAAAGGTCTCCATACTTGTTATCCTCTGAGACATCTCATCCTGAGTGTTGAACATCAACTCAAAATTGGTATTGGCTTTGTCTACCAATTTGATGACCTGTGACTCCATCTTTTCAACTAGCTTCTCATACTCAGCCACTAACTCCTTCTTCAGGCTTGATACGGCTTGATTGATTGCCTCAGTAACATGTTTTGAAAGAGAGGCCTTAATGAAAGAAGGTGAAGGAATAGGACTCTGAGCAGATGATTGTGCCTCATCACCTCTGGATGGAGTAGCTTCCCTCTTGGATGTGGCTTTGGTTCGACTCACCGGAAGATTGATACCCATGTGAGTTAACTGAGTCTTACCAAACCTTGAGATGAATACCCTTTCAGTTCCTTCCAAATACCAGATCTTATTTTTCATCAGAATGAAGGAAACAATCTGAGGGTATGGTATGGTTGTGGATCTTGATGAAGAAAATCAAAACCTTCTCATCTCGTTGAAGATAATCTCCCCCACATTCCTTTGTTGCCCAGCAATGAAAGAGGCCAACAGATAATAATCCTTTTGAGCAAAATGGGTATAATTTTTGGACTTATTGACTATGCTTCGGGAATATATATAATGAAGGACTTTGTGAATATCAGGCATGTCAATAGGTTTGAAATTGAGGGAGCCTATTGGGTCTTTTGGTCTCAAGATATTGAAAGCTTCATTGGCAGAGAAAGAAGGTGGATCAGGAGGAGGTGCAACATAACCAAGTAAGTCATTTATGATCTTGGCAGATATCATAATAAATCTTCCTCTAACAGTAGTAGATACTGCTTCCTCAATCAATTCACCAGATCTAGACTTAATGTTATGAGACTTCATGTTGCAATAAAACGTTTTCACAACAGTGGGAGAGTATGGCAAATAGATGTTAAGCCAGGGAGCATAGTATTGAAGATAAGGGTATAAATCCAAATGACAATTCTTCTTTAAGTAATCCAAATCCACATATACCACAGGACAGAAGTGTCTATTACTAAATTCATCATCATATACCTTCTGAGGCAAGGCCTTAAGTTCTTCAGTGTTGAATCCCTCAGGAGGACTAGTGATGTGATCATCCACTGGTGCTTGTGAGGCAGAAGGTGCTCCTGAAGCAGAAGCACTTGATTGGCCAATATGTTGTGAACTTCAAAACACCGGCTTGAGAAGCAATTTTTCCAATTATCTTCTTAAGTTTGGACTTCTCCAATGCTTCCCGAAGTTGTTTGTTGAATGAACCACCAGAGGAGGAAGATGATTGTTGGGGTTGCTCTGACTCCTTTTTCTTCCCTTTTCCTTGAACCTCCTTGGATTGAGACCAGGTAACTATTGGTTCCTTGAATACCATACCCTTTGGTTTCTTCTGAGGAGGTTGGTCTTTCTTTGATATCTGAGGTTTTGGATAAGGTTTCTTAGCTGGGGTCCTCTTTTTGGTCTTGGATTTAGGAGGAGGTGATGGTGAGGAAGAGATTTTGAGAGAGGGAGGTGTTGGTTCTGGGGTACCAGATGCACTGGCAGCAGAGTGAGTAGGAGAAGGAGAGTGAGATCTTTGAGGAATAGATGGTAGTTTAGTTCTTGCCATTGTAGAGAAAGTGGAAGAGAAGCAAAAACTCTCAGTTTTTGAAGGAAAGGCAAACGAAGATTAGGGCACGAATGAGAAATGCAGAGTGTAAGAATCACCTTTTTATAGAAGATTGAAGAGTTGTAACGGTGATTTGAGGCAAATGGACGCGATTGATTGAAGAGAAAACGGTTGAAGGTAAAGAGTTACGCCCTTCGAGTGAGAGAACACCTCGAGTGAGAGCAGGAAGTGCGACGTTCTGAGCTCCCCCGTAACTGATATAAGTGACAGTGCTCGAGCATGAACCCTAGTGCTCGAGTGATGTTCATACTGTGCTCGAGTGTGTTCTATCAGTGCTCGAGTAATGTTCTGGAAAATTAATAAAATGTGTAAAACGTACCTGGATTGTGAATTTCTTGACATATCTTGTGTCTTTGTACTCAAATCCTCCAAAATCATTTGAGTAACCATGATTTGGATAGCTTTTGAAAGGAAATTCTTCTTCTTCACTCGAGCAGGCACTCCTCACTTCAAGCATGTTCATATCATGCTCGAGTGAGAGTTCCTTACTCGCGAGTGAGTTCGATTCTCACTGTTACCTTTGATACAGTCTCTTGGTATTCTTATTTCCTCTGTTAACCTCTGTTTTATATATCAAGAAACAGAGCATTTTTAATAGTGTTGTGCTCGAGCAGAGCTGCTTGTGCTCAAGTGAACCAGCTTATCACTCGAGCAGCACTCCCAGTGCTCGAGTGACAGACCTACAAAAAGGTTTTTAACACTCCGATGCTAAAGTCAGTATGGTTATCATCAAAATAAATATTTAATTAAATATTTAACAAGAAAACTTACAGCTCATTGGGATTAACCATTTCCAATTCTCTTCGAATATATAAAACTGATCTTTCGCAATTGGCTTTGTGAAAATATCCGCAAGTTGAAGATGAGTTGGTATGAATTCCACTTTGACATCCTTCTTTTGAACATGATCTCGAATGAAATGATGACGAATGTCTATGTGCTTGGTCCTTGAGTGTTGTACAGGATTCTTGGCCAAGCTTATCATGCTAGTGTTATCACAATAAATTGGAATTTCTTTTAAATAAATTCCCAAATCTTGAAGTTGTTGTTTCAACCATAACACTTGAGAACAGCAACTTGCCACTGCTATATATTCAGCTTCAGTCGAGGATAATGAAACTGTGTTCTGCTTCTTGCTAAACTATGATACTAGAGAACCTCCAAGAAATTGACATTGACCACTGGTACTTTTTCTGTCAGTTTTGTATCCTCCATGATCTGAATCTGAATATGCCATTAAATACTCGTTCCCTCTTTTCGGATACCAAAGACCAAGTTCTGAAGTATCTCCTAGATATTTGAAGATTCTTTTTACTGTCTCTGCATGTGATACTTTAGGAGCGGATTGATACCTTGCACACATTCCTACGCTGAATTGAATATCTGGCCTGCTTGCTGTGAGATAGAGTAATGAGCCAATCATTCTTCTATACTTTGTGATATTGAAGCTAGGTCCCTTTACATCAGCATCCAACAGCGTTATAGAACTCATTGGAGTATCAGCTCCGTTAGCATTATCTAATCCATATTTCTTCAATAATTCTTTCAAATACTTTGTCTGAGATATAAATATACCATTCTTCTTTTGTTTGATTTGAAGTCCAAGAAAGAAGTTCAATTCTCCCATCATGGACATTTCAAATTCTCCCTGCATAATCTTAGAAAATTCTTGACACATAGATTCGTTAATAGCACCAAAAATAATATCATCAACATAAATTTGAACAATTAGAATATCATTTTTGTTATGTTTGATGAATAGAGTTGTATCAACTTTACCTCTGACAAAACTTTGGTCAAGAAGAAATTTGCTTAGTCTTTCATACCAAGCTCTAGGTGCTTGTTTCAAACCATAAAGTGCCTTTTTAAATTTGAATACATGATCAGGTCTTGTTTCATCTTCAAACCCAGGAGGTTGTTCTACATATACTTCCTCCATAATATAACCATTTAGAAAAGCTCTTTTCACATCCATTTGACAAAGTTTAAAACCTTTAATGCAAGCAAAAGCTAGGAGTACTCGTATTGCTTCCAATCTTGCCACTGGAGCATATGTTTCCTCATAATCAATACCTTCTTCTTGATTATAGCCTTTAGCAACCAATCTTGCTTTGTTTCTCACAATGATTGCTGACTCATCAAGTTTGTTTTTGAAAACCCATTTGGTCCCTATAACCGTATGATCTTTAGGTTGAGGAACCAAATCCCAAACTTGATTTCTTTGAAATTGATTTAGTTCTTCATGCATAGCAATCACCCAATCATTATCAGATAAAGCTTCTTCTATATTAGAAGGTTCAATTTCAGAAATAAAAGCAGAAAAAGTTACCTCATTGAGGATTCTATTTCTGGTTTTGACACCTTCATGAATATCTCCTATAACTTGATCAATTGGATGATCCTTCATATGTCTCCATGCTTTAGGTTGAGCATGATCATCGATATCTTCTAAATTTTGAAAATTATTTGTTTCAAAATCATCCTGCTTTGAAATAGATTTGTTTTTCTTGATTGAATCCATTTCTTCTTCATCAATAAGTTTTGTCTGAGATTCAATTTCATCAAACACAACATGAATAGATTCTTCAACAGTACATGTTCTTTTATTGAAAACTCTATAAGCCTTACTTCTATTAGAATATCCTAGAAATATACCTTCATCAGACTTTGAATCAAATTTACCTAAGTTTTCTTTACCATTGTTGTGAATGAAACACTTACACCCGAAGATATGAAGATGAGCAATATTTGGCTTTCTTCCTTTGTAAAGTTCATATGGCGTCTTTCCAAGTGATTTGCGGATATATGCTCGGTTTGAGATATAGCATGCAGTACTCATTGCATCTGCCCAGAATACTTGTGACATTTCTTTTTCATTAAGTAATGCTCTCGCCATTTCTGTAAGAACTCTGTTCTTTCTTTCCACTACTCCATTTTGTTGAGGAGTTCTAGGAGCAGAAAAGTTATGATCTATTCCTTCGTTGTTGCAATAGTTTTCAAATAGTTGATTATCAAATTCTCCTCCATGATCTGTCCTAATAGAAACAATAGAAATACCTTTCTCATTTTGAACCTTTTTGGCAAACATAATGAATTCAGCAAAGGTTTCATCTTTTGAAGCAATAAATATAGTCCAAGTAAATCGTGTAAAATCATCAACAATTACTAAAGTATATAAAGTTCCTCCAAAACTTTTTACTCTTGCAGGTCCTACCAAGTCCATATGAAGTAATTGTAAAGGTTTTGAAGTAGAAATTTCATACTTTGTTTTAAAAGAAGATTTAGTTTGTTTGCCTTTTTGACATGCTTCACAAATCATATTATCTTTGAATTTGAGTTTGGGAAGGCCAACAACTAAATCTTTTCTAATCAGTTTGTCAAGTTGATTCATATTGACATGAGCCAAACGCTTATGCCATAACCAACTTTCTTCTGATCGACTAAGAAAATAATTTTTAGAAGAATTTGAATTTAAATCAATAGTATAACAATTACCGTCCCTTTGAGCTCGGATCTTTGCCTTGATAGATTCTTTGTTCAGAGGTAGATCTTTCTTGCTTACTATCAAGCATTCTTTTGAGTCAAAAATTACCCAGTTATCTTTGTCAGTGCTTTGACTTACACTCAGGAGGTTGTGACATAATCCCTCAACATAATATACTCCATTGATTTGAACACCATCGGATTTTCCTACTTCACCAATTCCAGCAATACGTCCAGATTGATTACCTCCAAATGTTACTTTTCCTCCTTCTCTAGTTTCTAGCAAGGTGAACTTATTTTTATCACCAGTCATGTGTCTCAAACATCCACTATCAATATACCATTTGTTTGCTTGAGATGCTTTGAGACATACCTAGAATAAAATGATCAAGTTTTAGGTACCCATACTTTCTTGGGTCCTTTGTGGTTAGTATGTGATGTATGTGTCCCTTTCAGAACCCATTTATATGTTCCAACAACCTGTCCCTTTTTGAAATAACACAATGAAGTATAATGTCCTTTCCTATTACAATAATTGCATGATGCGAATGGATTCGATGTATGCACAGAATTCCTGAAATATTTAAGATAGGCTCTACTATTCTTCTTATATCCTTTATTCTTATCATGAACAAAATTATATCCAATTCCAGATTTATCAAATGAAACTTTCTGAGAATTTAATATAACCTTGAGAGTTTCACTCCCTTTAGTAAAATTTTCAATAATTTTTGTTAAATCTTCTATTTTCTTATCTTTCTCTTTACACATTTCATATGATGATATGACAGTACTTTCTAATTCTTTTACTTTCTTCTTATAACTAACCATTTCTTTAGTAACTTTGATGAACTCTGTATGCAATGCATTATATTCAGATAACAATTCATCATAGGAGGGTTCAGAATCACTTACCTCAAAGTCTGATTCTTCTTCCTTAGCTACCAAGCATAAATTTGCTACTTCGTCGTTGTCACTTTCTTCGTCTGACGAACTATCACCCCATATAGATGATATATATGCTTTCTTTTTCTGCTTCTTTTTGTCTTTGTTTTTGAAACATTCATATTTGATGTGTCCTGGTTTTCTGCATTCATAGCATACTATCTGTTGTTCTTTATTTTCTTTCTTGCTTGGTCCACCTTAATAGTTCTTGAAATTCCTTTGACCTCTTCTGTAGAATTTCTTGAATTTTCTCACGATCATTCCCATTTCATCATCATTAGGTACATCTTCATTCTCGGAAGATTCTTCTTCTTCTTTGATAGCTTTAAGTGTAACTCCCTTTTTCTTTTTATCATCGAATTCTTCAAGTTCCTTTTTGAATCTCAACTTACCTTCATATTCAGAAAGACTTCCAAAGAGAGCAGCTACGGATCTCATAGATTCTCCTTTAGCTTCTTCGATGACTGTCACCTTTGCTTCCCACTCTTTCGTAAGAATATTAAGAATCTTACCTGAGAATTTTGATCAAACGACTTTCCAAGAGCAGATAATTGATTAACAAGATGAGTATACCTAAGTTCAAACTCTGATATACTTTCTCCAGATTTCATACGAAATAAATCATATTCTGTAATTAAAGTATTGATTCTATTTTCTTTGATTCCAGATGTACCTTCGTGAGCAATTTCAAGAGCATCCCACATATCTTTAGCAGTTGGTAGAGTACATATACGAAAATATTCTTTTTGACTAAGAGCACTCTGTATCATAAGAATGACTTTACTATTTAATGTCACTAACCTTTTGTCATTCTCATCAAATTCATCTGGGCTCTTTTTAACTGCTCTATCTTCGATTTTCTTCATTGGAACATAGTCACCATCTTGAATAACATTCCACAATCCGTATTCGTTGGCCATCATGAACACTCTGAATTTAGCTTTCCAGAACGAAAAATGTTCTCCAGCAAAACCAGGAGGTCTAGTGATTGAAGCTCCGTCTGGAAGAATGTTTTCACCCATTGTTGCCATTTGTCGGATCCTTCTCAAGCTGTTAGTCTCTTCGGAGAAGACTAGGCTCTGATACCAAATGTAAGAGGCAAGCTTCACCCAAGAGGGGGGTGAATTAGGTGATGTTATAAATTTTTCGCTTGATGTGGTGATATGAAAAATATAGTAGATAGAGTAGAGTTGAGAAGATTTGAACACAGAGAGTTATACTGGTTCGGCCTAACAACCAGGCCTACGTCCAGTCCTCAGAGATCAAGATTTACTGAGATTTTTACTATACCTCCATGATTCAATGGGCTCTCAAAATGCAACAAAACAACAATCGTCCTTGAACGGACTATGAGCAGAAATATTCTCTCAATAAGAAATTTCTCTCCCACTTACGACAAGTCTTATGTGCAGAAAAACAACCTTTGACCCTTCTCACTTGCTTATGTATACAAGACTTATGAGCAGCAACGTTCTCTCCTGCTTACACCACTGTAAGTCTTACGAGCAGCCACGTTCTCTTCTGCTTGTATCTTATAAGGCTTATGAATGGAAGGTACAACAAGGAATTCTCTCAACTGCTTCTCTCGTAAGGAAAACTACCCTCTCAAGGTCCCAATACCTTGAGATCAAATAAACATAGAATTTGAATTGTATGAAGACTCTCTTACAGAGCAAATGAATAAACACTTAAGATCAATGTGTATACAGAGAAAATGATGAATAGCAGAGACTCGTGTATAAGCTTGTGGGTTCTTGTGCTACGTTGTTCTTCTGACTATCTTTGAATCTCTGTATATATAGTTGCTTCAGTTTTTGCCCGTTTGGGAAATCAACGTTTGAGGATCAGGACTTTTGCAACTATTGAAAGACACGCGCATATTTGAATATTCTGAATGCGGTAGGTGCGAACGTGTTTGTAATCATGTTGTCTACCGCTGTTTGACTTTCTCCGTAACAACTAATTTAAAATGTTCATCCTCCTACATCACACTTATAATACTTTCAAAATAATGTTAAGCAATGATAATAAGTAATGATGATATGAATAAATAACAATAAACCATATTCGTATTGAACATTGTGAGACTTGGCATTTTTGATGATCTGGCAGAGCATCACTCAAGCATGGATGGCTCACTCTGTTAGATCCCAAGTTTTGATGATAACAATAAGTAAATTGTGTGCAAATCATGTTTTTGGAAGATTAAGAAAAGTTTCCAAGTTACCAAATGCATATTTGAAGTTTTCTGATATCTGCTGTGAAATTGCACTGGAGTGCTCGAGCAAGGATTTTGCACTCAAGCATAGATCTCCTCTATGCTCAAGCAGGTGCGAGTGAAATCCAGAAAGTGTGTACCTGAGAGGTATTCTCCCAGTTATGTTCACTGGATCACTCAAGCACTAAGGTATGCACTCGAGTAGAGAAGTCATTCTCACTCGAGCACATGAGAGTGAGGGTCTGCGAGTACTTGGCCGAGAGCAAATAATAGCATGCTTCCTTCATTCACTTGAGCAGAGACATCAATGCTCGAGCATGGGCATTTTGTGCTCAAGCAAGGTACTGCGAGTGCTTGGCCGAGAGTCATAAAGTACAGAGAAGTGCAAGTGTGCTCGAGCACACCCTTATATGCTCGAGTGACACATCAATGCTTGCAAGTGAAAATTCTATCCCTCTCCAAGTCTGTTGCGAGTACTTGTTTAAAAGGTAAAATTCTTGAGAATATTCTTCTCACTCGAGCAGGAGTCTGTGTGCTCGAGTGAGGGCCCACATCACTCGCGAGTGATAATTCTATCCCTCTGAAATCCTGATGCGAGTGATGGTATTGAGAGCATATTCCTTGAGAATATGCGTCTCACTCGAGCAGAGGTATGTGTGCTCGAGTGAGGGTCCATATCACCCGCGAGTACAAATTCTCACTCTTGTCAAAATGGTGTGCGAGTGAAGACCCGAGAAGACACTTCCAGTTGAAAATGAAAGATCACTCGAGCAGAGGAAGTTGTGCTCGAGTGAGACCCTTCTTCACCCGCGAGTAAAGATTTTGTCTCTCTGAAATTCTATGCAAGCACAACCCGATAACAGAGGCATATGAAGGAAAATAGGAGATCACTCGAAGTGAGCCTTTCATGCTCGAGTGATGCCCTGTTTGACCACCAAATATGCTAAGTCTCACAACGTCCATTCCGAACATTGTTTATTGTTATTTATTCATATCATCATTACTCATTATCATTGTTTAACATTGTTTTGATTGTTTTAAAAGTATGATACAAGAATATGAACGTTTGAAATAAACCACATGAGGAAAGTTAAACAACGGGAGACAATATGATTATAAACACGCTGGCACCTACCGCACTCAGATTATTCAAAACATGCGCGTGTCTGCCAATAGCTTCAAATGTCCCGCTCCTCAAATGAAGAATTTCCAAACGGGCAAAAACTGGAGCAACTATATATATACAGAGACTCAAAGAGAAACTACAAGATCATAGCACAAGAATTCATAAGCTCATACCAAGTTTTTGATATTCATCATTTTTCTCTGTATACACATTGATCTTCAGTGTTTATTCATTTGCTCTGTAAGAGAGTCTTCATACAATTCAAAATTCTATGTTTATTTGATCTCAAGGTATTGGGACCTTGAGAGGGGAGTTTTTCCTTACGAGAGAAGCAGTTGAGAGAATTCCTTGTTGTATCTTCCACTCATAAGTCTTATAAGATACAAGCAGAAGAGAACGTTGCTGCTCGTAAGACTTACAGTGGTGTAAGCAGGAGAGAACATTGCTGCTCATAAGTCTTGTATACATAAGCAAGTGAGAAGAGTCATAGGTTATTTTTCTGCACGTAAGACTTGTCGTAAGGGGGAGAGAAGTTTCTTGTTGAGAGAATATTTCTGCTCGTAGTCCGTTCAAGGACGATTGTTGTCTTGTGGCGTTCTGAGAGCCCATTGAATCTTGGAGGTATAGTGAAAATCTCAGTAGGTCTTGATCTCTGAGGACTGGACGTAGGCCCTGCTGTTAGACTGAACCAGTATAACTCTCTGTGTTCAAATCTTCTCAACTCTACTCTATCTACTATATCTTTCATATCCCCACATCAAGCGAAAAATTTATAACATCACCCAATTCACCCCCCTCTTGGGTGAAGCTTGCCTCTTACACACTCGAGTGATCTTCCTATTTTCCTCTTTGTGCTTTAGTTATCGGGTTGTGCTTGCAAAGATTTCAGAGAGACAGAATTCACACTCGAGAGTGAAGTGGGGTCTCACTCGAGCACAACTCCCCCTGCTCGAGTGATCTTGCATTTTCTACTGGGAGTGTCTTCTCGGGTCATCACTCGCACACCATTTTGACAAGAGTGAGATTTTGTACTCGCGGGTGATATGGACCCTCACTCGAGCACACACACTCCTGCTCGAGTGAGACGTATATTATAGAGGAATATGCTCTCAATACCAACACTCGCATCAGAAACTTAGAGAGATAAATTTATCACTCGCAGGTGATGTGGGCCCTCACTCGAGCACACAGACTCCTGCTCGAGTGAGAAGAATATTCTCAAGAATTATACCTTTTAGACAAGCACTCGCATCAGATTTGGAGAGGGATAGAATTTTCACTCGCAGGTGCAGATGTGTCACTCGAGCATATGAGGTGGTGCTCGAGCACACTTACACTTCTTTGCACTTCATGACTCTCGGCCAAGCACTCGCAGTACCTTGCTCGAGTACAGAATGCTCATGCTCGAGCATTGATGTCTCTGCTCGAGTGAATCAAGGAAGCATGAAAATACTTGCTCTCGGCCAAGCACTCACGGACCTTCACTCGCATGTGCTTGAGTGAGAATGGCTTCTCTGCTCGAGTGCAAACTCCAGTGCTCGAGTGAATCAATGAAAATAACAGTGACATGCCTCTCGGGTGAACACTTTCTGGCTTTCACTCGCACCTGCTTGAGTACAGAAGGGATCTATGCTCGAGTGCAAAACTTATGCTCGAGCACTCCAGTTCAATTTTACAGCAGATACCAGAAAACACTCCTATATGCATTTGGTAACTTTGTAAACTTTTCTTAATCTTATAAAAACATGATTTGCATACAATTGTCATTTTGTTATCATCAAAACTTGGGATCTAATAGCCAGAAGCATTCAATTCAAGTTCTCGAGAACAATACTCAGTTAAGTTAAAGAAGTCCCTGTATGACCTGAAGCAATCAGGGCGTATGTGGTATAATCGTCTTAATGAATATTTGTTGAAAGAATGATACAAAAATGATCCAATATGCCCATGCATCTTTATGAAAAGATATAATAGTGAGTTTGCTATAATTGCTGTTTATGTTGATGATATCAACATTATTGGAACTCCTGAAGAGCTTCAAAAGGCAATTAATTGTTTGAAGAAAGAATTTGAAATGAAGGACTTGGGAAGAACAAAATTCTATCTTGGATTACAGATCGAGTACTTCAAAAAAGGGATATTTGTATATCAAGAAACTTATACAAATAAGGTCCTAGAGCAATTTTACATGGATAAATCTCATCCATTATGTACCCCAATGGTTGTAAGATCTTTGAAGGTGGATAAAGACCCATTCCGACCCTGAGAAATTAGTGAAGAAGGTGATGAAGAACTACTTGGTCCAGAAGTACCATATCTTAGTACTATTGGAGCACTAATGTATCTTGCTAATCATACACATCCTGATATATCATTTGCTATTAATTTACTAGCAAGATATAGTTCTTCAACAACACGAAGGCATTGGAATGGAATAAAGAACATTCTTCGTTATCTCAAAGGTACAACAGACATGGGGTTATACTACTCAAATGTATCCAAGCATGAACTGGTTGGTTATGAAGATGCCGGATTTTTGTCTGATCCACATGATAGTAAATCACAAACGGGCTATCTATTTCTATGTGGAGGTGCAGTAATTTCATGGTGATCTATGAAACAGACTATATCAGCCATATCATCTAATCATGCAGAAATTTAGCAATACATGAAGCAAGTCGAGAATGTGTATGGTTGAGATCAGTGATACATCATATACATACAACTTGTCATTTATCTTCTAGCAAAATGATCCCAACAATCCTATATGAGGATAATGCTGTATGTATCGATCAACTTAAAGAAGGCTATATCAAGGGTGATAGAACAAAGCATATTTCACCAAAATTTTGCTTCAATCGTGACCTTCAAAAAGATGGTGAAATAGATATCTAACAAATCAGTTCAAGTGAAAATCTAGCAGATTTATTCACCAAGTCACTCCCAGGTACAATCTTTGAAAAACTTGTTCATGATATTAGTCTTCGGAGATTCAAAGATTTCAACTGATATTATCAAGAGGGGGAGTCGATACACGCTGTACTCTTTTTCCCTTATCTAGATTTTGTCCCACTGGGTTTTCCTAGAAAGGTTTTTAATAAGGCAGCACTCGACGGTGTATCAATGAATGATGTACTCTTTTCTTTGGCTAGGTTTTTTTCCCATTGGATTTTTCCTAGTTAAAGTTTTTAATGAGGCACATTCATAATGGACATCCAATGGGGAGTGTTATGAATATTAAATATATGGATGTTCATTGACTCATATTGCTCTTCCAGTCAACTTGACATAAAGAAGAAAAGAAGATTTGACACAAAGCAAAAGCAAAAGAAGACAAGGACATAAAGAAGATATATAGTAACCATGGTCATATAACCAGGGTTAAATATAACCATGGTCATGCAACCAGGGTTAGATTTCTGCCTCTATATAAAGGCCTGTAATTTATTGTTTCAGTTGAACTGAATGAGAACTTCTCTCTAGAAATTCTATCAATCTTTTCTCTGAATTCTATCAATCTTCTCTCTTATTACATATACTTTTATAACACATTAATTTTTTAAAAATACGTCTAACACTGTATTAAAATCTTAGGTGCAATATTGCCTACGAACATTATAAAAGAGTCCAAAAATATTACAACCGTTAAAAGGTCATGACATCTGATATTTCTTTCCTATGGGTCCCATTATGGTTTAGTTGTCCTCCTCCTTATCATCTTTTACTTTCCAACTTTCTCTCTCTTCACTCTTCAACACAATCATTCAGCCAATATGCTCCCCCCACCAACAACATACTCTCTCCCTACCATTCCTCTATCTCTTCTTCAATGGCTAACCCCTGCACAACCTCCAGTGTACCTATCAAATCTAAACATTGCCGCAACCAACACCCCTCACTGCCGTCAATGAATATCGGACCACCTTGAACATGGTTGCGCCCAACACCCATTACCACTGCCGATAAAGATCAAATACTATAAACATTACCTTAGCTAGAAAAAGTCTAGAGGTGGTGGAGGTGATCACATAGGCATTAGTACCTTATGGGTCAATTAAGAAGCTTGAGTGCAATAGTGTATTTCACATATTCATCCTGGAACCTGTGAACTCGTGGAAAGAAGTTAATAGAAGGAAAGGTTCCGTCTTAGTCAATAGAGACGTCTCTCTCTTCTAGCATGATATCCTCTTCCTGGGAAGGCCTTGGGCCCTTTATTTAGAAACTTATTGAGAAGGAAACCTATGCTTACAGTGAACTAGTAGGCATCGCTCTCAATGAATAAGCTTTGAACTGCTTCGGAGCATCCTCCATATCTAATTCCTGCAAGTTTCGTCATCATAAGGCAATGCGTAGTCCTTAGTAACCATGGTAACAACGGACTCATTTGGTTTCAGTGCTTGGAACTTGATCTTCTACATGGATTTGTTGTCGTTAGGGTAAGGTGGAGAGTTCTCCTTCACAAGCTGTAGAGTGAGAGGGAATGCTCCTTTTCTGAATATTATGTTGAACAGTGACAAGAGAAAAGGTTGGAAAGTAAAAGATCGAGATGAGGAGGATAGTTGAACAATAGTGCAACCCACAAAAAAGGGATAACGGACGTCATAGCTTTTTGATAGTTGTAGAATTTTTGGACTCTTTTATAATCTTCATAGGCAGTTTTGTATCTAAGGTTTTAATATGGTATCAGACACACTTTTGTCAAATTAACATGGGTATTTTTATCCCTTCACCCAAAAATAAAACTTAGAATCTATAATTACAAACTTATTACCATTTTTGGGTTATATATTATCATTCTATTATTTATGCATCTTTATGACAATTTTCTTAAAAGGAAAATACTTAAGTCAATTTCCTTATATTCATTTCGTCAAGTTCTCTAATCATTTATATGTCCTATTTTTGAATTATTATAATTTAATTATAAACTCATATGTAAAAAAGGGACACATGGTTACATGTGATTGAAGAACTTAACAAAATGAATATAAAAAACTTGATGTAAGCATTATTCTTTTTAATTTTCTTAGAATATAGTTTAATTTTTTAAATGGGGGAAATAAATTACAAACTCCATAGTCATATTTGGCCAAAAAAACTCAATAGTCATGATAGGAAGTAGTATTGTAAATATTATTATTAATATATTTGTTGTATAACTGCCAGTTAGTTATTGGTGGTCTGTATATTACTTGGCCTATAAATAGGCAATGGACATATTGTGTAAGGTTTGATTGATGAAGAAATTGATTAATAACATAACACTGTATTATGTTTATTATACTCCAAAAGGTTGCTATAATATGATCTTGGTTTCTAAGCTAACCAAGCAGGGGAATTGCTTGATTTCCTTTTATCTTGAGTTCTACCTCTTGTAGGGAATTCTTACTGGAAGCTCTCAAGTGATTGGTAAGCTATATAATGGCCTGTACCTAATTGGAAAATCCCTGTTCATAGATGGTTTATGCATTTGAAGAATGATCACCAACATAAAGATACAATGGCTATGGCATAATAGATTAGATATAATGGTTATGGCATAATAGATTAGGCCACTCCTCATTTGATGTTCTTAAATACTAAGATATAGCTAGAGATACAATTGAAATGTCTTCTACAAATCATTGTGATGTATATTCCTGGGCAAAACAAACTCGGTTGCCCTTTTATCATAGCATGAGTAATACTGCTTCTTGTTTTGAATTAGTCCATGTTGATGTTTGGTGACCCTATAGGAACCCCACTTTTAATGGACATAAGCACTTTCTTACAATTGGGGATGATTTCTCTTGATGTACTTAAGTTTTCCTGATGCATAATAAATGTGAAAGTTTTCACCATGTGAAATCTTTTGTTGCATATGTTGATACCCAAATTTTCTACTTGTGTAAAGAAAGTCAGTGATAATGGACTTGAATTTGTTAATAATAACCTCAAGAATTACTTAAATGAGAAGGGAATAATACATGAAATGACATGCCCTTATATGCCACAACAAAATGGTGTGTTGTGGAGAGAAAAATAGATACTTACTAAATGTAGCTCATAGTCTCCTTCATTCTGGGGTGCCTATTCAATTTTGGGGGGAGAGCATAAAAACTGCTGCATTCTTAATTAATCGAACTCCCTCAAAACCTTGAAGTACAAAACCCCTATTGAAATTCTATACAAAAGACCCCTGATCTTAATTTCCTGCTCATTTTTGGATGTTTGCCTTTTGTTACAAATCAAAATACTCTTGATAAGTTTAAAGTCAAATCTGATCCATGTGTTTTTATAGGATATATGGGAATCAAAATGATTTTCTTTTGTATATTCTTACTAAGAAAGCTATGATTGTGAGTAGGCATATAACACCTTATTCTCGTAATCGATTGGATGAGTGAAAGAGACAAGCTTTACCCAAGAGGGGGTTGAATTGGGTGATGTGATAAATATTTTGGTTGACGCGGTGATGTAGCAGTAGCTGTAAATAAAGTAGAGTTGCGAGGATACTGGTTCAGCCTAAAACCTAGGCCTACAGTCCTCAGAGATTAAGACCTACTAAGATTTTCACTATTCTTCTAAGATTCAGTGGGCTCTTGGAACGCCAAAAAACAACAATCGTCCTTGAATGGACTACGAACAGAAATATTCTAACATTAGAAATTTCTCTCCCCCTTAATACAAGTCTTATGTATAGAAAAACAAACATATGACCTTTCTCTCTTGCTTACGTATACAAGTCTTATGAGCAGCAATATTCTCTCCTGCTTACACCACTATAAGTCTTACGAGCAACAACGTTCTCTACAGCTTGCACCTTGTAAGTCTTATAAGCAGAAAGTCCTACTAGGAATTCTTTCAACTACTTCTCTCGTAAGGAAATCTACCCACTCAAGGTCCCAGTACCTTGAGATCAAATAGAAAATAGAATATGAAGTGTATACAAACTCTCTCACAGAGCAAATATGATAAACACTAAAGAATGATATGAATACAGAGAAAATGTGAATAATAGAGACTCGTGAATTTGCTTGTGTGAATTCTTGTTCTTAGTTCTCTTTGATGGTCTCTGAAGCTCTGCATTTATAGCCAAATGATTTTTCCCGTTGAATAATAATCATTGCAGAGCAGAGCATTTTACTGTGGAATGGAATTTGTACGTTTGAAATTTTTGAACGTGGTAGGTACGTGCTTAGTTGGTTGTAATAATGCTATATGCCATTGTTTGACTTCCTCTGTGCTTTTCTAATTCAAACGATCAACCACCTGTATCACACTTGCAATATATGTTAAATGATGTTAAATAATAATAACAAGTGGAAATAGGATGATTAAAAAATATTAAACCATATTCGGATTGATCATTGTAAGACTGGTGTGTTTTAGCTTCTGGCAGAGCATCACTCGAGTGCAATACCATATTTTCTCTTCTTGCTTTAGTTTTATTCTTGCACTTCCATGTGATTTTAAGAGAGTGCATTTTCACACTTGCGAGTAATGTGGGTCCTCACTCGAGTGTAATTCCTCTCACTCGAGTGCTCTTGTATTTTACACTATAAGCCACATCTCTGGACAACACTCGTATCCTATTTTATCAAGAGTGTGATTTTGCACTTGCAGATGATGTGGGTCCTCACTCGAGTGAACCAAATATTCTTCTATAAGATACTCTTTAGCTTTGAACTTGCATCAGAATGGGGAGAGTTGAATTTTATACTCGTAGGTGCTGAGGTATCACTCGGGTGCAGCATCCTTCACTCGAGCATACTTTCTCTTCCATGCACTAGGTAACTCTTGGGAAAACACTTGATGTCTCTCACTCGCTTGGACTCGAGTGCAGTTTACATTTAGAGTTTACATTGTTCTCGAGTAAACACTTGCTCTACCACACTTGTAAAGACTCAAGTGCACTTGAGACTATCACTCAAGTAGAGGTTTTATGCTCGAGTGAGAAGATGACATCCTATCTCTCTCATTGCTTTTTGTCAAACACTTTATGTCCAACATTTTCATATGCTCGAGGGAAAAATAGCTTAATGCTCGAGTGCTAGCTCTATCTCTCGAGTGCATCAGTAAAATTGACAACAAACACTTCTAAACTTTGTGAAATACATTTGGTAATATTTTTCACCATTACAAAGTATGAATTACTACAACACTCAATGATCTTTTGTTATCATCAAAACTTGGAATCTAACATTCTCCCCCTTTTTGATGATGTCAAAACCTTTATGATAGGTTTTAAAACAACTTGATTTTGAAAATATTTTTAAATGCATATTTCACCAAAGTTTAGATTTTTGCATTTAATCTCAATTGTTTCCTGCAATACTTCTAATGGATACTTAAAACCAAAATAAGTTATAGTATCACAGAAATCATTAAATCTGAATAGCAAACTTAACAAACTTGAAAATAACCATTAATGAACTTGTAAAGTACAAATGTCAAGTTCTATCTATGAGACCCCATATACAACCATGTCAGCAAAAGTAAACTAGAAAAGCTTAAATAACAATAGTCCTACCCCAATATAGAAAAGCTACCCAAAACTAAACTCTAACTCCCCATATCAGACCATAACAACTCAAAACCATCACTGATCCTTTTCCCCCATTTTGTCAGCATCATGAGGGGGCTGAGGAAAAGTGAGGTTAGATGGTGGGGTAAAGAGCACCATGGCAGTGGAAGGATCAATTGGCTCAAGCTCAAAAAGTAGAGATGATGGCTGAGGAACAAAGGCTACAAGTGGTGGTGAAAGTGATCGATCATAAGTGACTTCAACATTGGAATCTAGGTCTGTGAAGAGAACATGAGTCTGAGTCTAAGAAGGTGAGGGTATGATAGGAGTAGACTCTAGTGGCACCTCAGGAGAAGTAGTCGGAAAATGAGTGCGCAAGAAGATTTCTATATCAGTTATTCTTCTCGACATAACTTCTTGAGTCTTGAACATCAAGTCAAAGTTGGTATTTGTAATAACCCAAAAATGGGATTAAGGGCTAATGACTCCAAAAGTGATGTAATTATTGTAAATGAACACTTTTGAAGTATATGATGTGGATTTTGATCCGAATGTGTTGTAATTAGTGCCTAAACCCTATAGTTAAGCTTAATTGTGGGATAAAGCTTAAAATGAAGGATCAAGATTGACCAATGGGAAAACAAATTAATACCCTTCCTCATATTGTTAAAAACGTCCAAAAAGGGTAAAGGAGAAGGAAGGAGGAATTTGGTCAAAATTTCAACTCTTTTACAAGGGAACTTTGGTCATATGGGTCACATATGCCTTAAAGCAAGTGGTCAACATTCTTTTTGTGTTTCAAAGTGCAACATTTCGGTGGAGACAAAGGAAAGGGAAGAGGAATTAAATTAAAACAAGTTGAGACATTGACCAAGATGAAAAGCAAAGAAGAAAAGTCAAAAATTGCAACTAGAAAATTTGTGTAACCAATGGCTATGCAAGTTCATGCAATTGGTCAATCTTTCTTCCTCCTTTTGAAGAACATGTTGGTCAATAATAATTCTCCATTTGCGCAGCCCATATCACGTCCAAAAGCAAGAAGAGAAGAGGCAAGAGAAACCTTACTCAATTGACCAAAGTCTACATGGCATAACTTGTGTAAAAAGAATTATTTTCCACCACAACTTTTCTTTCTCTTTGGGCCACATTTTCGGTCAGATATTAAGAGGATAAAGGAAGAGAAAAACTGATCATAAATCACTCTCTCACCTCTTCTCAAGGCCGGCCAAGTTCAGCAAGCTAAGAGAAAGTGAAGAACAAAGTTGAGGTAAGAACTTCTACATGGATTTTCACCTCCTAAACCTCATCTATGGCTCAAGTGACCTTCATGAAACTTGTTCCTCTCTTCCTTAGCTTCATTTCTATGGTTTTTGTTTTTGAAGAGGAGGAGTTTTCAGCCACCTTGCAAGAACAAAAGTTGAGGAATCAAGAAAAGAACACAAGAAGAAGCAAGAGGTGAGTAAGAGCATTATGTTGATGTATATGATGCTTTAATTGGCTGAGTGGTGGTGGGCTATTGTGACAGCCCTAATTTCGTTTTTTTAGGGTATATTAGGGATCATGAAGCTTTCATCCTATATATGTGCTTATATGTTGGTTTGGAGGCAAATGAGCTAAGCTTAGTGATTAGATAGTGAAGTGGTTGTTTGTTGTGAAATACCCTAAAATTCTGCCAAAACAGGACATAGGGAATGAGTGGAAATTTGTTCATTTTGATGTTACCATTGTGTTCTACACGAAAAATTATGTGGTAATAGGTTTTGTTGTTGATTTTGAAGCCATTGGGCACATTGGTTGAAAATTGGAAAAACTGTCAAGTGTAACTTTGTGCAGGGCAGTCAGTTTGTAGGGATATTTTGAATGGCCAATTGGTGTCTAAAAATTCTGAAAATTTCCAGTCTTAAAGTTCACATTTCAAGCTTCAAAATGGACATATGATTTGTGTCATTTCGGTTTTTGAGCTGGGAGTTCTAGTTGCCCAAAGTTTGATGTCGAAACTGGACCTAATTCTGGAGCAGTGTGGAATGTTGTGTAATTCTGGAATTGTGTGGTGATTTCTCGTAGTGATTCATATTTTTCCTATGAAGAGGACTTCAAGAGCTTTCAATAGGCTTTGGGATCACCTCATTTTGATTTTTCTAGAATTAGTTATGATATTTCAAAGATGTTGGAAAATTCTGGCAGATTGGTCACCTATGCGAAAATTGAAGATTTTATGGCATAATGTAATATTGTGGAACTTTGAGGTTAGAAATTAGCCTTTTAGGTTAATTGACCACTTTAGCTCCTTAGTTGACTTGATTAATTGACCATAGTGATAATCAACTTAAGTATTATAGAGATAAAACTTGGGAAAGAGATTGACGGGTTGTCCCTAACTTGGTTTACAGGATTTGATATTTGCCGTCCTCGTGAGCCCGTTGTGCCAAGAAACGTCGGGAAAGGACAAGGTAGTGACTCTCTCTCTTATACTGTGTGTAATGCTTTGTATGTGTGTGTTATCATGGTTCTGTGATGATTTCTTTGATGTTGCTGAGGTTACAGCTGGTGATAGCTGTCGTTTACAGCGTAAGCTGTCGTTTACAGCGCAAGCTGTCGTTATTGTGATTACAGCGTAAGCTGTCGTGATGAAGATTACAGTGAGAGCTGTCGTATTGTGTATACAGCCGTGAGTGCTGTCGTTTGTGGTGAAAACCATGTATCTTTGAGATTGATGCTGCTGTTGTTGCTGGTTGTGATTTATGTGCATGCTTGGTATTTATACATTGTATGAGTGGTTTGTTACTACTGGGATTCTCTCGAATCTCATTCTTTCCTATGACTAACATTTCAGACAGGGCATGTGGCTCAAAGGAAAAGCGGCCAACCCGGAGCAATTAGGACCCTTAGGGGTATATTCGATTTTGGAGACGTTGGTTATCCTTTTAGGACTTGGTTATCCATTTAGAACTTGGGATTACTGTATATTTTGAGATATGGGTATTATATTCGGTTTTGGTTGTGTAATCCCCTAGTGTATATTTATAAACTTCAGATTATATATGTATAGAACCCGGGAGTTGCCGGGGGTTTGGTTATACACTCTGTCATACGTGAATGTAGATAAACTGCACAGGTAATTATATTCGAACTTTGAAATGGAGACCAGGAACAGGAAGAGATTTTGAATGATCTTGTGAAAACCCTACTACAAAGTAGGAGATTGAAATGAGTTTAAGTTATCCGAAGGTCTCTAATATAATTTAATTATCTAATATCGAATTATAATTACGTGATTAAAGGCAGGGTGTTACAGTATTTGCCTTGTCCACCAACTTTGAGACTTGTAACTCCATCGTGTTCACCAATTTCTCATACTCACTCATCAATTCCTTTTTCAGACCAGTCACAGCTTGATTGATCACTTTAGCCAGATGGGTTGATAGTGATACATTTAGGAAAGATGGAGGTAGAATTAGACCTTGAGCAGAAGATTGAGCCTCATCACCTCTGATGGAGGGGCTTCTCTCTGAGATGTAGCCCTTGTTTGACTTATTGGAAGATTGATATTCGTATATGTCAATTGAGTCTTGCCAAACCTTAGAATGGTTACCCTCTCAGTTCCCTCCAAATACCACACTTTGTTTTTCTTGAGAATGAGAGACACAAATTATGGATATGGTATGGTGGCGGATCTTGATGAAGAAAATCTAAATCTTCTCATCTCACCAAAAATAAGCTCCCCCATATTTCTTCGTTGACTGGCTAGGAAGGAGGCCAGCAAATAGTAATCTCTAAGCAAAATGGGTATAATTCTTGGATTTGTTAACAATGCTATGAGAGTATATGTAATGAAGAGCATGAATAGAATTAGGCATGTCAATAGGCTTAAAGTTAAGAGGGCCTATTGGGTCATTTGGTCTTAAAAGCCAGAAGACTTCATTAGCTGAAAGTGTGGGTAGATCAGAAGGAGGTGCAACATATCCAAGTATCTCATTAATGATAGTAGCAGATATCATAATAAATTGATCTCTAACAGTGGTAGATATTGCTTCCTCTATCAACTCTCTGGTCCTAGAGGATATGTTATGGACTTTCATGTTGCAATAGAAGGTTCTCATAATAGAGGGTGAATAAGGGAGATGCATATTTAACCAGGGATCATTGAATCCAAGAAAAGGATTAAAATCCAAACTGCAGCTTTTCTTCAGATAATCTAAGTCCACATAAACTATAGGACAGAAATATCTATGTGCAAATTCAGAATCATATACCTTCTGTTTCAGTGCCTTGTTCTTCCTCTGGAACTTGTGAAGTAGAAGGAACCCCTGAAGTAGCTACACTGGACTGGCCAACATGATGTGAACTTGAGGCACTGGCTTGGGAGGCAATTTCACCAACTAATGCGTCAAGCTTTGACTTCTCCATTGCTTCCCAGAGTTGCATATTAAGAGAGTCATCGGAGGAAGAAGATTGTTGTGGTTGCTCTATGTCCTTCTTATTTCCTCTTCCTTTGACTTCTTTGGATTGAGACCGAGTGACAATTGTTCTTTAAAAACTATTCCTTTCGGTTTCTTTTGCAGAGGTTGATCCTTCTTAGCCACCTTAGGCTTAGGATGAGGTTTCTTAGCTGGAGTTCTTTTCTTAATGGTTTTGGGTTTAGGAGGAGGTGTTGGTGTAGAAGATAGAGAAGGTGTTGGAGATGAAGGTGTTGCCACTGGAGTACTACCGATAGATTGAGTAGGTGAAAGTGAATGAGAACTTTGGGGAACAAAAGGCATTTTAGTTCTAGCCATTAAAACCGAAATGAGAATCAAAGAGTTGACAAGGGCTTGAAGAAGGATTTTCAGAAAATCTCTTCGGTTAGGGCAAAAAAATGAGAAGCTAAAATGATAAATCTGACCTTATTAAGATGAATGAAGAGTTATAACAGAAATCTAAAGCAATCTGAGTCTATTAATCGATAGGTAACGGTCGGAAGTGAAGAGGTAAGACTCTTGAGTGATGCGATGCTTCGAGTGAGAAGAGGAAGTGTGATAGTCTGAGCTATCGCGTAACTGATATAAGTGTCAACACTCGAGTGACAACCCTAGTGTTCGAGTGTTGTTCATACAGTGCTCAAGTGATAATTTTTTGCTCGAGTGACAAATAAATTCATCTCATAAAGCATGTAAAAACGTACATAAATTAAGTGTATCTTGTTACATTTTTCATCTTTGTACTCAAATCCTCCAAGATCATTTGACTAACCATGCTTTGGATTAGTGTTTGCATATTTCTTTCTCTTCTGCTCAAGTATTCTTGCTTCACTTTAGGTATGTTCATACTCTACTCGAGTGACGAGAACCTTCACTCGAGTGATAGCCATCCTACCCTTTGAGTAACCTCTTGGCACTTTTATCTCCTATGTTAAACCCTGTTTTGCAAGTTGAAAAGAAGAATATATGTTATAGTTCTGTACTCGAGCATTGTTTTCTGACTCGAGTGAGAATGTACTTGGCACTCGAGTGACACATCCAGTGCTCAAGTGACAGGCCTGCAAAAACAATTTCTACATACTTTGATGCCTAAGTCAGTATGGTTATCATCAAAACTCATTAAACATAATAATTAACAAGAAAAACTTACAACTCATTAGGTTAATCATTCCTAATTCTCTTCGAATATATAAGTATTGATCTTTAGCTATTGGCTTTATGAATATGTCAGCGAGTTGAAGATGTGTCGGTATGAATTCTACTTTGACATCTTTTTTTTGCACGTGATCTCGAATGAAATGATGTCGAATATCTATGTGCTTGGTCCTTAAATGCTGCAAAGGATTCTTGGCCAAGCTAATGGTGCTAGTGTTGTCATAGTAAATTGGTATCTCCTTTAAGTATGTCCCCAAATCCTGAAGTTGTTGCTTCAACCATAGTACTTGAGAACAACAGCTTGCTGCAGCTATATATTCAACTTTTGTGGAAGATAATGACACTGTGTTCTGCTTCTTGCTGAACCATGATACCAAAGAGCCTCTAAGGAACTGACATTGACCACTGGTACTTTTCCTATCAGTTTAATATCCTCCATGATCTGAGTCTAAATAGGCCATCAAATATTCGTTTCCTCTTTTTGGATACCATAGGCCAAATTCTGCAGTGTGTCCTAGATATTTGAAAATTCTTTTCACAATCTTTGCAAGTGATACCCTAGGAGCAGATTGATACCTTGCGTACATTCCAACACTAAATTGTATATCCGGCCTACTTGCTGTTAGATACAGTAATGAACCAATCATTACTCTATATTTAGTGATGTTGAAATTAGGGCCTTTTACGTCACCATCCAACAATGTTATAGAGCTCATTGGAGTATCAGCTCCATTAGCACTGTCCAATCCATACTTCTTCAACAACTCTTTCAAATATTTTGTTTGAGATACAAATATCCCATTCTTCCTTTTCTTGATTTGAAGTCCAAGAAAGAAGTTTAATTCTCCTATCATGGACATCTCAAACTCTCCCTGCATAATCTTGGAAAATTCTTGATGAAGAGATTTGTTAGTAGCACCGAAAATAATATTATCAACATAAATTTGAACAATTAGAATATCATTTTTGTCATGTTTGATGAAAAGAGTTGTATCTACTTTTCCTCTGACAAAGTTTTGATCAAGAAGAAATTTGCTTAGCCTTTCATTCAAGCTCTGGGTGCTTGTTTCAAACCATATAAAGCCTTCTTAAGTTTGAACACATGATCAAGCTTTGTTTCATCTTCAAAACTAGGAGGTTGTTCTACATATACTTCCTCCATAATATAACCATTTAGAAAAGCACTTTTCACATCCATTTTATAAAGTTTCAAACCTTTAATGCAAGCAAAGGCTAAGAGTACTCGTATTGCTTCCAATCTTGCCACTGGAGCATATGTTTCCTCATAATCAATACCTTCTTCTTGATTATAGCCTTTGGCTACCAATCTTGCTTTGTTTCTCACAATGATTGCTGATTCATCAAGTTTGTTTTTGAAAACCTATTTGGTTCCTATAACTGAGTGATCTTTAGGTCGAGGAACCAAATCCCAAACTTGATTTCTTCAAAATTGATTTAATTCTTCTTGCATAGCAAACACCCAATCATTGTCAGATAAAGCTTCTTCAATATTAGAACGTTCAATCTTAGAAATAAAAGTAGAAAAAGTTAACTCATTGAGTATTCTATTTCTGGTTTTGACACCTTCGTGAATATCTCCAATTACTTGATCAATTGGATGATCTTTAATATGTCTCCATGCTTTTGGTTGAGCATCTTCTATATTTTGAAAGTCATTTGTTTCAAAATCATTCTGTTTTGAAATAGTTTTGTTTTTCTTTATCAAATCCATTTCTTCTTCATCAAAATGCCTTATCTGAGAGTCAAGTTCATCAAACACAACATGAATGGATTCTTCAACAGTACATGTTCTTTTATTAAATACTCTATATGCTTTATTTCTATTAGAATATCCTAAAAATAAACCTTCATCAGATTTTGAATCAAATTTACCCAATTTTTCTTTACCGTTATTGTGAATGAAGCACTTGCATCCGAATATGTGTAGATGAGCAAGATTTGGCTTTCTTCCCTTATAGAGTTCATATGGTATATTTCCAAGTGACTTGCGAATATATGCTCGATTTGAAATATAGTATGCGGTACTCATTGAATCTACCCAGAATACTTGTGATATTTCTTTTTCATTGAGTATTGCCCTTACCATTTCTATGAGGACTCTATGCTTCCTTTCTACTACTCCATTATGCTGAGGCGTTCTAGGTGCAAAGAAGTTGTGATCTATTCCTTCATTGTTGCAGAAATCTTCAAAGAGTTGATTATTAAATTCGCCTCTATGGTCTGTCCTAATAGAGACAATAGAAATACCTTTCTCATTTTGGACCTTCTTAGCAAACATAATAAATTCGACAAACATTTCATCTTTTGAAGAAATAAATATAGTCCATGTAAATCTTGTAAAATCATCGACAATTACTAAGGTATATAGATTTCCCCCAAAACTCTTTACTCTTGCTGGACCTACCAAATCCATATGAAGTAATTGTAAAGGCTTGGAACTAGAAATCTCATACTTTGTTTTGAATGAAGATTTAGTTTGTTTGCCTTTTTGACAAGCCTCACAAATCATGTTATCTTTAAAGTTAAGTTTAGGAAGGCCAACAACTAAATCTTTTCTAATCAGTTTATGAAGTTTATTCATATTAACATGAGCCAGACGCTTATGCCATAACCAACTCTCCTCTAATTTGCTAAGAAAAAATATTTTCAGAAGAATTTGAATTTAAATCAATAGTATAACAGTTACCGTCCCTTTAAGCTCGGATATTTGCCTTGATGGATTCTTTATTAAGTGGTAAATCCTTCTTGTTTACTATCAAGCACTCTTCTGAATCAAAGATCACCCAGTTATCTCTATCAGTGCCATGACTCACACTCAAGAGGTTGTGGCATAATCCTTCAACATAATATACATCATTGATTTGAACACCATCGGATTTTCCTACTTCACCAATTCCAGTAATACATCCAGATTGGTTACCTCCAAAAGTTACCTTTCCTCCTTCTCTGGTTTCTAGCATGGTGAACTTATTTTTGTCACCAGTCATGTGTCTTGAGCATCTACTATCAATGTACCACTTGTTTGCTCGTGATGCTTTGACACATACCTAGAGTAAGGTAATCAAGTTTTAGGTACCCATACTTTCTTGGGTCCTTTGTGGTAGTGTGCATCACTTTTAGTACATGTGTCCCTTTTGGAACCCATTTGTGCATGGAAATGACTTGTCCTTTTCTAAAACAACATAATGAAGTATAATGTCATTTGTAACACCCCAAATTTTGATTATGGGCTAATGTTGATTATTGAGAATGTAATTGTGAATTAGAGTAGATTATTATGTGTATTTGTGACAATATTATCTAATATGTCATAATTGATGGAAAATTGATAGAATGAAAATATTGGTCATAAGTTAGTGATCAAGGGAGAAATTAATTGCTAACCAAGAGAAAATGAGAAGTGGGCAAGCTTCACCCAAGAGGGGGTGAATTGGGTGACGTTATAAATTTTTGCTTGATATGGTGATATGAAAATAGTGTAGATAGAGTAGAGTTGAGAAGATTAGAATACAGAGAGTTATACTGGTTCGCCTAACAATCAGACCTACGTCCAATCCTCAGAGATCAAGACCTACTTAGATTTTCACTATTCTTCCAAGATTCAATGGGCTCTCAGGACGCCACAAAACAACAATTGTCCTTGAACGGACTACGAGCAGAAATATTCTTTCACTAAGAAATTTCTCTCCCCTTACGACAAGTCTTATGTGCAGAAAAACAACCTATGACCTTTACCACTTGCTTATGTATACAAGGCTTATGAGCAGCAACGTTCTCTACTGCTTGTATCTTATAAGTCTTATGAGTGGAAGGTTTAACTAGGAATTCTCTCAACTGCTTCTCTCGTAAGGATATCTACCTTCTCAAGGTCCTAATACCTTGAGATCAAATGAAAATAGTATTTGAATTGTATAAAGACTCTCTTACAGAGCAAGTAGATGAACACTGAAGATCAATATGTATACAGAGAAAATTATGAATAACAGAGACTCGTATATATGCTTGTGAATTCTTGTGCTTCGTTATTTTTTACGATCTCTAGATCTCTGTATTTATAGAGGTTCAGTTTTTACCCGTTTGTGTAATGATCGTTGAGGAGCGGGGCTTGTTACTGTGGAATGACACGCGCATGTTTGAATACTTTGAATGCGGTAGGTACGTGCGTGCTTGTAATGATGTTGTCTTCCGTTGTTTGACTTTCTTCATGTCTGTTTATTTCAAACGTTCATCCTCCTGTATCACACTTATAATACATTCAAAATGATGTTAAATAATGATAATAAGTGATGATAAGATAAATAAATAACATTAAACCATATTCGGATTGAACGCTGTGAGACTTGGTGCATTTGGTGATCTGGCAGAGTATCACTCGAGCATGGATGGGCTTACTTGAGTGATATTGCTATTTTACTCCTTGTTCTTCAGTTTTAAGCTTACACTCGCATACGATGTCAGAGAGACAAAATTCTCACTTGCGAGTGATGTGGGGCCTCACTCGAGCACAACTACTTCTGCTCAAGTGGCCTTGCATTTTACACTGGGAGACTCTTCTCTGGACAGCACTCGTATACCATTTTAGCAAGAGTGAGATTTTGCACTCGCAGGTGATGTGGGCCCTCACTCGAGCACACATACTCCTGCTCGAGTGAGAAGAATATTCTTAAGTAATATACCCTTAATATCAGCACTTGCATCAGAATTTGAGAGAGATAGATTTTTCACTCGTGAGTGCTGATGTGTCACTCGAGCATATGAAACTTTGCTCGAGCATACTTGTGCTTCTCTGATCTTCATGACTCTCGGCCAAGCACTCGCAGTCTATCACTCGCTAGTGCTCGAGTACAGGACACTCATGCTTGAGTATTGATTTCTCTGCTCGAGTACATCAAGGAAGAATGACATGAATTGTTCTCGGCCAAACACTCGCAGTCTCTCACTCGCATGTGCTCAAGTGAGAAAGACTCTTCTACTCGAGTGCTATCTCCAACGCTCGAGTGAATTAGTAAAAAAAATGACAATAGCATGCTCTCAGGAAAACACTTTCTGGCTATCACTCGCATCTGCTCGAGCATAAAAGGGTTCCATGCTCGAGTGCTTGATTCATGCTTGAGTACACCAGTTCATTTTGGCAGCAAGCACCACAGAACATTGCTATATGCATTTGGTAACTTTGTAAACATTTCTTAAACTTATAAAACTATGATTTGTACACAATTGACTTTTGTTATCATCAAAACTTGGGATCTAACAGTTAGTGTGCATCACTTTTAGTACATGTGTCCCTTTTGGAACCCATTTGTGCATGGCAATGACTTGTCCTTTTCTAAAATAACATGATGAAGTATAATGTCCTTTGTAACACCCCAAATTTTGATTATGGGCTAATGTTGATTATTGAGAATGTAATTGTGAATTAGAGTAGATTATTATGTGTATTTGTGACAATATTATCTAATATATCATAATTGATGAAAAATTGATAGAATGAAAATATTGATCATAAGTTAGTAATCAAGGGAGAAATTAATTGCTAACCAAGAGAAAATGAGAAGTGTGATTAAATGGCTAATAGAAGGGATTAGATAAGCTAATTGGGTGCTTATTGTATGAAAGCCAATGGGAGTAAGACATGTGGCAAGGTTTTGTGTGTATGAAGAGAGAAAAGTCAAAAGGTATATTTTATTCATTTCTTTCTCTCTCTTTCCCTCCCTTTTCACTGAGCTAGGCATGGGCTTGGGGGAGGAAACGATTTCTTCTTCATCTCTCACTCCATCTCTTATCTTTCTCATTCTCTCTCTTTTCTCTCTCTCTCTCTTCAGCCATTGTTGCTCAAATAGGAATGAAGAAAATCATGAAAAGGTAAGGGAAAATTATCTCTAATGCTCAAATTCCATTCATTAAAGTTGTTCCTTGAGTAATGAGCTTCATTTTGATGGTTATAGCTTGTCTATTGGTGTTGGTTTGTGATTTTAAGAGATTGTGAAAGTTGAAGGATCAAAAGTCCTTTTAGAAAAGTTGAAGAGGTAAGTAAAACCAACCTATCTATCTAAGTTTTGTGCCAAATTAGGTAGTTTTGAATTTCTGGGATTTACTAGCCATTTTTGAAAAATGATTATCATTGGACATTTGGCATGTTATTGGTATAGGAATAGTATATTTGGAATGTGTATGGATAGATAGGATTGATTGGGAATTGAATGGTTGAGTTTAGTGATTTTGGAATTTTAGTGTTTAATGTTGCCCAAGACTAAAGCATGATAGTGGAATAGGATTTTGGTGGTTTTGACAT
The DNA here is from genome assembly GCA_963210345.1 of Inga oerstediana. NCBI lineage: Eukaryota > Viridiplantae > Streptophyta > Magnoliopsida > Fabales > Fabaceae > Inga > Inga oerstediana. The sequence continues at coordinate 43,018,374 of OY723404.1, forward strand.
GTCCATTGGATTCCTTGAGTATTTTTTATGTGAGGATAGCTTTAGTTGAGGTTTTGGGTCTATTGGTAGCCTTTGGTAAAAATTCTAGAAAACTGTCATTTTGTCTGCATTTCTGGGTTCTGATATGGTCACTCGAGTGATCTGGGGCTCACTCGAGTAAGGGATGAACATCACTCAGGTGTAGTTGGGTTCTACTCTAGTGATTCAGTGAAACTCTTTGTTTTCCCTTTAGTTTCGGTGTTTCACTTCTGTAAAAGAGCAAGAGTGTGTCTTTATACTCGCTAGCATTCAGTATCACTCGAGTGCAAAGTGTTAGAGCAAGCGTTTCACACAAGAGGGGGGTGAATTGGGTGATACTAAATTTTGTTGCAAATATAAAATCTTTTCGGTGAATATAAAGTAATAAAGAGTAAGGAGAAATATCACCGAAGTGTACACCGAGAGTTATACTGGTTCGGCCACAACAACTTTGACCTACGTCCAGTCCTCAGAGCTTCTCTAAGAGTTTCACTATAACCTCCAAGATTCAGTGGGTTCTTGGCACCACAGTACATGCAAGTTCCTTCACCTGGACACTCGCTCCCCCTTACAAGTTGTAATCCAATCCCAACTCAAGGTTCCACAACCTTAAGTTATCTCAATATCAAATATTGAGTTTGAATGAAATATCTCTCTCAAAGAGTGAATAAGAATCACTGAAGCATAGAAATAAAAATATGATATAAAACAGAGTAATGAACTTGATGATACGTTCGTATGTGTGCTTGGTTGTTCTTCTCTGTTTGGATGTTCCCATATATATAGATATGTTGGTGATGACCGTTGGAACATTTTCTTTCGTCCGTTGGAGAGTGCGCAGCCACTATTGACTTTTCAAGTTTTTTGAAAAATATCCGTTGGCGGTGGTTGGCATTTGAACGTTTCATTTGACTTCCATCTCTTGAAGTGATTTCTTCATTGTTTATCTGTAAATAGACTAAGAATACTAATACAATGAAAGATTAATCATATAGGAAACAAATCAATGAACGTTTGAATGATTTCTAAATTTCTGGGTATGCTTACTCGAGTAGCTACTCGAGTATCCCTTGAAGTTTACTCGAGTACCTACTCGAGTATCATCTCGGGAAATCTTTGATTAACTGTAAGTTAATGAACAAGTATAAGATTACTCGGGTAGTTCATGGAGTAAACTAAATTTCAAACCTTTGGAAATAGTTATTTACTCGGGTACCTATTCCAGTAATGCATTTCCAACTTCATAGGTTACTGGGGTAACACCTCGAGTAATCCTTTAAAAAACTTTTGATTACTCGATGCTCTACTCCAGTAATGTTGGCAGGATTTCAAGGCCGAGAGCAATTACCTTGTTACTCGAGTAGGGACTCGAGTAATGCACTCATTTTTGCATAGGTTACTCGGGTACCACCTCGAGTAACTAAGACTTTTGAGCATGACTTACCCGGGTAATGACTTGAAGTTTACTTTGAAAATATTTCTGCATACTGGGGTACATACTCGAGAAATCCACTTAAAATAGAACATTAGAAACTTGTATACTAGAGTAAGGACTCGAGGAAGATAAAATAAAGAGAGATCAAGTTAATCGGGTACCAACCTCAAGTTTCCACTTACTTTAGTATGTTACTCGAGTAGCTCCTCGAGTAACATTGGCAGTGGTACAAAGTGCCGAGAGTTACATATTTTCAGAAACAAAGTTACTCGAGTAGCTCCTCGAGTATCATTGGGAAAACTTGAAGGCAACTGAAAGTTTCTCACATGGTTACTCGAGTACCTCCTCGAGTAACATTGGCAGGCCGAGAGCAACTCCAAGTTTTTACCTGGTTACTCGAGTAGCTCCTCGAGTAACATTAGCAGGCCGAGAGCACATTGAAAATTTTTACACTACTACTCGAGTAGCTCCTCGAGTAACGTTGGCAGGTTACTGAAAGTTGTCTCTGGTTACTTCAAGTTTTGTCTCATTACTCGAGTAGCTCCTCGAGTAATGCTTTAGAAGATTTGTTTCTGATCAAGTTCCTCAGCATTTTCTCATGGCCTTTCTTCATTACTCCCATGCTTACTTCAAGTGATGCTTGTTCCTGTCATTACTTAGTTCAAACTTGTTTATTAATTATTTCCTTTTCAAACCATACTTTTGTTATCATCAAAACATGAGATCTAACATTCTCCCCCTTTTTGATGATGACAAAACTTGGTGATTTTGAACATGATTTTTCAAATATGTCTTATTAAGTTTGAATATACCTTGCATACATAACAACTTTATTAGTTCAAACATGTATCATAATTCAAAACTGTAATGAACTTAAAATGAAATCATAACACACTTGTATTAATCTTAAAACTTTCAAATTACAAGATAAAGTTCAAACTGAAATCAAAAAGCTCCCTAAAATCCCATGTACACCCAAATACCCATGATAAGCTAGGACACATCCACAAAATCACTCTCAAGCTCTTCTCCCCCTTTTTGGCTTCATCAATCAAGTGGAGGGCTAGGAGGCTTGGACATGGAAATGGGTGTTACTGGAAGGACCATAGAATCATTTGAGTCTAAAGAATCAAATAAGCTAGAGGGTACTGGATCAGGCAGATGAAGTGGAGGGATATGGATGTCATTGCCGGGAGGAGAAGGTTGGAAGACAACCATAGTAGAGGTTTCTCCTTCTGGGGTGGTCTGAGTCTCAGGAGTAATCTCAACCTCAGGTGTATGCTGTTCAGGTGAGGAAGAGGGAGATATTTCCTCTGTTTGGGCAGGAGAAGGAATAGATTTAGGAGCAGTTTCTGGCTGAGGTTTGGGAGGTGAATCATCAATGATGATATGTGTGGTCTCATGGGTATCAGGATCATCCACTGTGAATAAAATATCTTTGCCTTGGGGCTCAAGTGGATCAGAGACCAGAGGGGTAGATGGTTCAGCCTCAGGAAAAGGAGTATCAGTAGGAGGGTCCTCTGGAGGTGGTGGTGGTGCAGATGAGGAAGGACCGGCAGAAGGTCCAGGACCCAAGGAGTCCAATCGTGCCAGAATCAGTCTCAATGTCTCTCCCTGGGCACGTTGCTCTGCTAGCAACTCCTCATGCCTTCTATCCATCCTCTCAACCAACTCCTTATGCCTTTTGTCTATTCTCTCAACCAGCTTCCCCATTTTGAAGTTCGTATTGGTGATTAGCTCAGCGTTTGTGTTGGCTATGTCCACATGGAAGCCTCTGAGTATGTTCTCCATAAAGTGCTGGAGAGTGGCATTGAGGAAGGATGGCGATGATGTGGTAGCAGCTGGAGCCGATGACTGAGTGTCATCCAACCTACTGGTCTCTGCCTCAGTGGTCTTCCTCTTCTTCTTGGACCCAGACTCCAGAGGGCCTTTAAGAGGGATATCGATGTTCAATTTTCCAATTTGGTTCCTTCCAACCGGAGTCAACCTCTCAATTGGCTCCTTGCTATCCAAATACCATATTTTGTTCTCTTTCAGGATTAGAGACACAATCTGGGGATATGGCATTGGAGTGGTAGCCTTTCCATCCACCTTGTACCTTTTCATCTCCGAGAAAATATATTCTCCCAGATCCTTCTGTTCCTTCAAAAGCAGTGAAGCAAACCACCTAAAGTCCCTATCAGAGAAATGGGTGTAATTATTGGCTTTGTTCACTAGGGACCTAGAGTAAATGTACCAAAGGACCCTATAATAATCACACATATCACTCGGTTTAAAGTTTAGTGGGCCAACTAACTCACCGAGTTTGAGAATAGTGAAAATTTGATTTGGCTCAAGTTCAGAATATATATCATCTGGGGGGTTCTCTATTCCTAACCATAGGTTAATTCTGGATGGCGAAATTAAAATCTTTTGGCCTCTCATAGTTGTGGTCATTTCTTCCTCTACTGAGGTTCGGTTAGGCTCATCTATGATCTCTAAGTTACAATAAAAATGGGTGATCACTTTAGTACAAAAAGGTAATCTAATAGATAGCCAAGGCATAAAGGGATCTAAATAAGAACTTAGGTCATGCTTCACTACCTCTTGAAGTAACTTCATATCAACATAGTGTGTCTTACACACTTTTCTTCTGGAGAATTGGGATAGATACTTGGGAGACTCCACCAATTTGCCCATATTGAATCCCTTTGGTGGGGTAGTGATCTCTGCTTCCGGAATCTGGGACTTCTTGGAGGATTGACCCTTCTCCATTTGGTCAATGATCCCAGCCATAGCCTTAGCCACATTTTTGTCATACTTTGGCTTTTTGATAGGCTTTGGTGTGAAAGAGGGGGTAGAGGAATCAGAGGGAGGAGGTGAGGGAGATTTGGCACTTTTCTCTCTTCCGGTTGAGGTACTCTTTTTGGATTGAGCCCTTGTAACAATAGGCTCTTTAATCACAACTCCTTTGGATTTTGGTTGAGATTGAGGTTGAAGAGGAATTTTGGCTTTAGGTCTCGGAGTTAATTTTCTTTTCTTTGTTGGAGGAGCAGAAAGAAGATCAGGGTTTTGTTGTAAATCAGAGGAATCTGTGAAGTTGAGATTCTTGGTTCTAACCATCTTGAAACACAGATATTGTAGAATCTCAGAAAAACAGGGTCACGGTCGCGAGCTTAGGGCACAGAGATTTTGAACAAAATAGGAAGTTTTTGGACTTGAAATCAGTTGGGTTTTGACGGAAATGAGGCAAGGAATCGATTGAGAAAAGTTTTTGTGAGGGTGTATAGTGATTTACTCAAGGAGATTTTATGGAAATGACCGAGTTTGCGCAAGATAAAGACCTAAAACCCGACGTTACTTAAGGCCTTACTTGAGTAATGTTCAAGTTTACTCGAGGCCTTCCTCGGGTGTTCATATAGAAAAATTCTAAAATAATTCATTTAAATTGCGTACCTGGTATGAATAATATAGTAATTATCCATAGATGTTCCCTCGATCATGTATAACCCATTTTGATCATATTTGAGTTATTGTTCATCAATTTGAGAATCTGAACTCCGACATTACTCGAGGCCTTCCTCGAGTAAGCTTCAAGTGTACTCGAGGCCTGCCTCGAGTAACCTGCTTTTCAACTTCTGACTCTTCATTTCTTTGAAACTAAACCGTTACATTTAAACATCCAAGTAACTTGATCTGTTACTTCCAGTTTTGGGGTCCATTACTCGAGTACATACTCGAGTAACCTGCTACTTTACCTCAAGTTGCTCCTCGGGTAATGCTTCTCTGTTATCCATAACTTCAAGTTGTTACTCCAGTAAAGTTATCCTCTGATAATCTCTGTTTTTGTTTCTCAAAACAGAGTTTCTTTCTTCCTGCAAAACAAGTTTCTATATACTCCGATGCTTAAGTTAGTGATCATCAAAACATTATCAAGTAACTTCATCTAATATTATGAAATGCTGAAATTTCTTATAACTCATTAGGATTTACCATTCCCAACTCTCTTCTAATGTATAGAAATTGATCTTTTGCAAGAGGTTTTGTGAAGATATCAGCTAGTTGAAGATGAGTAGGAATGAATATCACTTTCACATCTTTCTTTTGGACATGATCTCTGATGAAGTGATGTCTGACATCGATATGCTTGGTTCTAGAGTGTTGAACTGGATTCTTTGCCAAGCTTATCGTACTAGTATTGTCACAATAGATTGGTATTTCTTTGAGATAAATACCAAGGTCTTGTAGTTGTTGTTTTAACCATATCACTTGTGCACAACAACTTGAGACTGCAACATATTCGGCTTCCGTTGACGAAAGAAACACTGTATTTTGTTTCTTGCTGAACCATGATACAAGAGATCCTCCAAGAAATTGTCCTTGTCCACTGGTACTCTTTCTATCTGTCTTGTATCCTCCATGATCAGAATCTGAATATGCAACTAGATATTCACTTCTTCCTTTGGGATACCACAGACCCAATTCTGGTGTGTCAGCAAGGTATCTAAAGATTCGTTTGACCGTTTCAGCATGTGATTCCTTTGGTGCCGATTGATATCTTGCACATATGCCAACACTAAATTGGATGTCTGGTCTACTTGCCGTGAGATAGAGTAATGATCCAATCATTCCTCTATATTTTGTGATATTGTAGTCTTTCCCTTTGACATCACCATCAAGCAACGTTGTTGAGCTCATAGGCGTGTCCGAGCCATTAGCTTCATCCATTCCATACTTCTTCAAAAGCTCTTTTAAGTACTTTGTTTGAGATATGAAGATTTCATTCTTTCTTTGTTTGATTTGCAAACCAAGAAAGAAATTCAATTCTCCCATCATTGACATCTCAAACTCTCCCTGCATTATCTCAGAAAATTCCTTACACAGAGATTCATTAGTAGCACCGAAAACAATATCATCAACATATATTTGAACAATTAAAATATCATCACGTTTTCGATTTATAAATAATGTTGTATCAACTTTTCCTCGTACAAAACCTTGATCGATAAGAAACTTGCTGAGCCTTTCATACCAGGCTCTAGGAGCTTGTTTTAAACCATATAAAGCCTTTTTGAGTTTGAAAACATGGTTAGGTTTAGTAACATCCTCAAAACCTGGAGGTTGTTCTACATACACTTCTTCAATGATGTAACCATTTAGAAATGCACTCTTTACATCCATTTGATAGAGTTTGAATCTTTTGATGCATGCAAAGGCTAAGAGTACACGTATAGCTTCCAATCTAGCTACTGGAGCATACGTTTCTTCATAATCAATCCCTTCTTCCTGATTATAGCCTTTGGCCACCAACCTTGCCTTGTTTCTGACAATAATTGTGGATTCATCGAGTTTGTTCTTGAATACCCATTTAGTTCCAATGATCGGATGATCCTTGGGTCAGGGTACCAAATCCCAAACTTGATTTCTCTCAAATTGATTTAGTTCTTCTTGCATTGCTATAACCCAATCATTGTCTGACAGGGCTTCATCAATGTTAGAAGGTTCAATCTCAGAAATGAATGCAGAAAAACTTACTTCATTGAAAACTCTATTTCTAGTTTTGATCCCTTCATTCACATCTCCTATGACTTGATCTAAGGGATGACTTCTATTGTATTTCCAGGCTTTAGGTTGACCTAGAGATTGCTCTTCTTCCTTAGTTTCATTAACTTCTGGAATAAGAGACGTAGAAATAGATTGACCATTTTCTTGATTTAAAACAACTTCCTGTTCTTCATCAATGGTTTTGTCAGAGGATTCAAATTCATCAAATACAACATGAATTGATTCTTCAACAACACAAGTTCTTTTATTGAAAATTCTATATGCTTTACTTCGGTTAGAATATCCTAGGAAAATTCCTTCATCAGTTTTAGAATCAAATTTTCCTAAGTTATCTTTACCATTATTATGAATGAAACACTTACAACCGAAGATATGTAGATGAGCAATGTTTGGCTTCCTTCCTTTGTATAGATCGTATGGTGTCTTTCTAAGTTTCGTTCTGATATAGGCTCTATTTGAAATATAGCATGCTGTACTCATAGCATCAACCCAGAAAACTTGAGACATGTTTTTTTCATTTAACATTGTTCTAGCCATTTCAGTAAGCACTCTATTCTTGCGTTCCACAACTCCATTTTGTTGGGGCGTCCTTGGAGCAGAGAAATTGTGATCAATGCCATTAGTATCACAATATTCTTCAAAGGCTTGATTCTCAAATTCTCCACCATGATCAGTCCTAATGCCTGCAATTGACATACCTTTCTCATTTTGCACTTTCTTGGCAAAAACAATAAATTCTTTAAATGTTTCATCCTTTGATGATAAAAAAATAACCCATGTAAATCTGGAGAAGTCATCAACAATGACTAATGTATATAGATTGCCACCAAGACTCTTTACTCTTGCTGGACCAACTAAATCCATATGCAATAATTGTAATGGTTTATTTGTTGAGATCTCATTTTTCAATTTGAAAGATGATTTAGTTTGTTTACCCTTTTGACATGCGTCACAAATCAAATCATTTTTGAAATTTACTTTGGGTAATCCAAGAACTAAATCCTTTTTGAGTAGTTTGCCTAGTTGATGCATGTTGACATGAGCCAATCTTTTATGCCATAGCTAACTTTCATCGGCATTACTCAGAAAACAGTTTTCAGATTCATTTCTACTAATATCTAAGGTATAGCAGTTACCTTCCCTTTTTGCTCTGAGCTTAGCCTTGATATTCTTCTTATCAAGTAGTAAGTCTTTCTTGTTGACAATTAGACATTCCTCTGAATCAAATATTATCCAGTTGTCTTTATCTGCACTTTGACTTACGCTTAGCAAATTATGACACAATCCTTCAACGTAATATACATCTTTGATTTGTATGCCTTTGTCATTTTTGATTTCACCAATTCCTGCTATTTTTCCGGATTGATTTCCTCCAAATTTTACCTTTCCACCTTCCTTAGGTTGCAATGTGGTAAAACTTTCGAAATCTTCGGTCATATGTCTAGAGCATCCACTGTCTATGAACCACTTGTTGTTTTTGGATGCTTTAAGACATACCTGCAATCAAATGACTAAGTCTTAGGTACCCACTTCTTTTTGGGTCCTTTTGGGTTAGTATAAATGATTTTCTGAACATATGTGCCTTTAGGTACCCATTTGTAGGTTCCTATGTTTCCTTTCTTCTTATGAATGCATGACGAGGTATAATGACCTTTTCTATTACAGTAATTACAAAATGCAAAAGGATTTGATATATGCACAGAATGCTGGAAATAATTTAAATATGGCTTACCTCCTACTTTCTTTTTACCTTTCCTTTTATCTGTTTTTGGATCGTATCCAATACCAGATCGGTCATTTACAAATTGTTGTTCTTTTAAAATCACACTTAGCATCTCACTTCCTTTGGTAAATTTTTCAAGAGTTTTTGTGAGATCAATGTTTTTCCTTTTCAACGAAGAACAATTTTCACAATTCTTTTCTGAACTTTCTCTAAGTTCAATTTCAAGAGCTTTGTTTTTCTTTTTGAAAACAATTAATTCTTTAACTATTTTGATGAATTCAGAATGTAAAGCATTATATTCATAGAGTAATTCATCATAGGTAGGTTCAGAATCATTTACCTCTTCTTCTGTCTCTTCTTGAGCAACAAGACATATATTGGCTACTTCTTCTTCATCACTTTCTTCGTCAGAGGAACTATCTCCCCATATAGCAAATACAAAGGCCTTCTTTTTGTTAAAGAATTTGCCTTTTCTCTTTTCTTTGCTCTTTTGATTGAGTTCTGGACATTCTGATTTGATATGTCCTGGTTTTCCACATTCGTAGCAAATGATATGGTCCTTGCTACTAGTTCCTCCTTTTTGAAAGTGTTTGAAGCCTTGACCTTTCTTGTAGAACTTTCTGAATCGTTATATGATTAAGCCCATTTCATCATCATCAAACTCCTTATCTTCATCTTGATTTTCTTCTTTCGCTTTTAGTGCTAGACCTTACTTTCTTTTGTCACTGATGTCGTCTAGTTCCCGTTTGAACTTTAATTTGCTTTCATATTCAGAAAGGCTTCCAAATAGAGAAGCAACTTATCTCATTGATTCTCCTTTTGCCTCTTCTATCGCAGTGACTTTGGCCTCCCACTCTTTAGAAAGAATATTCAAAATCTTTCGTACTTGGGTATTTTGATCATAGACTTTACCAAGTGCTGCAAGTTGATTAACAAGATGAGTATATCTAAGTTCGAATTCAGAAATTGACTCACCTGATTTCATTCGAAGTAGATCGAATTCAGTGATCAAGGTGTTGATTCGATTCTCCTTTATTCCTGAAGTTCCTTCATGAGCTATTTCCAGAGCTTCCGACATTTCCTTTGCTGTTGGAAGTGTGCAGATTCTGAAGTATTCATTTTGACTCAAGGAACTTTGTAACATCAGAATTGCCTTGCTGTTGGGAGTAATAAGTTTCTTGTCATTTTCATCATATTCCGCTGGCGTCTTTGGAATTTTCTGAGAATCTACAATCTTTGTAGGTTGATAGTTTTCACTCTCAATTACATCCCATAGCCCATATTCAGTAGCCATCACAAACACTCTGAATTTTGCTTTCCAGAAAGAAAAGTGTTCTCCATTGAAACCAAGAGGTCTAGTGATGGATGCTCCGTCGGGAAGAATTCCTTTACCCATGCTTGCCATTGGATCCTTCTTAGGTTGTTATACCTTAACAAGAAGACCTACGCTCTGATACCAAATGTTAGAGCAAGCGTTTCACACAAGAGGGGGGTGAATTGGGTGATACTAAATTTTATTGCAAATATAAAATCTTTACGGTGAATATAAAGTAATAAAGAGTAAGGAGAAATATCACCGAAGTGTACACCGAGAGTTATACTAGTTCGGCCACAACAACTTTGACCTACGTCCAGTCCTCAGAGCTTCTCTAAGAGTTTCACTATAACCTCCAAGATTCAGTGGGTTCTTGGCACCACAGTACATGCAAGTTCCTTCACCTGGACACTCGCTCCCCCTTACAAGTTGTAATCCAATCCCAACTCAAGGTTCCACAACCTTAAGTTATCTCAATATCAAATATTGAGTTTGAATGAAATATCTCTCTCAAAGAGTGAATAAGAATCACTGAAGCATAGAAATACAAATATGATATAAAACAGAGTAATGAACTTGATGATACGTTCGTATGTGTGCTTGGTTGTTCTTCTCTGTTTAGATGTTCCCATATATATAGATATGTTGGTGATGACCGTTGGAACATTTTCTTTCGTCCGTTGGAGAGTGCGCAGCCACTATTGACTTTTCAAGTTTTTTGAAAAATATCTGTTGGCGGAGGTTGGCATTTGAACGTTTCATTTGACTTCCATCTCTTGAAGAGATTTCTTCATTGTTTATCTGTAAATAGACTAAGAATACTAATACAATGAAAGATTAATTATATAGGAAACAAATCAATGAACGTTTGAATGATTTCTAAATTTCTGGGTATGCTTACTCGAGTAGCTACTCGAGTATCCCTTGAAGTTTACTTGAGTACCTACTCGAGTATCATCGGGAAATCTTTGATTAACTGCAAGTTAATGAACAAGTATAAGATTACTCGGGTAGTGCATGGAGTAAACTAAATTTCAAACCTTTGGAAATAGTTATTTACTCGGGTACCTACTCCAGTAATGCATTTCCAACTTCATAGGTTACTGGGGTAACACCTCGAGTAATCCTTTAAAAAACTTTTGATTACTCGATGCTCTACTCCAGTAATGTTGGTAGGATTTCAAGGCCGAGAGCAATTACCTTGTTACTCGAGTAATGCACTCATTTTTGCATAGGTTACTCGGGTACCACCTCGAGTAACTAAGACTTTTGAGCATGACTTACCCGGGTAATGACTTGAAGTTTACTTTGAAAATATTTCTGCATATTGGGGTACATACTCAAGGAATCCACTTAAAATAGAAAATTAGAAACTTGTATACTAAAGTAAGGACTCGAGGAAGATAAAATAAAGAGAGATCAAGTTAATCGGGTACCAACCTCAAGTTTCTACTTACTTTAGTATGTTACTCGAGTAGCTCCTCGAGTAACATTGGCAGTGGTACAAAGTGCCGAGAGTTACATATTTTCAGAAATAGAGTTACTCGAGTAGCTCCTCGAGTATCATTGGGAAAACTTGAAGGCAACTGGAAGTTTCTCACATGGTTACTCGAGTACCTCCTCGAGTAACATTGGCAGGCCGAGAGCAACTCCAAGTTTTTACATGGTTACTCGAGTAGCTCCTCGAGTAACATTAGCAGGCCGAGAGCACATTGAAAATTTTTACACTATTACTCGAGTAGCTCCTCGAGTAACGTTGGCAGGTTACTGGAAGTTTTCTCTGGTTACTTCAAGTTTTGTCTCATTACTCGAGTAGCTCCTCGAGTAATGCTTTAGAAGATTTGCTTCTGATCAAGTTCCTCAGCATTTTCTCATGGCCTTTCTTCATTACTCCAATGCTTACTTCAAGTGATGCTTGTTCCTGTCATTACTTAGTTCAAACTTGTTTATTAATTATTTCCTTTTCAAACCATACTTTTGTTATCATCAAAACATGAGATCTAACACAAAGGCCAATACTTAAGTGCTCCTCTTTCAATGAAATTCCGTTTCCTCTTGGGTTCTCACTTCCTAGACTTTACTCTCTAATGCTCGAGTGAAGCATTTGGCTATCACTCGAGTGAGGTCTAGTGTGCTCGAGTGTCACTGTCTTTGAAAAAGTTCTTGTGCTCTCAGGTGCTCGCTCGCTATCCTTTACTCTCTGGTACCCGAGTGGAGACCGTACCACCACTTGAGTGAGGCCGTCTTCACTCGAGTGTCAGTGCCCTATCACTCGATTGAGGCCATCTTCACTCGAGTGAAACAGTGAAAAATGTTGGTATTTGTGCTTCCAAAAGGGGATCCCTGGGGTAGTTCTTCCAACTTTTTAAGGCTTTTGTTAGAAGCATATATGATTGTGAAAGAGACAGTAATGATAACCAATTTAAGTATTATGAAGATATTAAGTATTGGACTAAGTGGTAATGCATTGTCCTTAATCATGACTTTAGGATTTGATATTTGCTTAGACCAAAGAAGGCATGTGCCTGCTCAAGAACGGAAAGACAAAGGTAGTGACACTTTATCCTATATCATGTATATTGCATTGCTTGTTTGCATTAGTCATTGAATACAGATACAGTGAAGGGAACGTGGCATAAAGCACGATCTCGAATACAGATACAGTTGATAGGACGTGGCAAAAGCCTGGCCTTGAATACAGATATAGTGAGGGGATGTGGCGAAAGCCTGACCTTGAATACAGATAAGTTGATAAGACATGGCGAAAGCCCAGCCTTGAATATAGATATAGTGAGGGGACGTGGCGAAAGCCCGACCTTGTATATAGTAAAGGGGACGTGGCAGTGTGCCCAGCCTCGAATGTTGATTACTACATTATGATATATGTTTACTTGCTTTGTATATATGCATCATATTCGTAAACTATTGCTACTGGGATTCTCTAGAATCTCATTCTTTCCAAACAACATTTTTGGATAGGGCAAGTGGATCGAAGAACAAGCAAGTAGATAAGGGTGATTAGGACTATCGACAGTAGTCTTAATTAGATATTTTGGTTTTATACTGAACTGGTTATCATTTTGGATAAATGTATATATATTGAATAGATAATAGCATTTATAGTTTTGTGTAATCCCCGGTATGGATACTGAGACTGGCAGTGATGTCCTGAACAATATTTTGGATTAATGTTATTATCTTGGGCGAACGTTGGAAATTTGTTGATACTCTAATATTGTATATTTAACAAACCGAACACTCTGATATTGTATATGTAACAGACCATATTCGTTAGCCATTATGAACACTCTGAACTTAGCTTTCCAGAATGAAAAATGTTCTCCAGCAAAACCAGGAGGTATAGTGATATAGGCTCCGTCTGGAAGGATGTTCTTACCCATTATTGCCATTTATCGGATCCTTCTCAAGATATTAGGCTCTTCAGAGAAGACCTTGCTCTGATACCAAATGAAAGAGGCAAGCTTGACCCAAGAAGGGGGTGAATTGGGTGATGTGATAAATTTTTTGATTGATACGGTGATATAGCAGTAGTTGTAGACAAAGTAGAGTTGAGAGGATAAGCACATAAAAAGTTATACTGGTTCGCCCCAAAACCCAGGCCTACATTCAGTCCTCAGAGATCAAGACCTACTAAGATTTTCACTATTCTTCCAAGATTCAGTGGGCTCTTGGAATGCCACAAAACAACAATTGTCCTTGAATGGACTACGAGCAGAAATATTCTAACATTAGAAATTTCTCTCCCCCTTACGACAAGTCTTATGTGTAGAAAAACAAACCTACGACCTTTCTCTCTTGCTTACGTATACAAGTCTTATAAGCAACAATGTTCTCTCCTGCTTACACCACTGTAAGTCTTACGAGCAACAACGTTCTCTACTTCTTGCACCTTGTAAGTCTTATGAGTAGAAAGTCCTACCAGGAATTCTTTCAACTGCTTCTCTGGTAAGGAAATCTACCCACTCAAGGTCCCAGTACCTTGAGATCAAATAGAAAATAGAATATGAAGTGTATACAAACTCTCTCACAGAGCAAATATGATAAACACTAAAGAATGATATGAATACAGAGAAAATGTGAATAATAGAGACTCGTGAATTTGCTTGTGTGAATTCTTGTTCTTAGTTCTCTTTAATGGTCTCTGAAGCTCTGCATTTATAGCCAGATGATTTTGTCCATTGAATAATAATCATTGCAGAGCAGAGCATTTTACTGTGGAACGGAATTTGTACGTTTGAAATCTTTGATCGTGGTAGGTACGTGCTTAGTTGGTTGTAATAATGTTGTATGCCATTGTTTGACTTCCTCTGTGCTTTTCTAATTCAAATGATCAACCACCTGTATCACACTTGCAATATATGTTAACTGATGTTAAATAATAATAACAAGTAGAAATAGGATGATTAAAAAATATTAAACCATATTCGGATTGATCGTTGTAAGACTGGTGTGTTTTAGCTTCTGGCAGAGCATCACTCGAGTGCTAAGAAGGCTCACTCGAGTGCAATACCATATTTTCTCTACTTACTTCAATTTTATACTTGCACTTCCATGTGATTTTGAGATAGTGTATTTTCACACTTGCGAGTGATGTGGGTCCTCACTAGAGTGTAATTCCTCTCACTCGAGTGCTCTTGTATTTTACACTATAAGCCACATCTCTGGACAACAGTCGCATCCTATTTTATCAAGAGTGTGATTTTGCACTTGTAAGTGACGTGGGTCCTCACTCGAGCATACTTACTCTCACTCGAGTGAACCGAATATTCTTCTATAAGATACTCTTTTTCTTTAACACTTGCATTAGAATGGGGAGAGTTGAATTTCACACTCACAGGTGCTGATGTATCAATCGAGTGCAGCATCCTTCATTCGAGCATACTTTTCTCTTCCATGCACTTGGTAACTCTTGGGCAAACACTTCCTGTCTCTCACTCGCTTGAACTTGAGTGCAGTTTATATTTAGAGTTTACATTGTTCTCAGGTAAACACTTGCTTTACCACACTTGCAAGGACTCAGGTGCACTTGAGACTATCACTCGAGTAGAGGTTTTGTGCTCAAGTGAGAAGATGATATCATGTCTCTGTCATTGCTCTCTATCAAACACTTTCTGTCCAACACTTTCATGTGCTCGAGTTAAAAATAGCTTAATGCTCGAGTGCTAGCTCCATCACTCGAGTGCATCAGCAAAACTGACAACAAACACTTCTAAACTTTGTGAGATACATTTGGTAATATTTTTCACCATTACAAAGTATGAATTTCTTACTACAACACATAATGATATTTTGTTATCATCAAAACTTGGAATCTAATAATGAGCTTGTACACAATAAGTTTGATCCATATTTGTAAAATTGTTTTAAATTTCCAATCTCAAGACAAGATTCGAACATGTGATTGAGTGGGTTTTTCTGAATATTTCAAAATCTTGCGGAAGCATTTTTTAGCGGTTCACAACTTCATTATTACTCATCAATTCATATTTCATTTAATTCAATCAGAGCGATTTGCTGCTTATTTCTTTGCTCATTCCTACATACATTCATGTTCAAAAATACATAAATCCAATCTAAGTGCATAAAAGTGATTGCACTTAAATCTTCGATTCTCCTTCGTATTTCCCCATTGCATGTCTTCATGCATTCTTCTCCTGTACTTATCATACCTATATGGTTGGGAGAGGGAAAGGGAGGGAGAGAAAATCTCAGTAGCATACAGTGCTAACAAATGCATACAAGAAATGCTTTGTGCTTGACATGCTTACTTACATAAACTCATGCCAACATAATGACATGTGCATGCTCAATGCTTTACAATACACTCAATGATTTTCTTTTGTACCTTAACCAATGTAGCTTCTTGAAAATTCTTCCATTTCTTCTTCCTTGACCTCTCATGGACCTAAATACCTAATCACATCGTTAGAGACTTGATAAAGAGTCACTGGAAGTGTATATTAGTGTCCAAGAAGTTATGGAGGCTTAACACAACATGTTGGTTATCTTTTGGGCCACTTAGGTAGTCATTGGAAGTCCAAACAAGTGCCTATGTTGTTAGGAAAGTTAAACCAATTAACACCATTCAAAATTATGAAATGCTGAAACAGGGGTCTAGACCCCGACCAAAAATCCTTTAGCCACGGCCAAGATAGGTCAGAAACTTTTAGGCCGCGGCTAAGCAAATCTTCTGTTCGTGGCTAAAAAATCTTCTATTGTGGACTCAACTTTCAAAAATCATAACTAAATCTACAAGAATTGAAATGAAGTGGTTCAAAGTTCTATGGAAAGCTCTTTAAGTGTAGTTTCATGGAAAAATATCCAAAGCTAGCCAATATTATCATATTTTACCCAGAAATTCACAAAACCTCCCCTGTTCCATATTACATTCCAGAAACAGGGTATAACTTCAAAAATCCATAACTTTTAGTATACAAGTCCAAAATTATCAACCACCTATCAAATTAAAGCTCTATATCTCTACTTTAATCCTGGAAAGTTTCATAGCATTTGGACTAGGTTTGACTAATGAAATTCATTGTACATTAACACTGCCTCGCTGGCGGCAATCAAACAACATGCACATGCAACTTCAATAAATTCCAGATTTGTATACAAATCTCCAAAAATCATGAACACCTATATTCCCACACAATTTTTCCTTCTAAATCCAATAGAACCATTAAAATTACAAAATTCCAACTCCCCCCTAATCACTACCTAGACAAAATTAGGCTTCTTAGGAGTGAAAATATGTTTCCTTGATTTCTCTTGTTTAATCACTTCCTTTCCACTTCTAATAACATAATTAGCTACTTAAACACTAAATGAGCATGATTTGAGGGAATTTTGACAACATAACCTTTCTAGGGTTCATCATCCCAAAATCACAAAACAATGCAAAATCAGACCAAAACCAACAACAACAACCATAACAACACCATATAACACAAGGAGTCAAAGTTTTGGAGATTACCTCTTGATTGTTCACTTTCTCTCTCTAGGAAGTTATTGTTCACTCTCTCTTCCCTTGAGATTTTGCTTACTAAACATAATTTCCAAGGTAAAGAAGAGATTAGAAGAGGTCCTAATGGAATTTAGAATGCATAAGCACTTGAAATTAAGCTTCTTACCTTAAATTTTGGCTTCTTGAAAACCCTAGACCTCTTGTGCTCACCAAATTTTCTTGAGCTCTCTCTCTCTCTCTCTATATTATCTCCAGCTGAATGAAAATGAGCCCACGATAGAGAGGAAATAGCTTTTAAAATATCATCTTTATCTTATCCCTTAAAATATTACATTTTATTGTAACTATCACATGGCAATTAATTATCTTCATCTTTCCTCTCTCTCTCTCTCTCTCTCTCTATTGCTTTTTGATCATAGAACATCTTGAATGGTAGGAGGAAAATGGTCTTATAATATCTCCATGCATTCCATTATAATTACCGTGTAGGACTTTGCTTTATTACACTTACCTTTTGAATTTACAACTCTACATTTTACTTAGCTATAAATCACTCCTTTTTTTATTCATTCTAAGCCAAGAAAATTATTTCTCCATTGCTCTCCCCTTTTTAACTGAAAATGCCAAGGGAAAAGGAAAATATTTATTGCTTCTTGCATTATTGATAAATTACCATTTTACCACTACATTTTTGTGATTTTTGCACTTGCTGGAAAATCTGACAAAATGTTCATCAAACTTTGAAAATTCATAACTATTTGTACAAATGTCCAATTGGTATAGTTCCAAAGGCTATGTGACCCTTATTAAGTTTATTTTCAAGAAACAATATAGCCTTTAGCCAACTGAAAGCTCCCAATTCTCAGAATTATTGTTTTTAGACGCTGCCACTGAAAATCGTGAGTATCATTAAGCTAACTTCAAAAATACATAACTCTTTGTGTATAGCTCCAAATGACATATATAGCCCATCAAATTAAAGCTTGATAAGTCTATTTTCATTCAAAAAAATATCATAGGTATTGGATATCATTCACCTATTTAAAAATGTCACAAAACTAGACTGCCACGCTGGAAAAATACATTGGTAGTAAATCCTCATTCCTGGGACTCTTGCTAAACTAGGGCTTAGCGGTCCACTTGATTTAGGCTTATTCTCAAGCCTCTAATCCCAAAATTTAGGATATTATTGTTGGAAATTGTGCCCTATGGGCCAATCATTATACTTTAAACATTATTATTTAATGAATTTCTCCATTCTCTATTATCATATTATTTGCATGTTAACTGTGATAATTGTATCATTGGATAAACCATAAAGATTATCCTAAAATTGCATGGGTCGGTCGTCTATGCGGGAGCAAAGATAAAACAAGACCAGTATGACTTTGATAAGATATGGAGATATGAATCAAAGTCTTAAGCACTTGTAAGAGTACAAGGTGCTAGATCGACCTACTATGTGAAAGTTACATAGATCAAGTCATAAGCTTTTCTCATGGTCAACCACGTTACAATGCCCTTTGAGCCGAGGTCATCATGGATTCCTACATGAGAGTTGCTATGCTTTGAACTAGTCAAAAGTCACTTTTGACCGGGTGATGATAAAGGCTATGATCGAGCTTGGTGGTTTTTCATGTAAAGGAATATGAATAATCAACATGGAATTTGTCCCTCACATTAATAGAGAGATATTATTGAGCCCTTCAATGAATGAGTCTGAGAAATGTATGGCCATATTACAATGGAAAGGAGTTTCAATTTCTATTGTCAGACTACTCTGGAATCGAGGAAGTAATGGTCAGGAATAAGAGGATGACATTATCCATGCCTCATCCTTTACCAATATATCATGTGATAAAAGGGACGTGACATGGTTGTATGACAGGTTACATCGTGTTAATGATCCTCATATGAATTGGATAGTCGTAATATCTTGCTAGAGGCCGCTTGTGACGTGTGGGTTAGTATAGATATTAGCCCACTGCTAACTTCATATGGGCCTACAGGGTCACACACAAAAATGACCCAACACGAGATAATGTTTAACCTATGGTGGATGAATTTTATATTTATATATATATATATAATATAAAATTCATGAAAATAAAATTAATATTATATATATGTATTTTTGAAATACACATACACACACACATGTGTGTGTGTGTATTATATGATATTATTATATTGTGTTAGTTTTAAATTTAATTTTATTAAGATAAATTGGATTTAATAACTAACATGATAGAGATATAGTATCTCAGATTTAATTTATGAAGATAAATTAAATCTAATGGCTCTTTATTTGGATTAAATAAATAGGTTAAATTATAACTGTTGGACATATTTAATTTAAACTAAATAGGTTAAATTAAACTCATTTTAATTAAAAAAAATTCTTTTTCAAGTTTTACAATTTATTTGTTATTTTGCTTTAAATTGAGATACATTATTTTTAAAACTCATAAATTTTTAGTTAAAATAATCATCTAATGTCCAAATTAGCCTTTTTTTTTTAAAGTTTAAATGAATAAACCATTGTAGAAAATAAAATAAATCAAACCAATTAATAAGTATTTACCTGTTATTAATACTTTATTAGGTACTTAAGTGTCTCTCATATTAATAATTTAATATATTGATATTATATTTATTAATTTATTTTAAAAAATTATTAAACGGGCCTAAAAGGGCCGACCCTACAGGGCTGCAAGGTTGCCATATAGGGCTAGCCCTTTTAAACTCGCTCCCCTTTTTAGCTTCTAAATTATAAGCCTGGCCCTTGAAGGGCTTAGGCCTAAATGGGCCAGTCCGACAAGCTCAGTCTAAATTTCCGGCTCTAATTATGCCCATGGGATTTTGAGCAATCTCACCACAAGGCACAAGGTGCGCCATCAATTTGAACTTTGTACATATTTTTTCTTTCTATAATATATTTCAATTTTTTATTGAAAACGTTATAATTTCATTTCAAATGTTGAATAATTTATATGTGAAAATTCTTTTTTTTTTTTTTTTTTTAGTATATTTTCCAAATTGCGTCAAAATGAGCTTTTGAAAAGATTCAAAAAGCCTTGAAAGCTGCATATACTACTTGGGCTTGTGCGTTGCCCTCTCATGGACCCAAAAAAAATATACAGCTTGGGCTATCAATATAAGCTGTCCCTTATGTTGTGACTACACTAGTAGCCCATGCAATGCGTGTGTCTATACTCTATGGTCCACATATCCCATATTCGAAAAAAAAATAACATTTAAATGAGCATTTGACGTTGAAAGATAAATAGTGGGAAAAATATGATGGGATAAATATCAAGATGTAAATTTTGTATGTTGTCATGATTGTTGGAATTTCATATTATTCCTTTATACATGGCTGAATTTGGATCTTTACTATGATGAAGTCATAGAAGGTGCCCTTTTTCATGGATAGCCACCCCTGCCAAATCCAACAAGTCACTTGGTACAGTAACATCACCACTGCATCTGCATCCAAATGAAGCCTTCTATTCATTGGTGGTAAAAAGCATGTGCGAGGGCATTTCCTGTGCCATCCAATGGCTGCGGTTACCGTGATAAAACCTTATTGTGAGGTTGAATTGTTTTATTATTTATTATTATTTAGATATTAAATTTGATAATTAATTAAAATATATTGAGTGTGACCACCAATTAGTCTAAGCTATGTCCTAAAATTTGACTCGATCATTATTTGTGGGTAATGAGCATATGGCATACCGAGTGAGAGCAGGCGAGACATAAAACCTATCTATGTTCTTCTTTTTAGGGATCCTTGATTGATGACTGGCATTTCCTGAGTTAGCATCACTGTGCTCAATTCCTAGTATTGACATCCGTATCCATTAGATTCATGGATTTCAAGTTCAGATAATCTAACATGACGAGAGGTATATCAATTAAAAGTCTTCCGTTGGGAGGTGACGCTGTTTTTCCAATGTGACATGCACAGTTTCACTTATTCTGGAGGCTAGGCTGGGGCGCATTTTGGTCTGTTGCAATTTTTTTTTTTTTTTTTGTGACGAATTGGGCTTAGACATTTTGTTGTTCGGCCTCACTTCTTTTTCATTCTTGGTTATCTGGTTGGGCTTTTGGTTTATTTTATTTTCTTTTAACTTTCTTTTTTTATACTGTTATTTTAATTTTCTATTTCGAAGTACTAGGCTTCATTGCCCTTGGGTTTAGGCTTTTGTTTTATGAAAAATGGGCCTGTTCATTTGGGTTTTGCTACTTTCCATTTTGTTTGTGTTTGTTATCTTGGGCGTCATGCTTGGGCTATTAACACAAAAAATGGTAGAGGAAACAAATAAAATGATATAAATGCTGCCACGTTGACGTTAAGGCGAACTTTTTGGGGGTTTGGAATCCTCCTATTTCCTTGCCATCCTCTTCATTCCTATTCATTCTTTAATAGGACCAAGAATGGCACAGATTTAGTATATTTTTAGTAATAATTTTATAAAAAGATCAAATCTAAACAATTCAAATGTTAATCTAATGGTTAAAAAAAAGGAGGAGGAAAGAGGATGGGAAAGGAAGAGGAGGGGTTACAAACCCTATTTTTGGGACTTAAGATTTTTTTTTTGAATTTTAACTTTTTATTGTTGGGGCTCTTTTTTGGTTCTTTGGTCAATTAATTTGACCATTTTATTTGATATTCCAGAGGTTGTTTGGGCTCAATAAATAGCTGGGTTAAGGTGCAATATATAACATCTCGAATTTCAGTCAAAAAAATTTCTTATATTCAAAGAAATAAAATGATAAATATTCATCAACTTGGAATTTTATAAATTTATAAATTTCCATTTTTATGAAGATGAGGCAAAAACAAGTTATGGAATTAATTCTTTAGTTTTCTGAAAAGCCCAATATTACGGCCTAAAGTAGAGGAATACGAGAAAATAATATTTGGCCCAACATTAATGTTAATTTCGGTCATACGAATTAAATATTGGAAATAGAAAGGTAATCAATGCTTCTAGTGAAATTTCTTGTGAGACAGTGAGCTTGTTATGTGATTTTTTATGACCAAATGATTATAAAAAATTATGAAATTTTACAATATGAAAGTAGACATCCTAAGCTTTAATTTGATATGTAATGGGTAATTTCTGGAGTTGTATATAAAAAGTTATAAATTTTTGAAGTTTATCCAGTGAAACTAGAAAGTTTCTGGAACAGTGTCCAAAAATTTGAATTCTAGGAATGTTGACTTTCTAATTGGTAAAAGGTTATATTTTTCCTTGAAACTATACTCAATAAGGGTTTCATAGCCTTTGAAATCACTCTAATTGAAGTTCTACAAATTTAGTTATGATTTTTTAAATTTGGGCAGAAAATTTGCCAGAATTTCCAGTTAATCCGAAAATAAAGGAAAATTATGAGATAATTGGGTTATATTATAAAAACATTTTTCTCCTTCTTCCTCCGCATAAAACCGATGCCTAACAGCCCAAAGAGAGAGAGGGAGTGCAGAAATTTTTTAGAGAAAAGGAGGAAGGGATCTTCAAGGTGTTTGAAGCACAAATTTCAGTGTTCTTGGAGGCTATGTTTCGGCTAAACCAAGGAAAAGCCAGAGGAAGCAAAGGACTGAGTTGAGAGCCAGTTGGTGGCACACTTTATGAGGTTCATGTTAAGAGTAAAGAAAGGGTTAAGGTAGTAACTATTATCTCTCATACACTATGTGATTATTGATATGCTAGATGTTGTATTTTGTTATATGAACACGGTGCTTGAGGTATGTTACCTAGCTATGATTAGGTACCCAACTAAGGTATGCTTGGGGTTCATTACCTAGCTGTGGTTAGGTGCCCAGCTAAGGTACACGTAGGGGACCTAAACAGTCATTTGGTCATGAGCATTGTGTACACACACGTTATGATATGAATTTTCATTTTACATTATATGATACATTGCATATTTAAATTCTCATATTTTATATGAATCATAGTATGTTGTTACTTGAGTTCCTCAGAATCTCATTCTTTTTCAATAATGATAATGTGCCAGCGGGAACTAGCGAATCCAAAGGAAAGATTGTAGGCATAGGGAACTGACTGGCACAGATCCCGAGATGAGGATAGATGGTTATATGTAGTCATTATTTTGGATGTTTTGTATAAAATTGTAAATATTATCTAACCTTGAGGGGTAAACCTGTGATGTAATCTAGTACTATGTATAAATATATCAGTATATTTATACTATTCCTGTGTTGCTCACCGAACTGCGTACAAACACTTTGAAAACTGAGAAAATAGGATAAGGATATGACACAATATTACCAACAAAGTTTTTTCCTAGGAGAGTCTGGTACAAATAAGTTTTAGAAGAGGCAAAATACTAATAAATAATTTAAAATGGAGCAGATTCATCAATGTCATTAAATTTAATCAAATGTTAGTTAAATTCACCAAGGTCAATTTGAAGTAAAACCTAATGGACGTTTGATGAAATTTAACAACCTTGGTGAATCTACATAATTTTAAATTGTTTATTGGTATTTTTGCCCCTTCTAAAACTTATTTGTTCTTGACTCTCCTTGGAAAAACCTTTGTTGGTAAAATTACACCTTAACCATAAATAGTTTTTGAGTTACATGTTCTCATATATCTATTTTATTTAACATTCAGTTTTTTTTTTGAAAAATTAATTTTAATTTTTTGAAAAAAATTTTGTTGGGGTCTTTTCGGTTTGATTTTTTAAAAAAATTATTTGGGTACATAATCTATTTTATTGCAAGATTTAATTTTGTGTGTCATAATTGTCAAAGCATATGGAAAATTAGTATTAAACAATTATACAACTATTCGAGTTTTACATGATTTTGTTTGAGTTCTAATATGCAAGAGTTATTTTTAAACAACTTTGGGTGTATAAAGTAGCGGGTGAATTTAATTTTGGTTTGTTAGTCACCTTTTTTGTTGATTAAATTATTGACTAAATTCTCATTAACGTTGGTGCATATTTAGAATTTAAATGCATAAAACTAATATTTGTGATTAACATGTAGTTTTTTGGAGTAAACACAATATCCTCTCATATGTTGCCTGCAGAAATAATCCAATATGTATTTAAAAAATATCAGTTCTTGTAAGATGAGTAATATAAAGGCTGTTTGATTTTGTTTTTAAAATTTTTTTTTTAAAAACAATAAAATAATAAAACTTGTTTTTTTTTTTTTTTTGCCGTCAAATAATAAAACTTGTTGAGTAAACTGTTTTCAAAAAATTGTTTTAAAAAACAAAATCAAACAGCTGATTCTTGTAAGATGAGTAACATAGGGACTGTTTGATTTTATTTTTAAAAATTGTTTTTTTAAAATAATAAAATAATAAAACCTGTTGGTAAACACTGTTTGAATTTTTTTTAAGAAAACAAAAAAAACAAAAAAGTTGTTTTTAAAAACCAAGATATTAAAACTCGGACCGGGTACTGAACTAGTCGGAGTACTGGGTTAAGGGTCAATGGGTCAGATCGGGGCCAGATCAGTGAGAAATTGAAGATTTTATACTTATTAATATGAAATTCTAAAGAAAAAATTGTTAGATCTCATGTTTTGATGATAACAAAAGAATGGTTTGAAAAGGAAATGTTTAAATATCAAGCTTGAACTAAGTAATGACAGGAATAAGCTTTACTTGAGGAAAGCATGGAAGTAGTGAAGATTGGCCAAGAGAAAATGCTAAGGAACTTAAGTTGAAGTGCATTTTCTAAGGCATTACTCGAGGCGCTACTCGAGTAATGACCCAAAACTTGAAGTAAATAGGCAAAACTTCCAGTTACCTGCCATCATTACTCGAGGCGCTACTCGAGTAACCAGGTAAAACTTCAAGGTTGCTCTCGGCCTGCCAATGTTACTCGAGGCGCTACTCGAGTAACCATGTGAAAACTTCCAGTGGCCTTCAAGTTAGCAGAATGTTACTCGAGGACCTACTCGAGTAACCATATGTACCTCTCGGCAGTTTGTACCACTGCTAATGTTACTCGAGGAGCTACTCGAGTAACCAGGTCAGAAACTTCCAGTCAGCCTTCAAGTTTTCCATGATACTCGAGGAGCTACTCGAGTAACCGTGTATTTGAAAATGTGTAACTCTCGGCACTTTGTACCACTGCCAATGTTACTCGAGGAGGTACTCGAGTAACAGCCTGAGGTAAGTTAAAACTTGAGGTTGGTATCCGAGTAACTTGAATTGTTTATTCTGTCTTCCTCGAGTGCTGACTCGAGTATTCAAGTTTCTAATGTTTTATCTTAAGTGGATTCCTCGAGTATGTACCCCAGTAAGCACAAATATTTTCAAAGGAAACTTCAAGTCACGACCAGGGTAAGTTATGTTCAAATGTCTCAGTTACTCGAGGTGCTACCCGAGTAACTTATGCAAGATTGAGTGCATTACTTGAAGAGCTACTCGAGTAATGAGGTAAGTGCTCTCGGCATTTTGATCCTGCCAACATTATTGGAGTAGAGCATCGAGTAATCAAAAGTTTTTCAAAGGATTACTCGAGGTGTTACCCGAGTAACTCATAAAGTTGTGAGTGCATTACTCGAGTAGCTACCCGAGTAAATAACTATTCCAAAGGTTTGAAATTTAGTTTACTCCATGCACTACCCGAGTAATCTTATACTTGTTCATTAACTTGCAGTTGATAAATGATTTCCCGTTGTTACTCGAGGAGCTACTCGAGTAAACTTCAAGGGTTACTCGAGGAGCTACTCGAGTAAGCATACCCAGAAATTTAGAAATCATTCAAACGTTCATTGATTTGTTTTCTATATGATTAACCTTTCATTGTATTAGTATTCTTAGTCTATTTACAGATAAACAATGAAGGAATCACTTCAAGAGATGAAAGTCAAATCAAACGTTCAAATGCCAACCACCGCCAACGGATATTTTTCAAAAACTTGAAAAGTCAACAGTGGCTGCGCACTCACCAACGGACGAAAGGAAAACGTTCCAACGGTCATCACCATCATATCTATATATATGGGAACCTTCAAACAGAGAAGAACAACCAAGCATCCACACAAACGATTCATTAAGTTCATTGCTCTGTTTTCACGTTGAAATTGTATTCATATGCTTCAGTGATTATCATTTACTCTTTGTGAGAGATATTTCATTCAAACTCAATATTTGTTGTTGAGATAACTTAAGGTTGTGGAACCTTGAGTTGGGATTGGATTACAACCTGTAAGGGGGAGCGAGTGTCCAGGTGTGAAGGAACTTGCTTGTACTGTGGTGCCAAGAACCCACTGAATCTTGGAAGTTATAGTGAAATTCTCAGAGAAGCTCTGAGGACTGGACGTAGGTCAAAGTGGTTGTGACCGAACCAGTATAACTCCCGGTGTACACTTCGGTGATATTTCTCCTTACTCATTACTGTTTTAATTCTTTTGTCAAAGTTTTATATTTTCTAAAGAAATTTCAGTATCACCCAATTCACCCCCCCTCTTGGGTGAAACGCTTGATCTTATATTTGGTATCAGAGCCTAGGTCTTCTTGTTAAGGTATAACAACCTAAGAAGGATCCAATGGCAAGCATGGGTGAAGGAATTCTTCCCGACGGAGCATCCATCACTAGACCTCCTGGTTTCAATGGAGAACACTTTTCTTTCTGGAAAGCTAAATTCAAAGTGTTCGTGATGGCTACTGAATATGGGCTATGGGATGTAATCGAGAGCGGAAACTATCAACCTACAAAGACTGTAGATTCTCAGAAAATTCCAAAGACGCCAGCGGAATATGATGAGAATGACAAGAAACTTATCACTCTCAATAGCAAGGCAATTCTGATGTTACAAAGCTCCTTGAGTCAAAATGAATACTTCAGAATCTGCACACTCCCAACAGCAAAGGAAATGTGGGAAGCTCTGGAAATAGCTCATGAAGGAACTTCGGGAATAAAGGAGAATCGAATCAACACCTTGATCACAGAATTCGATCTACTTCGAATGAAATCAGGTGAGTCAATTTCTGAATTCGAACTTAGGTATACTCATCTTGTTAATCAACTTGCAGCACTTGGAAAAGTATATGATCAAAATATCCAAGTACGAAAGATTTTGAATATTCTCTCTAAAGAGTGGGAGGCCAAAGTCACTGCGATAGAAGAGGCAAAAGGAGAATCAATGAGATCAGTTGCTTCTCTATTTGGAAGCCTTTCTGAATATGAAAGCAAGTTAAAGTTCAAACGGGAACTAGACGACATCAGTGACAAAAGAAAGAAAGGTCTAGCTCTAAAAGCAAAAGAAGAAAATCAAGATGAAGTTGAGGAGTTTGATGATGATGAAATGGGCTTAATCATAAAACGATTCAGAAAGTTCTACAAGAAAGGTCAAGGCTACAAACACTTTCAAAAAGGAGGAACTAGCAACAAAGACCATATCATTTGTTATGAATGTGGTAAACCAGGACATATCAAATCAGAATGTCCAGAGCTCAATCAAAAGAGCAAAGAAAAGAGAAAAGGCAAATTCTTTAACAAAAAGAAGGCCTTTGTATCTGCTATATGGGGAGATAGTTCCTCAGACGAAGAAAGTGATGAGGAAGAAGTAGCTAACATATGTCTTGTTGCTCAAGAAGAGACAGAAGAAGAGGTAAATGATTCTGACCCTACCTATGATGAATTATTATCTGAATATAATGCTTTACATTCTGAATTCATCAAAGTAGTTAAAGAACTAATTGTTTTCAAAAAGAAAAACAAAGCTCTTGAAATTGAACTTAAAGAAAGTTCAGAAAAGAATTGTGAAAATTGTTCTTCTTTGAAAGAGAAAAACAATGATCTCACAAAAACTCTTGAAAAGTTTACCAAAGGAAGTGAGATGCTAAGTGTGATTTTAAAAGAACAACGATTTGTAAATGACCGATCTGGTATTGGATATGATCCAAAATCAGATAAAAGGAAAGGTAGAAAGAAAGCAGGAGGTAAGTCATATTTGAATTATTTCCAGCATTCTGTACATATATCAAATCCTTTTGCATTTTGTAATTACTGTAATAGAAAAGGTCATTATACCTCCTCATGCATTCATAAAAAGAAAGGAAACATAGGAACCTACAAATGGGTACCTAAAGGCACATATATTCAGAAAATCATTTATACTAACCCGAAAGGACCCAAAAAGAAGTGGGTACCTAAAACTTAGTCATTTGATTGCAGGTATGTCTTAAAGCATCCAAAAATAACAAATGGTTCATAGACAGTGGATGCTCTAGACATATGACCGGAGATTTCGAAAGTTTTACCACATTACAACCTAAGGAAGGTGGAAAGGTAAAATTTGGAGGGAATCAATCCGGAAAAATAGCAGGAATTGGTGAAATCAAAAATGACAAAGGCATACAAATCAAAGATGTATATTACGTTGAAGGCTTGTGTCATAATTTGCTGAGCGTAAGTCAAAGTGCAGATAAAGACAACTGGATAATATTTGATTCAGAGGAATGTCTAATTATCAACAAGAATGATTTACAGCTTGATAAGAAAAATATCAAGGCTAAGCTCAGAGCAAAAAGGGAAGGTAACTGCTATACTCTAGATATTAGTAGAAATGAATCTGAAAATTGTTTTCTGAGTAATACCGATGAAAGTTGGTTATGGCATAAGAGATTGGCTCATGTCAATATGCATCAACTAGGTAAACTACTCAAAAAGGATTTAGTTCTTGGATTACCCAAAGTAAATTTCAAAAACGATTTGATTTGTGACGCATGTCAAAAGGGTAAACAAACTAAATCATCTTTCAAATTGAAAAATGAGATTTCAACAAATAGACCATTACAATTATTGCATATGGATTTAGTTGGTCCAGCAAGAGTAAAGAGTCTTGGTGGCAACTTGTATTCATTGGTCATTGTTGATGATTTTTCTAGATTTACATGGGTTATTTTTCTATCATCAAAAGATGAAACCTTTGAAGAATTTATTGTTTTTGCCAAGAAAGTGCAAAATGAGAAAGGTATGTCTATTGCAGGTATTAGGACTGATCATGGTGGAGAATTTGAGAATCAAGCTTTTGAAGAATATTGTGATACTAATGGCATTGATCACAACTTCTCTGCTCCAAGGACGCCCCAACAAAATGGAGTTGTGGAACGCAAGAATAGAGCACTTACTGAAATGGCTAGAACAATGTTAAATGAAAAGAACATGTCTCAAGTTTTCTGGGCTGATGCTATGAGTACAGCATGCTATATTTCAAATAGAGCCTACATCAGAACGAAACTTGAAAAGACACCATATGAGCTATACAAAGGAAGGAAGCCAAACATTGGTCATCTACACATCTTCGGTTGTAAGTGTTTCATTCATAATAATGGTAAAGATAACTTAGGAAAATTTGATTCTAAAACTGATGAAGGAATTTTCCTAGGATATTCTAACCGAAGTAAAGCATATAGAATTTTCAATAAAAGAACTTGTGTTGTTGAAGAATCAATTCATGTTGTATTTGATGAATTTGAAACCTCTGACAAAACCATTGATGAAGAACAGGAAGTTGTTTTAAATCAAGAAAATGGTCAATCTATCTCTAAGTCTCTTATTCCAGAGGTTGATGAAACTAAGGATGAAGAGCAATCCCTAGGTCAACCTAAAGCTTGGAAATACAATAGAAGTCATCCCTTAGATCAAGTCATAGGAGATGTGAATGAAGGGATCAAAACCAGAAATAGAGTTTTCAATGAAGTAAGTTTTTCTGCATTTATTTCTGAGATTGAACCTTCTAACATTGTTGAAGCACTATCAGACAATGATTGGGTCATAGCAATGCAAGAAGAATTGAATCAATTTGAAAGGAATCAAGTCTGGGATTTGGTGCCCCGACCCAAAGATCATACGATCATTGGTACTAAATGGGTATTCAAAAACAAACTTGATGAATCTGCAATTATTGTCAGAAACAAGGCAAGATTGGTGGCCAAAGGCTATAATCAGGAAGAAGGAATTGATTATGAGGAAACGTATGCTCCAGTGGCTAGATTGGAAGCTATACGTGTACTCTTAGCCTTTGCATGCATAAAAGGATTCAAACTCTATCAAATGGATGTTAAGAGTGCCTTTCTAAATGGTTACATCATGGAAGAAGTGTATGTAGAACAACCCCCTGGTTTTGAAGATGTCACTAAACCGGACCATGTTTTCAAACTTAAAAAGGCTTTGTATGGTTTAAAACAAGCTCCTAGAGCCTGGTATGAAAGGCTTAGTAAGTTTCTCATCGATCAAGGTTTTGTACGGGGAAAAGTTGATACAACATTATTTATAAATCGAAAACGTGATGATATTTTAATTGTACAAATATATGTTGATGATATTGTTTTCGGTGCTACTAATGAATCTCTGTGTAAGGAATTTTCTGAGATTATGCAGGGAGAGTTTGAGATGTCAATGATGGGAGAATTGAATTTCTTTCTTGGTTTGCAAATCAAACAAAGAAAGAATGGGATCTTCATATCTCAAACAAAGTATTTAAAAGAGCTATTGAAGAAGTATGGAATGGATGAAGCAAATGGCTCAGATACGCCTATGAGCTCAACAACGTTGCTTGATGCTGATGTCAAAGGGAAAGACTACAATATCACAAAATATAGAGGAATGATTGGATCATTACTCTATCTCACAGCAAGTAGACCAGACATCCAATTTAGTGTTGGCATATGTGCAAGATATCAATCGGCACCAAAGGAATCACATGCTGAAACTGTCAAACGAATCTTTAGATACCTTGCTGACACACCAGAATTGGGTCTGTGGTATCCCAAAGGAAGAAGTGAGTATCTAATTGCATATTCGGACTCTGATCATGGAGGATATAAGACAGACAGAAAGAGCACCAGTGGACAAGGACAATTCCTTGGAGGATCTCTTGTCTCGTGGTTCAGCAAGAAACAAAATACAGTGTCTCTTTCGTCAACGGAAGCCGAATATGTTGCAGTCTCAAGTTGTTGTGCACAAGTGATATGGTTAAAACAACAACTACAAGATCTTGGTATTTATCTCAAAGAGATACCAATCTATTGTGACAACACTAGTACGATAAGCTTGGCAAAGAATCCAGTTCAACACTCTAGAACCAAGCATATCGATGTCAGACATCACTTCATCAGAGATCATGTCCAAAAGAAAGATGTGAAAGTGATATTCATTCCTACTCATCTTCAATTAGCCGATATCTTCACAAAACCCCTTGCAAAAGATCAATTTCTATACATTAGAAGAGAATTGGGAATGGTAAATCCCAATGAATTATAAGTAATTTCAGCATTTCATAATATTAGATGAAGTCATTTAATAATGTTTTGATAATTACTAACTTAAGCATCGGAGTATATAGAAATTTGTTTTGCAGGAAGAAAGAAACTCTGTTTTGAGAAACAAAAACAGAGGTGATCAGAGGACACCATTACTGGAGTACCAACTTGAAGTAATGGGTGACAGAAAAGATTTACCCGAGGAGTAACTTGAGGTAAAGTGGCAGTTTACTCGAGTATGTACTCGAGTAATGGCCCCCAAAACTGGAAGTAATGGATCAAGTAACTTGATATTTAAATCTAACGGTTCAGTTTTGAGGAAATGAAAGGTCAGAAGTTCAAAAGACAGGTTACCCGAGGCGAGCCTCGAGTAAACTTGAAGCTTACTCGAGGAAGGCCTCGAGTAAAGTCGGAGTCCAGATTCTCAAATTGATAAAGAATGATGCAAATCTGATCAACATGAGTTATAAATGATCGAGGGAACATCTATGGATAATTACTATATTATTCATACAAGGTACGCAATTTAAATGAATTATTTTGAATTTTTCCTGTATGAACACCCGAGGAAGGCCTCGAGTAACGTTGAATGTTACTCGAGTAAGGCCTCGAGTAAAGTCGGGATTTAGGTCTTTATCTTGCGCAAACTTGGTCATTTCCACAAAATCTCCTCGAGTAAATCACTATACACCCTTTCAAAAACTTTTCCCAATCGATTCCTTGCCCCATTTCCGTCAAAACCCAACTAGTTTCAAGATCAAAAACTTCCTATTTTGTTCAAAATCCCTCTGACCTAAACTAGCGACAGTGACCTCTGTTTCTGAGATTTCTGATTCTCTTTGATTCAAAATGGTTAGAACCAAGAATCTCAACTTCACTGATTCTGATTCTGAGCAAAATCCTGATCTTCTTTCTCCTCCTCCAACAAAAAGAAGAAAGTTGATTCCTAGACCAAAAGCAAAAACCCCTCTCAAACCTCAACCTCAACCAAAAGCCAAAGGTGTGGTTATCAAAGAGCCCATTGTGACTAGGGCTCAATCTAAAAAGAGCACATCTACCGGAAGGAGTAAAGGTGTCAAAACTCCTTCACCTTCTCACTCAGACTCATCAACACCCTCTTTTACTCCAAAACCTCCCAAAAAGCCAAAGTATGACAAAAATGTGGCTAAGGCAATGGCTGGGATCATTGACCAACTGGAGAAGGGTCAATCCTCTAAGAAATCCAAGATTCCTGAAGCAGAAATCACTAGTCCACCAAAGGGATTTAATGTGGGCAAATTGGTGGAGTCTCTGAAGTACTCAACACAGTTCTCCAGAAGGAAAGTGTGTAAAACACACTACGTTGATCTGAAGCTTCTACAAGAGGTAGTGAAGTTTGACCTTAGTCCTTATCTTGATCCTTTTATGCCTTGGTTATCTGTGAGATTGCCTTTTTGCACAAAGGTAATCACCCATTTTTACTGCAACCTTGAGATCATAGATGAGCCTGACCGAACCTCAGTTGAGGAAGAAATGACTACCATAGTGAGAGGACAGAAAATCCTTATATCTCCCTCTAGGATCAATTTATGGTTAGGAATTGAGAATCCCCCGGATGATATCTATTCTGAACTTGAGCCTAACCAGATATTCACTATCCTTAAGCCCGGTGAGTTAGTTGGCCCCCTCAATTTCAAACCGAGTGATATGTGTGATCATCACAGGGTCCTATGGTACATCTACTCTAGGTCCCTAGTGAACAAAGCCAACAACTATACCCACTTTTCAGATAGGGACTATAGATGGTTTGCTTCACTCCTCTTGAAAGAAGAAAAGGATCTGGGAGAGTATATATTCTCAGAGATGAAGAGGTATAAGGTGGATAGAAAGGGAACCACTCCAATGCCATATCCTCAAATTGTGTCTCTTATCCTAAAAGAGAACAAAATATGGTATTTGGATAGTAAGGAGCCTGTTGAGAGAGTGACCCCAGTGGGGAGGAACCAAATTGGTAAGCTAAACATAGACATTCCTCTCAAAGGCCCACTGGAGTCTGGGTCCAAGAAGAAGAGAAAGGCTACTGAGGCTGAAACCAGTAGAATGGATGACACTCAGTCATCGGCTCCAGCTGCTACCACATCCTCACCATCTTTCCTGAATGCCACTCTCCAGCACTTTATGGAGAATATGCTGAGAGGTTTTCATGTGGATATAGCCAACACCAATGCTGAACTCATTACCCACATGAACACCAAGATGGGTGAGTTGGTTGAAAGAATGGATCGAAGACATGAGGAGCTTCTAGCAGAGCAACAAGCTCAGGGAGAGACCCTAAGATTGATTTTAGCACGTTTGGATTCTTTGGGTCCCGGGCCTTCTTCTGGTCCTTCTTCTGGTCCTTCTTCATCTGCACCACCACCACCACTTTCAGTTGACCCTCCTTCAGACACTCCTATTCCCATTCCTACTTCTGAGGCTGAACCATCTACTCCTCTGGTTTCTGATCCACCTGAGACCCAAGGAAAAGACATATTATTCACAGTGGATGATCCTGAAACCCTTGAGTCTACACATATCACCATTGGTGATTCACCTCAAAAGCCACAATCTGAGACCACTCCCAAACCTATTCCCTCTCCTACCCAAACAGAGGTAGTGTCATCTTCTTCTTCTGAGCATCTCACTCCAACTTTTGACACAACTCCAGAAGCTGAGACTCAGATCACCCCGGAAGGAGAAACCTCAACTATGGTTGTCTTCCAACCTTCTCCTCTCCTGCCTAGAGATGACATCCATATTCCTCCACTTAATCTGCCTGATCCAGTACCTTCTAGCTCATTTGACTCTTTGGACTCAGATGATTCTATGGTCTTTCCTGTAACACCCATCTCCATGGCGAAGCCTCCTAGCCCTCCACTTGATTGATGAAGCCAAAAAGGGGGAGAAGAGCTTGAGAATGATTTTGTGGACTTGTCCTTGCTTTTCTTTCTTTTCTTTGGGGATTTGGTTGTATATGGGCTTTAGGGTGCATTTTGTTATTAATCCTTGTTGCTTAACTTACAAGTATGTTTAAATTATGACTTCATTTGTTTTCATTTAAGTTTGTGATTTGTGATAATTGTTTGGACTAATGAAGTTGTTATATATGCAAGGTTTAATCAACTTAATAAGAAATAATTAATTAAGAAATCAATTTGAAAAATCATGGTTCAAAATCACACCAAGTTTTGTCATCATCAAAAAGGGGGAGAATGTTAGATCTCATGTTTTGATGATAACAAAAGAATGGTTTGAAAAGGAAATGTTTAAATATCAAGCTTGAACTAAGTAATGACAGGAATAAGCTTTACTTGAGGAAAGCATGGAAGTAGTGAAGATTGGCCAAGAGAAAATGCTAAGGAACTTAAGTTGAAGTGCATTTTCTAAGGCATTACTCGAGGCGTTACTCGAGTAATGACCCAAAACTTGAAGTAAATAGGCAAAACTTCCAGTTACCTGCCATCATTACTCGAGGCGCTACTCGAGTAACCAGGTAAAACTTCAAGGTTGCTCTCGGCCTGCCAATGTTACTCGAGGCGCTACTCGAGTAACCATGTGAAAACTTCCAGTGGCCTTCAAGTTAGCAGAATGTTACTCGAGGACCTACTCGAGTAACCATATGTACCTCTCGGCAGTTTGTACCACTGCTAATGTTACTCGAGGAGCTACTCGAGTAACCAGGTCAGAAACTTCCAGTCAGCCTTCAAGTTTTCCATGATACTCGAGGAGCTACTCGAGTAACCGTGTATTTGAAAATGTGTAACTCTCGGCACTTTGTACCACTGCCAATGTTACTCGAGGAGGTACTCGAGTAACAGCCTGAGGTAAGTTAAAACTTGAGGTTGGTATCCGAGTAACTTGAATTGTTTATTCTGTCTTCCTCGAGTGCTGACTCGAGTATTCAAGTTTCTAATGTTTTATCTTAAGTGGATTCCTCGAGTATGTACCCCAGTAAGCACAAATATTTTCAAAGGAAACTTCAAGTCACGACCAGGGTAAGTTATGTTCAAATGTCTCAGTTACTCGAGGTGCTACCCGAGTAACTTATGCAAGATTGAGTGCATTACTCGAAGAGCTACTCGAGTAATGAGGTAAGTGCTCTCGGCATTTTGATCCTGCCAACATTATTGGAGTAGAGCATCGAGTAATCAAAAGTTTTTCAAAGGATTACTCGAGGTGTTACCCGAGTAACTCATAAAGTTGTGAGTGCATTACTCGAGTAGCTACCCGAGTAAATAACTATTCCAAAGGTTTGAAATTTAGTTTACTCCATGCACTACCCGAGTAATCTTATACTTGTTCATTAACTTGCAGTTGATAAATGATTTCCCGTTGTTACTCGAGGAGCTACTCGAGTAAACTTCAAGGGTTACTCGAGGAGCTACTCGAGTAAGCATACCCAGAAATTTAGAAATCATTCAAACGTTCATTGATTTGTTTTCTATATGATTAACCTTTCATTGTATTAGTATTCTTAGTCTATTTACAGATAAACAATGAAGGAATCACTTCAAGAGATGAAAGTCAAATCAAACGTTCAAATGCCAACCACCGCCAACGGATATTTTTCAAAAACTTGAAAAGTCAACAGTGGCTGCGCACTCACCAACGGACGAAAGGAAAACGTTCCAACGGTCATCACCATCATATCTATATATATGGGAACCTTCAAACAGAGAAGAACAACCAAGCATCCACACAAACGATTCATTAAGTTCATTGCTCTGTTTTCACGTTGAAATTGTATTCATATGCTTCAGTGATTATCATTTACTCTTTGTGAGAGATATTTCATTCAAACTCAATATTTGTTGTTGAGATAACTTAAGGTTGTGGAACCTTGAGTTGGGATTGGATTACAACCTGTAAGGGGGAGCGAGTGTCCAGGTGTGAAGGAACTTGCTTGTACTGTGGTGCCAAGAACCCACTGAATCTTGGAAGTTATAGTGAAATTCTCAGAGAAGCTCTGAGGACTGGACGTAGGTCAAAGTGGTTGTGACCGAACCAGTATAACTCCCGGTGTACACTTCGGTGATATTTCTCCTTACTCATTACTGTTTTAATTCTTTTGTCAAAGTTTTATATTTTCTAAAGAAATTTCAGTATCACCCAATTCACCCCCCCTCTTGGGTGAAACGCTTGATCTTACAAAAATAAGTTTTTTTTAAAGCAGTGACCCGAACTGGACCCCGAACTGGACTGATTTTTCGGCCGGTTCACCGATTTTTCGGCCAGACCGGTTGATTCAGTCCGGGTTCACAAACAGTGTTAAAAACTAAAAAAAAAATAGTTTTTAGTTGTTTTCTTGTTTTTTTTTCCTATTTTTTATTTTTTGAAACCGTCACTTATCCACTATTGACACTACATTACCAATGACGACCACCGTCACGTCACCACCAGCGACCGCACCGCCACGTCACTTAAAAAATAGATTTTTCAAAACAATCTATCCAAAAAATTTATTTTTTGTTTTTGTATTTTTAAAACTTGTTTCCAAAAATTGGTTCATAAATTTGTTTGTGAGAACAAAAAAGCAGAAAACAAAATCCAACAAGCCCATAATTTAAGCACATGAAAGATGCAATACCTTAATTTCTTACTAAAAGTAACCCATACATAACTCCAATGGTCGAAGGTATATTAAGGATCATCTAAAAGCTTTGAAATATGTTTTTCCCAAAAACATTTGAGACATTTCAAAAAAATTGGTTAACTTTGAAAAATTATAACTGAATCACAAAAATCATTTTTAGATGATCATTGTCTCTATTTTATCCTTGAAGAGCCCCTATATCCGCAATAGTCTTTAGAAAGGGTGGTCAATATTGAAAAATCATAACTAAATCTACAAAAATCATTTCTAAATTATCCTTGTCTCCTTTTTCTCCATGAAGAGTCCTATCCATAGGAAAAATAATAACAAGACTTGTTAATGGCCTAGCACAGATAGTTTCACATTTTTCCTAAGTGACACTTCATGAGAGCCACAAGTATCTAAAGGCCATGTTTCATTATATTTTATGTTTTTTGTTTTCAAAAACAATTTCATAAAACTGTTTTTGATAACAAGTTTTAGAAACGAAAAAACAAAAAAAAGCTTGTTTGAATAATT
The DNA here is from genome assembly GCA_963210345.1 of Inga oerstediana. NCBI lineage: Eukaryota > Viridiplantae > Streptophyta > Magnoliopsida > Fabales > Fabaceae > Inga > Inga oerstediana. The sequence continues at coordinate 43,055,803 of OY723404.1, forward strand.
TTTTTTTGAAAAGAAAACTTGTTTGGATAAATTTTTTTGAAAAAAAATTTTATAAAAAAAATAAAAAAAGACCTATTTGAATAATTATTTCTTAAAACAAGTTTGAAACAAAACAAACACAAAATTTGGTTGGATTATTGTTTCTCAAGACAATTTATTTGAATCAATTCTTGTAACATCAACTTATTTAATTCACTTATTATGTATAATTGATATTAACACCATTATTTGTTATAATTATTTTTTTGGACATATTTATTTATTATAAATACTTAATATCTTATTATATTAATAATTAAAAATCAAATTAAATGACCAATAAATAGCACAAAAATGATTTAATTTACTATTAATAAAAATAACAAGGTTAAAATTTAAATGGATATTGTTTTACACAAAGTTGAAAAGATAATATCTAATTAAATCAAATGACATCTAATTAGTAGAATTGCGATGATGTGACCACATCCTAGTAGAAATTCGATCACGAAGTGCTGTCATCTCTGCTGCGCTCTGATTAGATAATTTAGACAAGTTGTCCAAATTATAACTTGTACTTTCTATATTCCTGTTTCCCGTCAAACTTTCTACTTCTAAGTTTGTGTTTGAGGTTAAATCCTCCACTTGTGTCATATCTATATTCTCCCATTCTGTAAACAACAAATCACGTCGACTTCACTTACGTATGTAGTTATGAATAGCACTACGTTCCCATCCTAAATAAACATAAGTGAACATCATATTGAAGTCACATATGCACATAACATTTTGTGTGATGATTACCTTTCTTCCTCTACATGATGCTTGCTTTCTAGAAGGTACATAAGGACTTATATGTGCACCATCAATTGTACCTACACAATCCTACATTAGAAACACACACAACTATGAGAAAAAACTAATAATAACTAAGACATAAATATCAATAATTAAGATTGAAACTTACCTTAAACCAAGTAAAGTATTTTGGGTTATTTATAACATGCATAGGTGCCAACTTTGTTGTATCTTTTCTTATAAGCTATTTTTCCAATTGACATGCTGATCTTAACACTTCCTTAAAATAGTGTGAAACTATTTTGGTAGAATGTTGAAAATGATTTGCAACTACCCTATGTCTAATATTATGACCTACAATATATAGGAACATTGCAACTGTCTCTTCTAACATCACTTTTCTTGAATCTTCTAAAGAACCTGCAGTCCTTAACTTATTGCACAATTTCAAAACTGAAGAACAAGGAGAAAAATAGCAATATCACTTGAGTGAGCCCATCCATGCTCGAGTGATACTCTGCCAGAAGACTAAATACACCAAGTCTCACAGCGTTCAATCCGAATATGGTTTAATGTTATTTGTTTATCTTATCATCACTTATTATCATTATTTAACGTCATTTTGAATGTATTATAAGTGTGATACAGGAGGATGAACATTTGAAATAAACAGACACGAAGAAAGTCAAACAACGACAGACAACATCATTACAAGCACGCACGTACCTACCGCATTCAAAGTATTCAAACATGCGCATGTCATTCCATAGTAACAAGCCCCGCTCCTCAATTACCATAAATCAAACGGGCAAAAACTGAACATCTATAAATACAGAGATCCAGAGATCGTCAACAACAACGAAGCACAAGAATTCACAAGCATATACACGAATCTCTATTTTTCATATTTTCTCTGTATACATATTGATCTTCAGTGTTCATCTACTTGCCTTGTAAGAGAGTCTTTATACAATTCAAATTCTATTTTCATTTGATCTCAAGGTATTGGGACCTTGAGAGGGTAGATATCCTTACGAGAGAAGCAGTTGAGAAAATTCCTAGCTAAACCTTCCACTCATAAGACTTATAATATACAAGCAGGAGAGAACGTTGCTTCTCGTGAGACTTACAGTGAAGTAAGTAGGAGAGAACGCTGCTGCTCATAAGTCTTGTATACATAAGCAAGTGGGAAAGGTCATAGGTTGTTTTTCTGCACATAAGACTTGTCGTAAGGGGGAGAGAAATTCTTAGTAAAAGAATATTTCTGCTCGTAGTCCATTCGAGGACAATTGTTGTTTTGTGGCTTTCTGAGAGCCCATTGAATCTTGGAAGAATAGTGAAAATCTCAGTAGGTCTTGATCTCTGAGGACTGGATGTAGGCCTGGTTGTTAGGCCGAACCAGTATAACTCTCTGTGTTCTAATCTTCTCAACTCTACTCTGTTTACTCTATTTTCACATCACCACATAAAGCAAAAAATTTATCACGTCACCCAATTCACCCCCCCTTGGGTGAAGCTTGCCTCTTTCACAGTCCCTTGAGTAACTTTATTAAAAATAAGCCGGAGAGTAAGTCAAAGTTGTCTGACCAGATTAGAACTTGGCAACCTTGCTTACTCGAGTAAGTGTTTCTTTTCTTCTGATTACTCGAGTGGTCCCTCGAGTAATGCTTCAAATAACTTTGGAGATCCCTCAAGTGTTCCCTCGAGTAATGGCATTAAAATCTTGGCCGAGAGCAAATTCTGTTAGACTTACTTGATTACTTGAGTAATCCCTTGAGTAATTCAATCTTTTCATTTCATGTTACTCGAGTAATCCCTCGAGTAATGTTGCTTTTTCTAATGTAGTTACTCGAGTAACTACTCGAGAAATTTTTGTCATTTCTTGGCCGAGAGCTATTGGATGATTTTTGCTCTGGTTATTCAAGTAATCTCTCGAGTAAGCTTTTTAAATAACTTTGTAAATTACTCGAGTAAACCCTTCAAGTAATCCCATGCAATTTTTGATAGAGAGCTTTTGGAACAATTTTTCAAACATTACTCGAGTGATCCCTGGAGTAATGAAGGTCATTACCTAAGGGCTCTCTTGAGTAATCCTTCAAAAAATGTCACAGTGCTCATTTCTCCTGTACTCCGTCTTTCATTACTTCTTCATTACTTGAGTAGTTACTTCAAGTAATACTTTTGCCTGCAATCAAGAACTTAGTTACTTTATTCAAACTTTCAATTTAAAACTTTTGTAATATTAATCCAATCTTTATTATCATCAAAACATATGAGATCTAACATTCTCCCCCTTTTTGATTATGACAAAACTTGGTGATTTTGAACAAAGTTTTTGAAAACTGTTCATATGCAATGCTTTTGAAATAACTTGGTAGAGATCTTTTTGAATTCCAATATAATGATCTTGAGAAATTTAGCTTTTGAAACCTTTTTGAATCCAATTCTTAATGAAGTTAAAATCAAAAGCTTATAATTTTAAAGGTATGTTCTAATTCTTCATTCGTTCATCTTGCATATACAATCAAAAGCTCATTAGTCCACAATGTAATATAACTTCAATTGAAATTGTAGAAAGAAATTCATGATATCAACATAATCAAAATTAAAACTAATAAAGCTCCCTTAAACCCTATACACCCATATCCACATGCATTTTAACAAAATCACATAATCACATCATTTTTCACATAAAATCACCCCTAGTTCTTCTCCCCCCTTTTGTCTTCATTATAAGGATAGGATCAATCAAGAGATGAGGATGGGTTGACTGCAGAGATGGGTTCGATAGGAAGAGGTGTAAAGCTAGATCCATGTGAGTCATCTAAACTAGAAGAATATAAAGAGGAGCTAGAAAGTTCAGGGTTAGGAAGTACCAGAGGTGGAGCCACAATAAGATCATTTGAAGGACTTTGTGGGGCTCAGACCTGAGAAGAAATTTCTACTTCCAATGTTCTTCTAAGTGATTGATGATCACTAGAGGAGACAACTACTTCCTCAGTGCCAGTTGGGGATGCAATAGGTGTGGGCACTAGTTCAGGCTGAACTGGCTGGTCTGGAGGAACTGAGTCATCAATGGTGATGTGAATGGGTTCAGATGTATCCGGGTCTAGATCAGGCTTAGATAATAGGATGTTTTTGGGAGGTATGATAGGAGGAGGGATAAAAGAAGGTTCAGGCTCGGAGGGTCCAGGCTCAGAAGCTAGTATAGGCATAGATGGACCAGAAGAACTTGATGCCATAGCATCAAGTATAGCATGGAGTGATCTCAGAAGCTCACCTTGAGCCCGTTTTCTGCCAACATATTTTTATGCATCTTATCCATTCTCTCCACAATCTCTCCCATCTTTACATTCATATGGGTTACCAACTCAGCATTTGTATTAGTAATGTCGATATGGAAACCCTTGAGAATATTCTCCATAAATGTCTGTAATGTGGCACCAAAGAAGGAAGGAGGAGATGTGGATACTGGAGTAGAAGACTGTGTCTCATCCAAATGGGTTTTTCATAAATCCCTTGAGAATATTCTCCATAAATCCCTTATTGTGGTCTCAGTCTTCTTCTTCTTTTTGGCACTTGTCTTAAATGGGTTTTTTTAGAGGTAGTGCAATGTGTAACTTTCCAATTTGGTTTCTTCCCACTAGAACTAGCATCTCAATTGGTTCACTCTTCTCCAAATACCAAATCTTGTTCTTTTTGAGAAACAGAGATATAAGCTGAGGATAAAGCATTGTAGTGGTGGATTTTCCTTCAAATCTATATCTTTTGATTTCAGCAAAGATATATTCTCCCAAGTCCTTTTTCCCTTTAAGAAGCAATGAGGTAAATTTTCTGTAATCCTTCTCAATGAAATGCGTGTAATTATGTTTTTTTTGTTCACTATGGCTCTAGAATAGATATACCATAGGACTCTATGAAGATCACACATATCACTTGGATTGAAACCAAGGGGTCCTACTATCTCACTAGGCCTTAAGATAGAAAATAACTGGTTTGAATCAAGATTAAGATAATTATCCTCAGGTGGTTCATCTATTCCTAACCAGGTGTTGATTTTGGAGGGTGAGATTAGAATTTCTTGCTCTCTAACCTTGGAAAACATTTCTTCTTCCAAAGAGTCTTTAAGTGGATTATTAACAGGTTCTAAATTATAATAGAAATGTCTCACAATCTTAGAGCAAAATGGAAGTTTATTGAAAGCCAAGGCATATAGGACTCTAGATACAGATTGAGGTTGAATTTCCATACCTTTTGAAGAACACTGAGGTCAATGAAGTGCATCTTGCACACTTTTCTCGTTGAAAAGTGATCTTTGAATTTTTATAATTCCTCAATCTTCTTCATGTTGAATCCTATTGGATGGAATATAATTTCTTCTTCTCTGACATCAGGTTCCTTTATGGATTTACCCTGCTTCCCTTCTTTAGACTTGTAGGCTTCATCTATAATACTTGCCATGGTTTGGGAAAGTTTCCTATCAAACTTATCCTTTTTCGATGGCTTCTCAGAGAAAGTTTGTGTGTTAGAGAAATTAGAAGGAGGCGGAGATGGTGCCTTAGTCTCCTTGCCTCTACCAGGAAGAACATCCTTCTTAGATTGAGCTTTTGAGGCAATTGGTTCCTTGATCACTACCCCCTTCACCTTGGGTTTGGCTTGCGGCTTGATTTTAGCTTTCGATCGTGGGGTGAGCTTCTATCTTTTGGCTAGAGGAGATGGAATAAAATCATGTGATTGCTGAGGATTAGAAGACTCAAAAGTATATTCGAGAGTAGTGGTTTTGGTTCTAACCATTTTGATTGAAAAAGAGAAGATTTTCAGAAATACTTTCTTGCGAACCACAAATGTTAGGGCAAAGGATTTTTGAGAGATTTGAAGAAGCTTTTCTCAAGAAATTTTGATGGGTTTTGTCGAAAATGAAGTGAGGAAGAGTTTGTGAAAATATTTTATGGGAGGTTACTTAGAGAATTACTTGAAGTAATTTTATGGAAATGATGTGACGCGCGAAGTTATAACCCAGATGGCCGACATTACTTGAGGGCTCCCTCTAGTGATCTTGGGCATTACTCGAGGGCTCCCTCAAGTAAAGCTTTTTAAAAAATTTAAATCAATGCAATTTAAATGTGTACTTGTCATAAGTAATATTGTAATTACTTATGTATATTCCCTCGATCATTTGATGGCATTTTAACATTGATTTGAATAGAGATTGAATTGATTTTTGATTTCCACTCATGATTACTCGAGGCCTTACTCGAGTAACTTTGATGATTTACTCAATGCCTCTCTCGAGTAATCTGTCTCTTCATTTTCTATCTGTTTATTTTCAACCATTGCCATTTCCTTTTGAATTAATACTTAACATCTACATTTTCCGATCATTACTCGAGCAGTTACTCGAGTAATCTTTATAATTACTTTAAGGTATTACTAGGGTAATGAAGTTTACTTGAAGTTGTCCCTCCAGTAATACTGTCCTCTATTCACCTCTGCTTTTCATACCCTAAAACAAAATATCAAGATTCTGCAAAACAAATTGCTAGAAACTTGGATGCTTAAGTTAGTACTAATCAAAACATCAATAAATAACATCATCTAACATTTAGTGAACACTAAGTAACTTACAATTCATTGGGATTTACCATTCCCAATTCTCTTCTAACTTGATAGATTTTTTACATCCATTTGATAGAGTTTGAATCCTTTGATACATGCAAAGGCTAAGAATACTCATAGCTTCCAATTTGGCCACTGGAGCATATGTTTCCTCATAATCAATTCCTTCTTCCTGATTATATAGCCTTTGGCCACCAATCTTGCCTTGTTTCTAACAATGATTGCGGATTCATCAAATTTGTTCTTGAATACCCATTTAGTGCCAATGATCGGATGATCCTTAGGTTGGGGTACCAAATCCCAAACTTGATTTCTTTCAAATTGGTTTAGTTCTTCTTGCATTGCTATTACCCAATCATTGTCTGATAGGCTTAGTCAATGTTAGAAGGTTCAATCTCAGAAATAATGCAAAAAAACTAACTTCATTGAAAATTCTATTTCTAGTTTTGACTCCTTCATTCACATCTCCTATGACTTGCTCTAGGGGATGATTTTTATTGTATTTCTAGTCTCTAGGCTATCCTAGTAATTAATCTTCTTCCTTGGTTTGGTCAACTTCTAGGTTAGAAGATTTAGAATTAGGTTGACCATTTTTTTGATTTAAAATAACTTCCTGCTCATTATCAATAGTTTTGTCAGAGGATTCAAATTCATCGAATACAACATGAATTGATTCTCCAACAACAAATGTTCGTTTATTGAAAACTATGTATGCTTTGCTTCGATTAGAATAGCCTAGGAAAATTCCTTCGTCTGTTTTAGAATCAAATTTTCCTAAGTTATCTTTAACATTAGTATGAATAAAACACTTACAACTGAAGATGTGCAAATGAGCAAGGTTTGGCTTCCTTCCTTTGTATAGTTCATATGGTGTCTTTCCAAGTTTTGTTCTGATATAGGCTCTATTTGAAATGTAGCATGCTGTGCTCATTGCATCAGCCCAGAAAACTTGAGACACGTTCTTTTCATTCAGCATTACTCTAGCCATTTCAGTCAGTACTCTATTCTTTCGTTCCATGACTCTATTATGTTGAGGTGTCCTTGGAGTGAAGAAATTGTGATCAATGCCATTAGTATCACAATATTCTTCAAAGGCTTGATTTTCAAATTCTCCACCTTGATCTATCATGATACCTACAATGGACATACCTTGCTGATTTTGCACTTTCTTGGCAAAAACAATAAATTCTGCAAAGGTTTCATCCTTTGATGATAGAAAAATAGTCCATGTAAATCTAAAGAAATCATCAACAATTACTAATGAATATAAGTTGCCACCAAGACTTTTAACTCTTGCTGATCCAACTAAATCCATGTGTAATAATTGAAGTGGTCTATTGGTTGTGATCTCATTTTTTACCCTTCTGACATGTGTCACAAATCAAATTGTTTTTGAAAGTTACTTTGGGTAATCTAATCACTAAATCATTTTTAAGTAACTTGCCTTGTCGGTGCATATTGACATGAGCTAGTCTCTTAGGCTATAGCTAATTTTCATCAGCGTTACTTAGAAAAACGTTTTCAGGAATATTTTTACTTATATCAAGAGTATAGCAATTACCTTTCCTTTTTCCTCTAAGCTTTGCTCTAAGATTTTTCTTATCTAATTGGAAGTCTTTCTTATTTATAAATAGACATTCCTTTGAGTCGAATATCACCCAGTTGTCTTTATCTATACTTTGACTCACGATCAGCAAGTTATGACACAAGCCTTCAACGTAATAAACATCTTTGACTTGTATGCCTTTATTATTTTTTATTTCACCTATTCCTGCTATCTTTCTGGATTGATTTCCTCTAAATTTTACCTTTCCACCTTCTTTAGGTTGTATCGTGTAAAACTTTTGAAATCACTGATCATATGTCTGGAGCATCCACTGTCTATATACTACTTGTTGTTTTTGGATTCTTTAAGACATATCTGCAATCAAATACGATTAAGTCTTAGGTACCTACATCTTTTTCTGAACATATGAACCTTTAGTTGCCCATTTGTAGGTTCCTATTTTTCCTTTCTTTTTATGAATACATGATGAAGTATAATGACTTTTTCTATTGCAGTAATTGCAATGTGCAAAAGGATTTAATGTATGAATAGAATGTTGAAAATAACTCAAGTATGTGTTACCTCCTGCTTTCTTTCTTCCTTTCCTTCTATCTGATTTTAGATCATATCCAATACCAGATCAGCCATTTAAAAATCGTTGAGCTTTTAAAATTACATTTAGCATCTCACTCCCTTTAGTGATGTTTTCAAGAGTTTTCATGAGATTAGTGTTTTTTGTTTTCAAAGATGAATAATTTTCACAATCCTTTTCAAAACTATTTTTAAGTGTTTCTTCAAGATTTTTGTTTTTCTTTTTGAAAACATCTAATTCCTTAACTACTTTGATGAATTCAGAATGTAAAGCATTATATTCAGAAAGTAATTCATCATATATAGGATCAGAATCAATTACCTCTTTTTCTTCTGACTTTTCTTGAGCTACCAAATAGATATTGGCTACTTCCTCATCATCGCTATCTTTGTCAGATGAAATATCTCCCAATATGGCAGATACAAAGGCTTTCTTCTTGTTGTAAAACTTGCCTTTTCTCTTTTCTTTATTCTTCAGAGCCAGTTCTTGACATTCTGATTTGACATGTCCTGGCTTTCCATATTCATAGCAGACGATGTGTTCTTTACTACTTGTTCCTCCTTTTTGAAAGTTTTTAAATCCTTGGCCTTTCTTGTAAAACTTTCTGAATCATTTTATCATTAGGCTTATTACGTCATCGTCAAACTCTTCATCTTCATCTTGATCTTCTTCTTTAGCTTTTAGTGATAGACCTCTCTTCTTCTTTTCACCAATATCTTGTAGCTCTCGTTTGAACTTTAATTTAATTTCATATTCAGACAGAGTTCCAAATAGAGAAGCAACTGGTCGAATTGATTCACCTTTTGCTTCCTCAATAGTGGTGACTTTGTCTTCCCAGTCTTTAGAAAGAATATTCAGAATCTTTCGTACTTGGGTATGTTGATCATAGACTTTCCCAAGTGCTGCAAGTTGATTAACAAGATGAGTATATCTAAGTTCAAATTCAGCTATTGACTCACCTGATTTCATTCTAAGTAAATCAAACTCAGTAACCAGAGTATTGATCCAATTTTCTTCTATCCCTAAGGTTCCTTTATGAGCTATTTCTAGGGCTTCCTATATTTCTTTAGCTGTTGGAAATGTGTAGATCCTGAAGTACTCAATTTGACTCAAGGCGCTTTGAATCATTAAATTTGCCTTGCTATTGAGTGTGATGAGTTTCTTGTCATTCTCATCATATTCTGTTGGTGTCTTAGGAACCTTCTTTGAATCTACAATTTTCTCAGGCTTGTAGTTTCTACTCTCAATCATGTCCTATAGCCTGTATTCTATAGCCATTATGAATACTCTAAACGTGGCTTTTCAGAAAGAGAAGTGTTCGCCATTGGAATCTGGTGGTCTAGTGATAGAAGCTCCGTCGAAAAGAATTCCTTTACCTATACTTGCCATTAGATCCTTCTTAGGTTGTTATACTTGAACAAGAAGACCTACGCTCTGATACCAAAAGTTAGTGCAAGTGTTTCACCTAAGAGGGAGGGTGAATTGGGTGATACCAAAAATTTTGTTACGTATATAAAAATTGACTGGAAATTTAAAGCAGTTAAGAGCTAGGAGAAATATCACTAAAGTATACATCGGGAGTTATATTGGTTCGGCCACAACCACTTTGACCCCGTCAAGTCCTCAGAGCTTCTCTAAGAGTTTCACTCTATCTTCCAAGATTCAGTGGGTTCTTGGCACCCTAGTACATAACAAGTTCCTTCACTGGACACTCGCTCCACCTTATACATTGTAAACCAATCTGCAACTCAAGGGTCCACAACCTTAAGTTGTCTCAATAGTAAATATTGAGATTGTAATTGAAAAAAAAACTTTCTCACAGAGAAAATATATATAATAACTGAGGTGCAAAGAATGAATATAAGAAACAGAGCACTAAAAATATAATGATCGATGTAAGTTTGCGTATTCTCAGTTGTTGTATTTTGTTCTTTGAATGCTTCATATATATAAATGATTTGTGACGTCCGTTAGAAACATTTCAAAACATGTTCGTTACAGTCGTGCAACTTCATTTGACCATTCTTCAAATTTGAAAACTAGCCATTTGCGGTAGGTAGGCGTTTCGGATGTTGTGGATGATATGTTTGACTTCTCTCTCAATGCATGATCTCTTCATTGTTTCTCTGCAAATATACTTAGGAAACTGATACAATGAAAGGTTAATCATATAGATAACAAATCAATGAATGTTGGATTAAAATCATGCTTTCTGTATTACATTACTTGAGTGCCTACTGAGTGATTATGCTTAATGACTCGAGCAGTCCCTCGAGTAACTTCATTAAAAATAAGCAGAGAGTAAGTCAATGTTGTCTGACCAGATTACAACTTGGTAGCCTTGCTTACTCGAGTAAGTGTTTCTTTTCTTCTGATTACTCGAGTGGTCCCTCGAGTAATGCTTCAAATAACTTTAGAGATCCCTCAAGTGATCCCTCGAGTAATGGCATTAAAATCTTGGCTGAGAGCAAATTCTGTTAGACTTACTTGATTACTCGAGTAATCCCTTGAGTAATGTTGCTTTTTCTAATGTGGTTACTTGAGTAACTACTTGAGTAATTTCTGTCATTTCTTAGACGAGAGCTACTGGATGATTTTTGCTCTGGTTACTCAAGTAATCCCTCGAGCAAGGTTTTCAAATAACTTTGTAAATTACTTGAGTAAACCCTTTGAGTAATGCCATACAATTTTTGATAAAGAGCTTTTGGAACAATTTTTCAAACATTATTGATCCCTCGAGTAATTGAGGTAATAACCCGAGGGCTCCCTCGAGTAATCCTTCAAAAAATGTCACAGTGCTCATTTCTCGTGTACTTTATCTTTCATAACTTCTTCATTACTTGAGTAGTTACTTCAAGTAATACTTTTGCCTACAATCAAGAACTTAGTTACTTTGTTCAAACCTTTGATTTAAAATTTTTGTAATATTAATCCAATATTTGTCATTATCAAAACATATGGGATCTAATAATGACTTCTTTTTCTTTATCACTCAAGTGCCTACTCGAGTGATGGGTTTGCCTGACCCTAAGTACCTAGTTCTGTTGTTAAAAAACTCATTTGTCTATTACCAAAATCTATTATAAGATCATTCTAATCTTTGTTATCATCAAAACATATGGGATCTAACATTCTTCCCCTTTTTGTTGATGACAAAACTTTATGATTTTTGAACAAGGTATTGAAAGCATTTTGAAAATTGATGTTTTCAATTAAGATCATATGCTTTTAAAATACTTGATATCTTTTCATATAGAGTTTAAAGTATCATTAGTCCATATCAAAGTTGTTCATTTTTTAACAAACTTCTTTGAAACCATTTTGAACTTAAAACCAATGAATTTGAAACTTCTAATATTTGAAACCATATGAAGTTCAAATCAATGTCTTTGAAACTTTGAACATTTGAAGTCATTTTGTAGTCACCTTGCATACAAAGCCAAAAATTCATCAGTCCATATATTTGACAATAATAACAAAATTTGAACTGTAGAATTTAAATTGATAACTTGAAGTAAACCTATAAGTTCATTACATAGCCAAAATAAGTTACAAAAGCTATATTTACAAAGCTATAAAGCTCCTTAAATCCAAATACACCCAAATGCACCCCTATGCTATACAATATGTCAAATCACAAAATGGGTCCAAATCTTCTCCCCCTTTTTGACATCATTAGAAAAGTAGGAATCAATCATGAGAGGAAGAAATGGAATTGGATTTTTTAGCAGTAGAGATAGGTGTGATGTTCAGAGGTAAGGCTCTAGAGTCATGTGAGGCACCCTGAGGAGATAAGCTAGGAGATGATTGTTTAGGTTAGGGAGATTTATAGGAGGTATCTGAAGTGGATCATCTAGAGATGGGGTGAATATAGAAAGATGTTGTGGTTCTGGGGTTTATAATGTAACTACCACCTCCTCATAGTAGTATGGGAATGATCACTGGAAGAGTGGTGTGAGGAAAGTGGCTTAATGTCTATAGGTGTGAAATGGGTGTAAGTACTGGCTGGGGCTGGACTGGTTGGACTGGCTCATCAATTGTAATATGAACTTGGTTAGATATGAATGGGTCAGTCATAGTGAACATAAACCAGGAAGTATGATAGGAGGAGTGGGAGCAGAATCAATAACCAAAACAGAACCAGATGCAGGGGCAGTGGTAGGTATGGGTGGACCGGGAGTGGATGAACCAGGTGCTATGGCATCTATCTTCTTATGCAAAGTTCTCAGGAGGTTTCTAAGCTCTTGTATATCATTGCCTTAGACCCGTAGCTCTACCAATATAGCTTCATTGTGCTTGTTCAAGCTTTTTACTATTTCTCCCATCTTGGTGTTCATGTGGGTTACAAGTTCTGCATTCGTGTTGGCTATATCAACATGAAAACCCTCAAGAACATTCTTCATATATGTTTGAATTATGGAACTGAAGAAAGATGGAGGAGATGTAGAAGCAGGTGTAGAATGTAACACCCCGTCCCAGGGAGCATGCACTTCCAGACACCCCTCAGGGCCGTAAGCGTCTCCAAGGGCACGAGCGTGCCACTCACAGGATTCTCCCACGCCCCCTGCGTGGTTTCTTTCGCCTCCGCACGGTTCGAACACTCGACCTGGGGGTAAGTACGAGTGCTTGGTGAACCATGCTACCATTGAGCTAGCTCAATGGTAGCATGGTTCGCCAAGCGCTCGTACTTACCCCCAGGTCGAGTGTTCGAACCGTGCGGAGGCGAAAGAAACCACGCAGGGGGCGTGGGAGAATCCTGTGAGTGTCACGCTCGTGCCCTTGGAGACGCTTACGGCCCTGAGGGGTGTCTGGAAGTGCATGCTCCCTGGGACAGGGTGTTACACAGAAGACTGAGTATCATCCAACCTACTCGACCCAGCCTCAGTTTTCTTCTTCTTTGGGCTACATTCAATGGGCTTCTTCAAAGGAATTTCAATACCCAATTTCCCAATTTGGTTTCTCCCCATTGGGACCAGGCTCTCAATGGGCTCAGTTGCTCAAGGTACCATATTTTATTCTTCTTTTGAAATAATGAAATAGCTGAGGGAATGATATTGGTGTAGTCCAAGTTCTAAAAAACCTATTTCTCTTTATCTCAGAGAAGATAAGGTCACCCAAATCCTTATGCTCCTTCAGAATATTAGATGACATTCTCCTATAACCCCTCCTATTTAAATGAGTGAAATTATTTAATTTGTTCACTAAAGCTCAAGAATATATATACCACAAAACACTATACAAGTTACACATATCACAAGGGGTAAATGATAGTGGTTATACTCTCTTACTATGCCTTAGAATAGTGAACAACTGGTTTGAGTCCAAAGTCAGGTAACATCATCCAAAGCGTCTTCTATGCCTAGCCAAGTGTTTATCTTAGAGGGAGAGATCAAAATTTCTTGTCGTCTAACTTTAGTTACCATATCTTCCTCTACAGAATCTCTCAAGGCATCATCTATCGGTTCTAAATTGTAGTAGAAGTGTCTCACCACTTTAGTACAATAAGGTAGTCTAATAGATAACCAGGGCATGTATGATTCAAGATAAAGACTTAAATCAAATTTTAATACCTCTTGTAGAACCTTGAGATCAACGTAGTGCTTTTTGCAAACTTTCCTCCTTGAGAAGTGTTCCTTATACTTCTGAGATTCTTCAAACTTCTTGACATTGAAGCCCTTCAGATGAAATGTGATATCTTCTTCTTTTCCTCCTTCTACTTCCTTTAGTGGATCCTAGGAGGATTGTCCTTGCTTTCCTCCTTTAGACTGATAAGCCTCATTTAGCATACTTGCTATTGCTTGGGCAAGTTTTCTATCATACTTGGGTTCCTTAGGAGGTTTCCTAATATAAGAGGGAGTGTTAAAAGAGTCTGAAGAAGGTGGAGATGACACTGTGGTACCCTTGCCTCTACCTAGAGGTGTGGACTTCTTTGATTGAGCCCTTGTGACTATAGGCTCCTTGATTTCAACCCCTTTGGCTTTAGGTTTTGCTTGAGGCTTTAGTTTAGTTTTCAGCTTTGAGGTAGTTTTTTGTTCCTTGGTTGGAGGAGATGGTAAAGATTTAGAGGGTTGTTAAGGCTTAGAGGACCTAGAAGGAGAATCATATTGGGTAGTTTTAGTCCTCACCATTACAAATTGAGAGAAGAGTGAATTTTTAGAGATTAGGGTTCTAATAGTCTAGCGTTAGGGTTGAAGACTAAGAAATTTTAGAAGGTTTTCGTAAAAGTTAATGGGTTTTGAGAAATATTGAGTGGCTACGTATTTGTGAGAAAATTTTGGGAGAGCACTAGGAGAATTAATGGAAGAGATTTTATGAAAATGATAGAGTGTCAACAGTTAAAGACCCTAAGCCCGACATCACTTGAGTGCTCACTCGAGTGATCTTGAGGCATCACTCTATGGTCATGCCAAAAAATTAAAAATGATGTATTTTAAATGTGTACCTGGCATGAGTAATATTGTAATTACCCAAATATATTCCCTTTATGATTTGATGGCACTTGAAGGCAGATTTGAGTTGAAACTTGGTTGATTTTCAATCTACACTGATGCTCACTGGAGTACTCACTTTGGTGATTCTAAGACATCACTCGAGTGAGTAGTCTCCTCAACTCCTGACTATTCAGATTCAACCGTTATGCCATTTCCTTTAAATTGAATTTGATTTAATGGTTACTGTCTTGATTTTTCTATTATCACGCAAGTAGTCACTAGAGTGATACTGACCATCACTTCCAGTTATCACTCAAGTGATATGGTGATCACTTGAAGTTGCCACTCTAGTGATGTGGTACTCTGTTAACTTCTACTTTACTTACCACATAACAGACTACCAAAGTCCTGCAAAAACAAATTACTAGATACTCCGATGCTTAAGTCAGTAGTCATCAAAACATGATCAAATTACATTTTTTAACATTAAATAACTTATAATTCATTAAGATTTACCATTCCCAATTCTCTTCTAATGAATAGGAATCGATTTTTCACAAGGGGTTTCGTATAGATATCAGTTAGTTGAAGATGAGTTGGAATGAATATCACTTTGACATCTTCCTTTTAAACATGATCCCTGATGAAGTGATATCTAATATCGATATGCTTGGTTCTGGAGTATTGAACTGTATTCTTTGCCAAGCTTATTGTGCTAGTGTTGTTACAATAGATAGGTATCTCTTTCAAATGTATACCAAGGTCTTGTGGTTGTTGCTTTAGCCATAACACTTGTGCATAACAACTTGACTCTGCAACATACTTAGCTTCTGTTGATGAAAGAGACATTGTATTTTGTTTCTTGTTAAACCATAAAATAAGTGAGCCTCCTAGATACTGGCATTACTTACTAGTACTCTTTCTGTCAGTCTTGTGTCCAATGTGATCAAAGTCTGAGTATGAAACAAGGTATTCATTTCCTCCTTTAGGATATCAGAGACGTAATTCTACTGTTTCAGCAAGATATTTGAAGATTCATTTGATTATTTCAGCATGTGATTCCTTTAGTGCTGATTGATATCTTGCACACATACCAACACTGAATTGGATGCCAGGTCTACTTATAGTAAGATAGAGTAATGATCCAATCATTCCTCTATATTTTGTGATGTTATATTCTTTTCCCTTGACATCAGCATCAACCAACATATCTGAGCTTATTGGTGTGTCTACAATAGCTCCTTTAAATATTTTATTTGAGATATGAAAATTCCATTCTTTCTTTTTTTGATTTGCAAACTAAGAAAGAAATTCAATTCTCCCATCATTGACATCACAAACTCCTCCTGCATTATCTCAGAAAATTCCTTGCACAGAATTTCATTAGTAGCACCGAAAACAATATCATCAACATATATTTGAAATATTAAAATACCATTTCATTTTCGTTTTATAAATAGTGTTGTATTGACTCTTTCTCATACAAAACCTTGATCAATGAGAAACTTACTAAGTCTTTCATACCATGCTCCAGGGGCTTGTTTTAAACCGTATAAGGCTTTTATGAGTTTAAAAACATGGTCAGGCTTAGTTACATATTCAAAACTTAGAGGTTGATCTACATACACTTCTTCCATGATATAGCCATTTAGAAATGCACTCTTTACATACATTTGATACAGCTTGAATCCCTTGATGTATGGGCTAAGAGTACTCGTATAGCTTCCAATCCGGCCATTGGAGCATATGTTTCCTCATAATCAATACCATCTTCTTGATTATAGCCTTTAGCCACCAATCTTGTCTTGTTTCTGATATTGATTACAGATTCATCAAGTTTGTTCTTGAATACCTATTTTGTGCTAATGATCGGATGATCTTTAGGTCAAGCCACCAAATCCCAAAATTGATTTCTTTTAAGCTGATTGACTTCTTCTTGCATTGCTATAACCCAATCATTGTATTATATGGCTTTGTCAATGTTAGAAGGTTCTATTTCAGAAATGAATGCAGAAAAACTAACTTCATTAAAGATTCTGTTTTTAGTTTTCACACCTTCACTTATATATCTTATAACTTAATTTATGGGATGACTCTTGTTATATTTTCAGGCTCTAGATTGTCCTAGTGGTTGTTCTTCTTCCTTGGCTAGGTCATTTTCAGGATTGTACGGTTTAGGATTAGGTTGCTCATTTTCTTGATTTGATACTATTTCCTACTCATCGATTATAATCTTTTCAGAGGATTCAAATTCATCAAATACAACATGACCTGCTTCTGTAAAAACACATGTTCATTTATTAAAAACTCCGTACACTTTACTTTGGTTAGAATAGCCTAGGAATAATTCTTCATCAGTTTTAGAATCAAATTTTCCTAGGTTATTTTTACCATTATTATGAATGAAACACTTACAACCAAAGATGTACAAATGAGTGATATTCGACTTCCTTCCTTTATCGGTGTTTTTCCAAGTTTTGTTCTGATATAGGCTCTATTTGAAATGTAGCATGTTGTGCTCATTACATCAGCCCAGAAAACTTGAGACACGTTCTTTTCATTAGCATTGCTCTAGCCATTTCAATGAGTACTCTATTCTTTCATTCCACGACTCCATTTTGTTGAGGTGTCCTTGGAGCAGAGAAGTTGTGATCGATGCCATTAGTGTCATAGTAATCTTAAAAGGCTTGATTCTCAAATTCTCTACCATGATTTGTCCTGATACCTACAATGGACATACCTTTCTCATTTTACACTTTCTTGGCAAAGCAATAAATTCATTGAAGGTTTCATCCTTCAATGATAAGAAAATAGTCTATGTAAATTTAGTGAAATCATCAACAATGACCAATGAATATAAGTTGCTACCAAGACTTTTAACTCTTACTGGTCCAACTAAATCCATATGTAGCTGTTGTAGTGGTCTATTAGATGTGATTTCATTTTTCAATTTGAAGGATGATTTTGTTTGTTTACCTTTCTGACATGTATCACAAACCAAATCATTTTTAAAATTCACTTTGGGTAACCCTGTTAGATCCCATATGTTTTGATGATAACAAAGATTGGACTAATGATAAAAGAGGATATGATAACAAATGAATTTGAACAAAGTAAATAAATGGCCGACAAAGCATTACTTGAAGCAAGCACTAGAGTAATGAAGAAGAACTGAGAGGAAGAAGAAAGGAAGATCATTACTAATACCATCACTGGCAGTTGTATATGTTTACATGAGTGATCACTCGAGTAAGGAATACTGTTACTCAAGTGGGCACTCGAGTAATGTTGAAAGAAAATGTTTTCGAAAGCACTGCCAAAATTTGGAAGATGTTACTCGAGTAGCCACTCGAGTAATCTGCAAAATTATATGAGCCATTACTCGAGTAGCCACTCGAGTAACACATGAGAAAAGGATTTACTCGAGTCGCCACTCGAGTAACCAAGGCAAAAATCTTCCAATAGCTCTTGGCTAAGAAATGCAACAATTTACTCGAGTAGCCACTCGAGTAACCATGTGAGAAAAAGTCATGACTCGAGGGAGCACTCCAGTAATCTCCAGAGTTATTTGAAGCATTACTCAAGGGGTCACTCGAGTAATTAGGTAAACAAAGAACAAGTACTCTCAGCCAAGAATTTGATACAATTACTCGAGTGAGTAATCGAGTAATCTGTAAAGTTATTTGGAATTTACTTGAGGGGTCGCTTGAGTGAGGTTTGAGGAAACAACAAGTCCACTCTAGTAGCCACTCGATTAATGGGCTTACTGGAGGAAGCACCCGAGTAACTTATAAGGAAAAGACATGGTCACTCGAGTAGCCACTCGAGTAATAAGGTATTTCCAAGGTTTGTGATCTATCTTACTCCATGTTTTACCCGAGTAATATCTTATGAAAAATATTGAATTACTCACTGCCATATTTTTGATAGGTTTACTCGAGGGACTACTCGAGTAACAAACATAATCACTCGAGTACCCACTCGAGTAATGAAGTCCAAAAATCATTTTTTAATTGAATAATTATTGATTTGTTATCTATATGATTAACTCTTCATTACACTAGTATTCTAAGCACATTTACAGAGAAACAATGAAGAGATCATGCCAGAAGTGAAAAGTCAAATAAAAGTCTGAACGTTCACCTATCGCTACCTACTACAAATAGATAGTTTTTAAATTTGAAGAATAGTCAACCGTTACTGCGCGACTCTAACAGACATGTTTGAATTGCTTCCAACGGATACTACAAATCATCTATATATATAGAGCATTCAAAGAGAATAAAACAAGAACTGAGAACATAAGAACATACACTGATCAACACACTCTTAGTGCTTTGTTTTCTTATACTCATTCATTGTACTTTAGTGATTATATTTTGCTCTGTGAGAGAGTTTTTCATTACAAACTCAATATTTGTTATTGAGACAACTTAAGGTTGTGGAACCTTGAGTTGGGGATTTGATTACAACGTGTAAGGGGAAACGAGTGTCCAGGTAAAGGAACTTGCTTATATTGAGGTCCCAAGAACCCATTGAATCATGGAGAATATATGAAACTCTCAGAGACACTCTGAGGACTGGACGCAGGTCAAAGTAGTTGTGACCAAACCAGTATAACTCCCGGTGTACACTTTGGTTATATTTCTCTTTGCTCTCAACTACTTTAAATATTCTGTCAATTTTCTTACACGCAATGAAATTTCTGGTATCACCCAATTCACCCCCTCTTAGGTGAAACACTTGCACTAACAAACCCAATTAGTAAATCCTTTTTGAGTAACTTGCCTCATTGGTGCATATTGACATGAGCTAGTCTCTTATGCCATAGCCAACTTTTATCGATGTTACTTAGAAAATAGTTTTCAGACTCATATCTACTTATATCAAGAGTATAGCAACTACCTTCCCCTTTTGCTATGAGCTTTGCTTTTATATTCTTTTTATCTAATTGTAAATATTTCTTGTTTACAAGTAGACATTCCTCAGAGTCAAATATTACTCAGTTATCTTTATCTGCACTTTGACTCTCAACAAGTTGTGACACAAGCCTTCAACGTAATATACATCTTTGACTTGTATACCATTATAGTTTTTGATTTCACCAATTCTTACTATCTTTTTGAATTGATTTCCTCCAAATTTTACCTTTCCACGTTCCTTAGGTTGTAATGTGGTAAACATTTTTGAATCACCAGTCATATGTCTGGAGCATCCATTGTCTATATACTATTTGTTGCATTTAGATGCTTTAAGACATATTTGCAGTCAAATATAATTAAGTCTTAGGTACCCATATCTTTTTGGGTCCTTTTAGGTTAGTACATATTATTTTCTGAACATATGAACCTTTAGGCACCCATTTATAGGTTCATATTTTTCCTTTCTTTTTATGGAAGTATGATGAAGTATAGTGACCCTTTTTATTACAGGAATTACAAAATGCAAAAGGATTCGACGTATGTACATAATGTTGAAAATAACTCAAATATGTCTTACCTCCTGTTTTCTTTCTTCCTTTCTTCCTGTTTGATTTTGGATCATATCCAATACTAAATCGGTCATTTACAAATTGTTGAGCTTTTAAAATAATATTTAACATCTTACTTCCTTTAGTAAATTTTTCAAGAATCTTAGTGAGATCAATATTTGTTTTTAATAGAAGAGCAATTTTCACAAACTTTCTCTGAACTTTCTTTAAGTTCTTCTTCAAGAACTTTGTTCTTCTTTTTGAAAATAACTAGTTCTTTAACTACTTTGATGAATTCAGAATGTAAAGCATTATATTTAGAAAATAATTCATCATAGGTAGGATCATAATCATTTACCACTTCTTCTGTTTCTTCTTGAGTGACCAAACAAATATTGGCAACTTCTTCTTCATTGCTTTCTTCATCAGAAGAACTGTCTCCCCATATATTAGATATAAAGGCTTTCTTCATATTGTAGAACTTACCCTTTCTCTTCTCTTTGTTCTTCTAAACCAGCTTTAGACATTTTAACTTGATATGTCCTGGCTTTCCACATTCATAGCAGATGATGTGTCTTGCTTCTTGTTCCTCCCTTTTGAAAATTTCTAAATCCCTGACCTTTCTTGTAAAATTTCTTGAATCATTTTATTATTAGACCTATTTTATCATCGTTGAAATCTTCATCATCTTCTTGGGTTTCCTCCTTTAGAGTTTTCTTTTTCTTGTCGCCAATCTCATCAAGTTCACGTTTGAACTTCAATTTGCTTTCATATTTAGAGAGACTTATGAATAAAGAAGTGACCGATCGTATTAATTTGCCTTTCACTTCCTCTATTGTAGTGACTTTGGCCTCCCACTATTTAGAGAGTATGTTTAGTATCTTTCTTACTTGGGTCTTTTGATCATAGACTTTCCCAAGTATTGCAAGTTGATTAATAAGATGAGTATATCTAAGTTCAAATTTAGCTATTAACACACCTGATTTCATTTGAATTAAATCAAATTCAGTAACTAGAGTGTTGATCCGATTTTCTTTTATTCTTGAGGTATCTTTGTGAGCTATTTCAAAGGCTTGGCACATTCCTTAGCCGTCAGAAGTGTGAAAATCCTGAAATACTCGTTTTGACTTAAAGTACTTTGGATCATCAGAATTGCCTTGTTGTTGAGTGTAATGATTTTCTTGTCATTCTCATTGTACTCTACTGTTGTCTTAGGAACTCTCAGTGAATCTACAATCTTTACAGGTTCATAGTTTCCAGTCTCAATCACCTCCCATAGTCCGTATTCTATTGCCATTACAAATACTTTGAACTTCACTTTCTAGAAAGAGAAGTGTTCGCTACTAAAACTTGGTGGTCTTGTGATAGAAGCTCCATGGGGAAGTATTCCTTCACCCATACTTGCCATTAGATCCTTCTTAGATTGTTATACCTGAACAAGGGGACTTATTCTCTTATACCAAATGTTAATGCGGTGTTTCACCTAAGAGGGCGGGTGATTTGGGTGATCATAGAAAATTCATTTTGTATATAAAAATAGATTGGAAATTTAAAGCAGTTAAGAGTCAGGAGAAATATCAACGAAGTGTTCATCAGGAGTTTTACTGGTTTGGCCACACCACTTTAATCTACGTCCAGTCCTCAGAGCTTCTCTAAGAGTTTCACTATATCTTCCAAGATTCAGTGGGTTCTTAGCACCTCAGTACACAACAAGTTCCTTCACTAGATACTCACTCCCCCTTACACGATGTAAACAATTCCCTAACCCAAGGTTCCACAACCTCAAGTTATCTTAATAATAGATATTGAGTTTGTAATGAAAATATTTCTCACAGGGCAAGAATATAATCATTGAATTATAAAGAATGAGAATATAAGAAATTGAGTACTATGAATATATTGATCAATGTATGTTCGTGTGTTCTTTATCATCTCTGTTCTATGTTGAATGTTCCCATATTTATAGATGTGTTGTGATGGCTATTGGAACCATTTCAACTTGTCTGTTAGAGTTGCAAAACTTTGTTTGAGACAATGTATCCCTTACTTTACTTGTTTTTCTTTTATATGGATAAATTTACTTGTGGTACTCAAAAATTGGTTTGGAATGCTATAAGATCCGTTATATGTATTATTATCATGTGAGGTTGTTAACTCAAGAAATTGAACTATTTAATTTCTAAGTTATTTAATAATTTTATATTTTATGTTTTATATTTATATTATTATATATTTGTGATATTATTATTATTATTTAATTAACATGTCAATGGTTTGAAGCTGATCTAATCAGTTAGGATCATGAAACCCAGAATTAGCTAATTGTTTTCAATTCCATGTCTAATTTGACTTTTAAAATTGTGATTTTTAAATAAATATTATATTTTAGACTAAAAATCTTCTAAAAGACAAGTATATGGACTAGAGGATTTTAGCTTTTTTTCAATTGAAAAAAAAGAAGTTGGCTCATCTTAGAAACTTTTGGATTTGGGGCCTTAGCTGTGCATTCTCTTATATGCCCAAAACTATCCCACATCTTGATCACTCAGGTGATCCAAGGAATGGCAAAATTAGACTTATCAAAATGATGTAGTTTAGAGTAGAAAATCCTAACAGTTCATTTATACTCTAATCCTAACCACTCATGATGCATAACCCAATTCCTTTTATTTTCCTTTCGCCAAACCCAATTCTTCAATGGCCATACCCTCAGATGCAAGTTGAGAAAAGCATGTCCTGTAGGAAATGTTAGTAGTGCAAACAGTAATGGGAAACCAAGAAAAACCGCAACCACCATCAATTTATATGATTAATTTGGTTGAAGGGTTAGTATAATCAATGCCAAAGGTCTCTAGCAGTAGGTTAGTATCCTTTCAATAGCGATGCTGGCAGGCATTTGATATCATAGCTTAATGGTGACAGTTTGTTTAGAGTTCATTCTCAAATAGAAACAAAATCTAATAAAGGCAAAAGAGGAATAAGTTGTCTTGCTCTTCTTTGTTTTGCAGGGTATGTTGTTCATAAAATGCTATGGAGGCAATATCTGCAAATTATCATACCCTTATCTTATTTTTACTGTTTTTAGAGTGCTTACGCTCAGTTCGGTGAGCAGCCCAGAAATAGCATAAATATACTGATATATTGATATAGGGTACTTGATTACAACACAGGTTTTACCAGTAGGGTTTGATGATATTTACACATTTATATAAAATGCCCAAAATAAGACTACATATATAACCACTATCTTTGCCTCAAGATCCACAACATCATTTCTCCATGTCTACCAACTTGCCTTTAGATGAGATTCCGAGGAATCCTAGTAGTAACGTATAACCAAACATATAAAATGCGAAAATTAAATATACAAAGTACCATATAATGTAAAATGAAATTTGATAACAATACATGTGTGTACACAAAGGTCAAGGCCAAATCGCTGTTTGGATCCCCTACGTGTACCTCAGCTGGGCCCCAAACCACAACTAGGTAATATACCTTAGGCATACCTCAGATGGGTACTTAACCACTGCTAGGTAACATACCTCAGGCACCTTATTCATATCACAGAATATAGTAACATATAACATATCAACAATCACATAGTGTATAAGAGATTATAGTTACTACCTTAACCCACCCTCTTTGGATCGAAATGCGTGCCCCATAAAGCATGCCAATGACTAGGCTTTCAACTTAGTCATAAAATGTCAAATGTATAAGAATTAGGCTCAAACCCACTCATGTACTATTTTAGGCACTTCCATAGTGTTTTTAGCGGTTATATAAGTTTATTGTGAAAATTTACCAAAATGTCCTAGGGATGCGGCCAGGCCCTGACTTACCCGGTTGATTGTACTTTTTACAAAATTTTGACATAAGGTATTCCACTAGTACAAAAAAGGTGATTTAGATCGGCACATTTAAACCGGTTGTAGTAAATGAGGTCTAAAAGAAATGCGCGGTGGCATTTACGTAATTATAAAGAATTTAGGAGACCGGTTATTATAATAACCGGTCTAAAAAATACAATTTAGACCGGTTGTACACTAACCGGTCTTAAAAGATTAATTTTTAGATCGGTTGCTAGAGAACCGGTCTAAAATGAAAGCTTTTTAAGACCGGTTGTGTGACAACCGGTCTTAAAAACTTCATTTTAGACCAGTTAATCTACTTAACCGGTCTTAAAACTTTCCCCAAATTTCAACCGAGCTCCGTTGTGCGCCATCGGATCCATTTCTGAAATCGACTCCAAGTCTCACTCTTGACACCAAATCCGTCTTCCACTCCATCTCCACCGTCTTTTCCCTTCTATTCCACCGTAACTCAAGCTCCCATCATCACCGACGCCCTCTTTCTCTATCCCTCCGCCTCCGTCAATCTCTTTCTAGGCCACCACCATCACAGATTAACCCCACCGTCAACCTGTCTCTCACCTCCAAAATCCATCTTCCACTCCATCTCCACCGTCTTTTCCCTTCCATTCCACCGTAACTCAAGCTCCCATCATCATCGACGCCCCCTTAAGCCATCACCGACGCCTCCGTCAATCTCATTCTGGGAAGCCACCATCACAGATCTGGCTCTATTTCCAGCACCGCCAGCAACTGTCATCACAGCTTAGAAGCAATTGGTAATCTCCCCTGCTCTGATTAGCCTCTTACTATGTGAGCGCTGCAAAATTTTGTTGTTCAATATTTTGAAACATTCTCTTGATAGCTTGCAAATGCTTAGTTACTTTGGAAATTCTACTCTGAATTGTGGAGAGGAATATTGGCATTTAGGCTTGAATTTCAAAGATGGCTTAAGGATTAGGAGCTAGAGAGTACTGATATTTGAATGTTCTAACAAGTTCTAGAATATATAAGTCATTTTGTGGCCTTTTGTAACCTTGCTTTCAGCATAATGACTTGGCTTGAAGAGTTGCATATTGTCATATGATTTGGCATAATGGTGAATGAGTGTTTGATCACTTTATTTTGCTTGATTCAAGTGAGTGGGCCATGAAATTCTTTGAATGATGTGGTACTAGCTTTACGGTTGAGCTTTGCAATCTATGTATGCTGTGGAATTATGTTCCTCGTGTGTGCTGAATTTTTGAAGTTTTCAATTCTTTTTGACATCCTGATGTGTAATTGGAAGAGAGATTGTTTTTTCCTTCTTTGATGTGCTCAAGAAACGGTGAAACTGGAAAATAGAGTTTGGTTGTTGCAGTACAGTTTTCTGCTGTTGAAATCCAGAAAGATAGGTAGAAAATTGAAGCATAGATATATATATATAATTTGAAGGCTATGAGAAGAACTCAGTTCTCGTTTGGCTAACGAGTCTGCCATACTATTGTCGTCTCTGTCAATATATTGGAACTCTACATTCCAGCTCCGTTCCAACATTGCTTTAATCTCTGTAAGCAGTTGTCATTTTTCATGCATATCTGGGATCTCATTTTGAAGTAGGTCGATAACCTCGTAGGAGTCGCACCTAATCAACACTTCTCTGAACCCCCCATCCCAAACTCTTTTCATCCCCATAAGGCAACCCCAAATTTTAGCACTCAGAGCATCACCAGTACTGAGCCTCAACATAAATCCCTCCACTTATAGTTCTTTTTGCTTTGTTTAACTAGTTACCTTCTATTGGTTTCCAACGGTATTGCTTGGATATTATTAGTCGAAGGACCAAAGTCACCCTAAAAAATATATCCAGGGACAAACAATATAATAATGGATCTAGCGTGTGCAGGTGTTAGACATTAAAAGAATATATATCCAAGTCACTTTCTCTGACGAACGGGCATTCTTTCCTTCCTCTTTCCACCTCCATTCCTCATTCCCTCACTCCTTCTCCATTCCACTTTCCCTCATTCCATTTTTTCCTCACACGTTACTCTAAATCACGATATTCTTTGTTTACTTCTAGTTACACTATGTACTTGGGTGTAATGATTACATGCTCTCATCATTCTCCTACCTTTTCCAGGGAAAAAGTACAAAACAAAAAAAAGGTGTTAGAATATATGGATCATAGTTGGATACAAGCTAAACGGACGAGTGTTGAATATGATGTTGGGGTCAAGGGTTTTTTAGACTTTGCAAAAAGAAATGCCGATGAAGATAGTGGGATGTTTTATTGCCCTTGTGTAAAATGTTTGAATGAGAAGCGATTAAGTGCTGCAGATATATATACACATTTAATTTGTGAAGGGTTTTGTAAGACGTATGTAGTATGGGTATGGCATGGTGAACAATTAGAAATGCCAAGTGCATCTCAACAGGGGGAAGTGACTTATGATGATAATGACATGGATATGGATGATCGAATAGAGGACATTATTCGTGATGTAGGAGAAGAGGCTTTTCAACAATCATATGCATATGGTAATATGTGAAGTGATGCTGAGAAGCCATTGTACCCAGGGTGTAAAAAAATACCAATTGCTGAATGCTGTATTGAAATTGGTAAGCTTGAAAGCACGGCATGGATGGAGCGACAAGAGTTTTTCAGAAACGCTTGAGGCCTTTAAAGATATGCTTCCTGATGATAATGTGTTGCCTTGTCGATACTATGATGCTAAGAAAATAATGTGTCCACTAGGGATGAAGTATAAAAAGATCCATGCTTGCCCTAATGATTGCATATTGTATAGAAAAGATCATGAAGAGAAGGAGCAATGTCCGATATGTGAAACTCCGAGGTATAAATCAAATAAGGGCCCTGCAAAAGTGTTGTGGTATCTTCCAATCATTCCAAGGTTCAAGTGCCTGTTTGCTAATAAAATTGATGCCAAAAATTTGAGATGGCATGCAGATGAGCGGATTTCTGATGGAAAGCTGTGACATCCAGCTGATTCTTCTCAATGGAAAAAAATCGATCAATTATTTCCTACCTTCGGTGAAGAACCTAGGAATCTCAGGCTTGGGCTTAGCACAGATGGTATGAATCCTTATGGTAGCCTAAGCAGTATACATAGTTCATGGCCTGTTCTATTGGTAATTTACAACTTATCTCCTTTGTTATGTATGAAACAAAAGTACATTATGTTGTCTATGTTGATTTCGGGACCAAAGCAACCCGGAAATGACATAGATGTTTACCTAGAACCCTTGATCGAAGACTTGAAAGAGTTGTGGGATAAAGGTGTCGATGTTTTTGATGCGAACAAGAAGGAGACTTTTAATATGCGAGCAATGATCTTTTGTACTATAAATGACTTCCCTGCATATGGGAACTTGTCAGGATATAGCGTTAAAGGCCACAAAGCTTGTCCGATATGTGAAGAAGGCACATGCTACCATCAACTTCAACATGGAAGAAAGATGGTTTACCTTGGGCATAGGCGATTTCTAAGACGAAGCCACCCTTATCGTAGATTAAAAAAAGCTTTTTTCGGTGGCCAAGAGTTTGAAGATGCTCCAGAGGCATTGACTGGGGAGAAAATTTATGAAAAGGTGAAAAATATCAATACTATGTTTGGTAAGTCATCAAAGAGTAGAAATGAGAAAAATATATGGAAAAAAAGGTCCGTCTTCTTCGATCTTCCATATTGGCGCAATCTTGACGTCAGACACTGTATTGATTTCATGCATGTGGAGAAGAACGTATGTGATAGTATTGTTGCGACACTGCTCAACATACAGGGAAGTTCTAAGGATGGCGTGAAGGCAAGATTAGACTTGCAAGAAATGGGAATACGAGAAGATTTACATCCAAGGCCATACGGTAATAGAACTTTTTGTCCTCCAGCTGCTCATACTTTGTCTAAGGTTGAGAAAAGAAGCTTTTGTGAGTGTTTACATGGCGCTAAAGTTCCCTCAGGGTATTGTTCAAATTTTAAAAAGCTTGTATCGATGAAAGACTTGAAGTTAATAGGGCTAAAGTCTCATGATTGTCATGTCTTAATGCAACAACTACTCCCAGTAGCTATTTGAGGCATTGCCGAATATGATCTTCAACACATATTGACTAGACTTTGTTTCTTCTTCAATGCCATTTGTTGTAAAGTCATTGACACGGAAAGATTGGAGGAATTGGAAAATGAAGGATACATGATCTTATGCCAGCTTGAGAAGCTTTTTCTTCCGTCCTTTTTTGATATCATGGTATACTTGGTTGTTCATCTAGTGAGGGAGATAAAGTTGTGTGGCCCTATCTATTTCCGGTGGATGTACCCGATCGAAAGAACTATGAAAATACTAAAAGGGTATGTGAAGAACCCCAATCGGCCTGAAGCATCTATTGCTCAAAAATATGTTTCTGAAGAAGCTATGGAATTTTGTCAACATTATTTGTCAAATGTGAAGCATATTGGCCTTCCTAAACGTCATGATCAAGAAGGGGGTAGACGCGGGGCAATAGTAAAGAGCATAGATGCTGATGAATTGCAACAAGTCCACCTGTACATCTTGAATAATGTTGATGAAGTTCAATATTACATGAATGCCCATAAAGAAATTGTACGGAAACAAAATAGTCGAATGAGCGAACAAAGGTTAATCAGGGAGCATAACAGAACTTTCGCACATTGGTTCAAACAAAAGGTTGACGGAGAAGAATGTGTTTCTGATACAATAAATTGGTTAGCATGTGGTCCTGAAGTTGATGTCATAAGTTGGACATCATTTGTGATCAATGGTTATACCTTTTACACGAAGTCCCTAGATGATAAGAGCACCGTCCAGAACAGTGGTGTTGTATTAGTGGCTGAATCTATGCACTTCTCTAGTTCGAAAGATAAGAACCCTATATTGGCTGCCATACCTTATTATGGGGTGATTGAAGAGATTTGGGTGGTTGACTATGTTAAAATTAGATTTCCCATTTTCAAATGCAAGTGGGTTGATGTCAATAACGGTGTGAAGATCGATAGGTTAGGATTTATATTAGTAGATCTGAATAGTAGAAGTTTTGGAGATGAACCTTTCATTATGGCAGATCAGGCGCAATAAGTGTTCTATATCACTGATCAGGCAAATAAAATGTGGTCTGTAGCTCTCCAAGGAAAAAGGGTCGTTGATATTGACGAGAAAAGTCACTCAAATTATGATCTTCTTGAGACTCCTTCTTTTTCCAGGGGTCTACTAGAACTGAACGAAGAAGATGAAGTAGATAATGCGCACGGCACAAGAAATGATCATCACGAGGGAATATGGGAGGATATCTCTTTATGATACTACTTTGACCTTAACTAACTAAAGTAATTATGATTATGATTATTATCTGAAGAATATGTTTAGTTATTTTATCGATATAGTCTTCACATGTCATAGCTTAGGATTTATCTTTCTTTGTTGTCGTTACAGGAAAATGACGGATCCCCAGCGTCCTAGTGCAGAGGATCAGCCACCTCCTCCACCCCTAGGTCAGTCACCTAGTGCTCAGGAGAGTCAGCCACCTAGTGCTCAGCAGAGTCAGCCAGCTAGTGTTAACCAGGGTGAGCCTAGCAATGCTCCGAGCCAGGGTCGTAGTGAGCGCAGTAGCCAGTCTGTACGGAGGGGTAGACGTGCCACACTGTTGACAGATGTTTCCCTCAGTCGGAGTGTAGGCCAAAAGATACCGATTGAGTTTGATAGACATTGGAAACCAATCGGGCCTAATGCACAACGATATAGGAGTTTCGTCTGCCTCCTTGCACGTAACAAGCCAAGCATCTTGATAGAGGAGTGGAGAAATGTCGATCCAAAGGTGAAGCAGCATATTTGGGACACTATTCAGGTATACAATTCTCTTCTGTATGTAATTAATTATTATCAAATGTCACTTCATTTGTCACTTACTCCTTCAATGCATGCATTTCAGCTCACCTACGACGTTCCTTAGAGTGAGATCTTGTACAACAAGACGATGACCTATTGTTATGACCGCTGGAGCAAGTTTAAGACAAGTCTGACCAACAATTACATTCATATTGAGGTGAAAGATGGTCAGCCTCGTCCTAATCCGTGCAGCACGTATACATTTCTTGATCAAGCGACTTGGCAAGAATTTGTTAGGCTTCGGACTACTCCTGAATCTTTGGTTAGTTGACTTATTTTTCATTTTATTTACTTAGCAAGTATCTTAATTGATTATAACACTTTCCTTTTTTATCATTTCTTATTCGCAGGCAAAAAGGCAAAAAGCACAAGAGAGTGGTAGAAAGAATGATTGCCCTCATACAATGTCTCGTGGGGGTTATGCAAAGGCTGAAAGAGACTTGTTAGCGGCCAAACGGAAGAGATTGGAAGAAGCATCTCAATTCGATCCTTCTGTTCTTCTTTCTCTGCCATCTCTGATTCGTCGAGAAGAAAAATGGCAATTTGCCCACCAAAAGAGGAGTGGGACTTATACAAGTGAACAATCTCGTATAGTTGGTGAAAGAATTGTAAATATATATCATTATTGTAATTAATTACATAAGAAACGTACATTATTACTTATGTTTGTTATTTTGTATTATGTTACAGGATGAACTTAGAAAACAACAAGCTGAGGGCTCTTTTAAGTCGGAGGGCAGGAATGACATCCTCACAGTTGCTACTGGCAAACACGAGCATCCAGGCCGTGTCAGGGGAGTTGGATGAGGGGTAGGGATACGGGATTACTTTGGAGCCCCCGTACACCATTCCTCAAACATCGTGACTAGGGAGGAATTGGAGACTATGTTGGCCA
Source organism: Inga oerstediana (assembly GCA_963210345.1). Lineage (NCBI taxonomy): Eukaryota > Viridiplantae > Streptophyta > Magnoliopsida > Fabales > Fabaceae > Inga > Inga oerstediana. The sequence goes on from OY723404.1 coordinate 43,086,879, forward strand.
TTGCAAGAGCAGAAGCAAAGGCCGAGGCTGAAGCATCTTTTGATACACTATTAGAGACCCGGTTGAGCAAGATGAAAGAGAAAATGATAGTGTTTATGAGCTCAAGACAAGATACCAGTGCTCCCCAGCCACAATCGATTGATCCTAATAAGCAGAGCACTAAAGGTAGTTGTTGCAACATCGGGCAGTCATCAGAGGGTCCTAACCCGCAAATTACTGAGCTTTGTGATCTTTTTGTCGAGGATCCTCTGAGACGGTTAGTTGCACGGGGTAGTGTGCATAACCTGGGATCAACTGTCCACCACCGACAAATGGAAAGTGATCAAGTCCGGGTGTCAGTTGACGAGGTGATTATTGCGGATGCACCTGTCCCTATCCCTTCTGATGAATTCAAGATCGTTAGCGATGTCTTGGGCACATTCATCTTGTGGCCAACGAACCTTGTTTCTAGTCGAGCCGAGGATAGTCCGATCAAAGCCCCACCAAGTCCGATCAAAGCCCCACCAAGTCCAGCTCCCTTCACTCAGCAAGAAGTTTCACAGCCTCCATTGAATATCATGCAGCAAGTGATTCTGATGGCATATGATACATCCTTCAAAACAAGAGAGTGGTTTACGGATTCAGTTGTTGGACAGTCAGGAGTGACATGCTATCTTGAGAGGGATGATTTGATGTCCCTGGTAGCTCCTGGACAAAATCTTACGATTGGGATTGTCCAACTATTCTTAATGTAAGTAGCTTCTGCAATTCAAAGTAAATATTTTAAAAGTTTCACCGTTTACCTTTTATTTATGTGCTTGCGTTATTGTAGGTACATGCATCGTAGGTTGGTATCCTCTGGCAAAAGCGAAAAATTTGGATTCTTATGCCCCCATCACATCCAAGAGAAAGGGACCATTGCTGCTACTAGACATACATACTTGTCACAGAGGCTTAGTGAAACTGGAAGCGAGTGTTTCTTGGCTCCATATGTGCATAGGTAAGAAACAAATTGATATTTTATAATTTATATAATGTTTTATGTTTGCTTAACATTCTTCTATTTTTTTCAGTGATCATTGGCAGTTGCTTCTTCTATGCAAGAGTAGTTACACTGTCATCCTCTTATGTTCCCTCCACTTCAAACCAGGGAATGATTTGAAAAAGACCATGAATTCGTTATTTTTCTTGCATTCTTACCTTTTGTATGCAAAGTTTATGGAATTTGTGTAAAACCAATAACCTTTGTCATTGTGATGATCATAGGTCTATGCGGACATTCCTACACAGTGCTTGTGGTAAGCATGTTCGTGATTTAAAGGACCCTACATGGATCATGCCAAAGGTTAGTACATATGGATTAACTTTTGTTTAAAGAATGTAATAAGACATGCCTTTATATTTGTTTTAATGATATCATGTTTTTTCTCAGAGCCGTCGGCAACCAAAGGGGTCCAACTTATGTGGTTTTTATGTTTTAAGACACATTTACAATATTATCACTCTAGGCACGACTGACTTTACTCAAGAGGTAAATTTATATTTCAGAACTTTTGTTTTACTTTATTGTTTTTAAGTTACTAAGTCAATGTTTCGTCTGGTTTTGGTGTTACAGATGTTTGATCTTGCCGATCCCTTTCCTGAAGAAGATATTGATTTCATTCGCACATGTTGTGCTGAATTCATCCATGAGCTATTACAAAAATAGTGAGTTTTTGAATCCAATGTTACATTGTACATTATTTTATTTCATTCTGCATGTATTTGGCTCTGATTTGTATGTTTTATTTTATTTTTGTGATTGCTTGGTTTCATCCAAGTCTCCTTGCTTTCTCATTTTTTTTAATCTAATGGAGCAATAGAATTAATACACAGCACAAGAGAGCGAACTATGTGAGCTATTGCTTTTGTGTTTCTCATGGATGAACGCATCGTTTAGTTGCTGTTATACAGCTCCTTTGGTTTCTGTTGGCCACTTTACATGACAAATTAAAGCTTTTTGCGTTTCTCATTTGTTATCTAAATGGAACAACAGGTTTGATGCTGCTGCTGGATCTTAGCATTCATTTTTACTCTGATGCAGATATTAGAAAGGTTAGATATGCACCTAAAGTTGTAATTTTATTTGTCTTATGGTTGAAACTGGATGCCAATAAACTTGTAAATCACTTCATCGTAGACTATGAGCTCATAATACAGACTATCTTCTATTTTCACTTTGTGATTGGAAACTTTTGATTATTCTTTCATTGAATTGTGGGCGATGGAGAAAAAGTAGTGGTGAATCTGTGAAGAGCTGTAGCTGAACTAAGAAATATGTTATGGGGCCAACTTCAAGTGAGTTTTATCCCATGAGTATTTGGGGAAATGGAATAGTATGTGAGGATTTAGAGTAATTGGTGCAAAGTGAAAGTGAAGAGTGAAATGGAGCAATGACATGAGAACCTTGTTTCTGTTGTCATCATCTGTATTGAATAACCTTTCTGTAATTTCAGGTTTACTTTGGGTGAACACTTTTGGTAGAAGTGAACCTGCAAAGCTTTAAACATTTTGGTTCCACCTATGTGCAGTTAAGCCGATACATATATAATGCTAAATATTGTGTGAGAAGTATTACCAATTGCAAATGGAAATAGTATGATGTTGAACGGGTAAGAGAAGAGAGGGAGGGGGAAAGAGAGGGAAGAAGAATGGATAGAGAGATAATTAGAGAGAGAGAAACTTATAGAAGGGAATTTAATCTTCAATTCTATATCATTCAGTGGATATACATCCCTTGCTTTTCACTCTCCATCTTCAAAGACTTTGCAAGACAAGTATTAGGAATATCACCACAATTCAGATTACTTACAGCATGAACAATTTTCATCCTGTCATAGTTAGATTAAGGAGTTTTTTATCCTTCTGAGTAATTTGAGCAAGCTGAACACAAATGGGATGACTAGTTGCCAAAATGAGTCCAATTAGTATTCATCTCCTCTGTTTAGGCTCATGTCTCCTATTTCTAACATCTCAACTGTATGATTAGTCGTCTTCTTTATCTTGATTGCTACATCCTGAGGAATGAAGCTCCCACATACTGTTGCTCTTCTTTGCTTCTTCTGTAAGTTTATAACTCAACAGAGACAATCAACTCGGCCAGGGATGCAAGAGGACTTCAGAATCATCATTAGAAATTTGAACACTTTTTCTTGTTAGTTTTATTTAAAGTTGCCTTATTTATCAAAAAAGAAAATGTAAAGGCCATATCTGGTATTTTCTTCTTTATTGCATTTTGTCCATTTCATCAAAAAAGAAAGTAAAAGAAATTATAGAAATAGGAAACTTTTCTTTCCTAGCAGAGAGAAATTAACATGTTCTAATTTTGATGTGTAATGAATGAAGTGAGTGAATTGGTGATATATGCAGGGATTATGGATTCTTCATATTCGTCAAAGGGAAAGAAGAAGGGCTTGGCAGATGAAGCAGCTTTTGCATATATGTTCATTGCTTTTGTTTTACTCCTGTCATTTGGTCATCCTTACTGTCTAATTGCAAATGAATCATCAATAACTGACTTTACTGGCTGCTTGTATGAACATTAATTTGTTGCTGCTATAGACTGGTGCTTTTGAATTTTGAAATTCAAAAGTGATTGTTATTATGTACTGCTGTTTAAAATTGAAGCATTCTGTGCGTGTACATATAATAAAAGGGGCATTTTTTTTAAAAAAAAAGAAGTTTTAAGACCGGTTGTAGTCACAACCGGTCTTAAAAAGTACTTTAAGACCGGTTTTGGGAACAACCGGTCTTAAATGTGAGACTTTTAAGACTGGTTGTGGGGCACAACCGGTCTTAAAAGTCTCACATTTAAGACCGGTTGTTCCCACAACCGCTCTTAAAACTTCTTTTTTTTTTAAAACGCTCCTTTTATTAAGTGACTTTTAAGACCGGTCGTACCCACAACCGGTCTTAAATGTTAGACATTTAAGACCGGTTGTGGGTACGACCGGTCTTGAAAGTGTGACTTTTAAGACCGGTTATAACAACCGGTCTAAAAAATAACAGACTTTTTAGACCTGCTGTATCAAGACCTAATACAGAACCGGTCTAAAAAGTCATTTTTCTACTAGCGTTCTAACATGTTTTCGCCTAAGGAATCTATTTTTGGACTCAAAATTACCAAATTCAATGCGAAAAAACTAGAATGCCCTTGGTAGCCCATATTTCAAGGTTTCAGGGGCGTTTTGGTCATTATGATATTTCAATTTTTTCTAAAAATGTGATCAACTGTAACCTCACCTAATGTTCTCACCTAAACTTAATGGAATCATCAGAACACAAAAACTCCAGCACTAAGCCCTTGAATAGGACCTAGCTGAAACCCAGGATTCTCCAGGAAAATTTAGGGTTTTCTAATTTTGACTTCGCAGACTTGATCCTTTCTATTTCTAAGCACTTTATTAACTATTTAATTATGTTAAAACCATCATTTTAGACTCAATTTGGGTAGCATATCATTTAGTACACAACTTTTTCCAAATTTACAAATAGAGCAAATCCAACAAAATTTTACCCATTAAATTATTCACAGCAGCCAGAACATCAATATTTGAAGTTTCATAAGTTATCTCTTCTTCCTTCTGGCTTTTCCCCTTGTGGTTAAAGCCCTAACCCCCTTTAACACTGAATTTTTGCTTCATACACCTTAAATAACATAGAAGAGGAGCTTAGGAGAAGGATTAGACACGTTAGGAACGAATTCACTGAGGAATCGACCTACCTTGTGAGTTTTCTTCTCATTTTCTCTCTAGAATTCTCTCAAGCTTTCTCTCTCTTTTGTTGCGATGGCTGAAGGTTTATGAAGCGAAAAATATTATGGAATTGTTTTATAATATATCCCATTATTTTACTTTATTTTCGGATTAATTGGAAATTCTGACAGATTTTCTGCCCTAACTTTGAAAAATCATAACTAAATTTTTAGACATCGAATTGGAGTAATTTTAAAGGCAATAGAACCTTTATCAAGTCTAGTTCCAAGGAAAAATATAGCCCTTTGCCAATTAGAAGCAAACAATTCCAAGAATTAAATTCTTTGGACGCTATTCTAGAAAATCAACAGTTTTTATGGACTGACTTCAAAAATTTATAAATTTTTACATAAAGCTCCAAAAATTGACCAATCAAATTAAAGCTTAAGATGTCTGCTTTCTCTCTATAAAATTTCATAATTTTTTGTCATAATTGCGTCATCTAAAACGACATGACAAATATATTGCCTTACAGGCGATTTTACTGGAAGCACGATTCAACTTTCAATTTCAAATATGTAATTCCTATGGCCATGAATATTCATCATTTTATTGAATATATTAAATAATTACAATACATTCTTGGTGAATAAAATTTAGGATGTTACAGTTTTCCCCCCTCTTAAATAAATTTTGTCGCCAAAATTTGCTACACATACATAACCCTAAACTCCAAGTAGCACTTCAATATATCTTCTATTTCCTATGTTGGTCCTCGAGGAGAAAATCCTTGCCAAATAACTTTTATGAGTGAGATACTCTTGTATCTGAGCCATTTCTCCTGCCGATAAATGACTCAGTTAGGTATGACTTCATTTGTCAAATAATCCCATATATCCATATCTTCATATTAATTACATGTTCCTAATAGATTACGCTCATCTATCCTTGATCTTAGCTTTTTCAGTTGCCACTCTCAGGTCCTTCTATGTCTCATTGACATTATTACCACTGATCAAAATCAATTTTGACAGACTAAGATCTTTAACATCCTTTATCAGCTTCTGCTCACCAATCATCATGGCTGCCATCTGTATTGTTTTTTGGCTCAACTGGATAGCAACGACATTAGCCTTTCCTGGATGATACGTTACCTCCAGGTTAAAATCTTTAAGTAGCTTTATCAATATGGATTTCTCATATTTAGTTCTTTTTTATCATATAATAGTTCAAACCTTCATGGTCACAGTACGACTCTATGATTTCATCATAAGGTAACGTTTCCAGATTCGGTAGAAACACTATTACCATCAACTCAAGATTATGGGTGGAATAGTTCAATTCCTAATGCTTCATCTGACAAGATACACACGCCCCACCTGATTCACATCAAAACACATCCCCACTTCCAGTTCACATGTGTCGCCACAAACCATATGGGTTGTGTGATTGTTGACCATACAGGCCATTACACTGTACACCGTGCAGGGTGTAAGATTGTACATCACACATACTGTAATACTATTGACTATCATAGCCATATTATGTTTTGGGATGTTCAATACTGGTGCTATAATAAATTGTTATCTTAGCTTTATAAAGCTCCTCTCACAATCATTATCCCATGCATAATATTGAGTTTTTCGGGGATAGGTTACATACCCCTTATAATAATCAACAAGACTTAGAACACTGCGTATCACAACTACCCGCTTTGGCCTTTTCAGTTTAGTACTTCTTCCTCCCTGCAAGGATCCACCGTGACCCTTGCTGTGAGATTATATAGCCCAAAAGTATAACTTTTGAAAGCCAAAACATACATTCACTTAGCTTGTCATGGAGTTGCTTAGATTTCAGTACGTTCATTATGTATTTCAAATGTTGTTCGTGTTCTACTCTACTCCACGAGTATACCAACAAATCACCAATGAAGACTACTAAGAATTGGTCCAAATACGGATAAAATATTTGATTTTTGTAGTCCATGAACACGGAAGTTGCATTGGTCAGCCCAAATGGCATTGCAAGAGACTTGCAATGGCCACATTTGTTTCTGAAAGCAATTTTCAGTACATCATCTTCTTTTACCCTAAGTTAATGGTATCCCGATTGCAAATCAATCTTCAAGAATACACAAGAATCAGATAACTGATCGAGGAAATCATCTATTCCAGGAAGTGGGTACTTGATCTCAATGATCACCTTATTTACCTTCCTGTAATAAACACAGAGTCATAGACTTCCGTTGCACACTCTACGATTTATCTCCTCACATGAGCTTTTATAATGTCAGGGTGATTTTGTAGGAGTCTCACAGGAACCTCCTATAACACCTGACTATACTTGACATATGTGTTTCTCTGTGCTAGTTACTGGCTCATTTCAACTTAAATCATTCTAGGCCATTTCAAATTCTTGTGGAATAAAAAATTAATAATTGATTATTGGGTTTTGGATTACTTGATAACCCTTTTACTTATACCTTTTATCATCTCAATTGCCATCCACCGATTGACTCCTAGTATAGCCTCAAGTTAGTATAATAGCAAGCAAATCAATCTCTTCTCTCTTTCATCAGAGAGCTAATACCTCAATCAATCCTCTAAGAGAATATTTTATTATCATAATCTTTCCCTATGCTAGACTTAACAGCTAGAAAATTTTCAAAATTCCTTTCTGTAAGGATTCATGTTCATAAGAATCTTATTCCTCAATTCCATGGATCATCACTAGCCCAGCACAATTTTGAATACCTCTACCAGCCTAAGGACATACAGGTTGTAATACCCTGAATTTTGAGATTTGAGGCTAGAGAATAAACCTGAAATAAGTAGACTGCTAAGCCCCAGTTTAGCAGGAGCTCAAATTTATTTCCTAATGATTCTTATATCTTTAGGGTATTAAAGAAAGTTAAATGGTGAATTTTGGAGAAAGTAATTATATTTTTGGTGAAATCGCTTATGAGTTAGTGAGCTTGTCATGCGATTTTGTATGAACAATTGATGAGAAAAAATTATGAACTTTTATAGAGTGAAAGTAAACATCATAAGATTGAATTTGATATGTCATATGACTCAAATAAAGCTATATACAAAAAGTTATGAATTTTTGAAGTCAACATAAAAAATTGTTAAATTTCTGGAACTGTATGCAAAGATTGAAATTCTGGGAATTTTGTAATGCCATCTAGCAAAAGTCTATATTTTTCCTAGAAACAAAACTCAAAAGGGTTCTATAGGCTTTGGAATCACTCCAATTTGAGTTTTCTAGAATTAGTTATGATTTTTCAAATATTGGGCAAAAATCTGCCAGAATTTCCAATTAATCCGAATTTTGGAAAATGATTACATAATTAAAATAAAATATCATATATCATAAAATAAATCACCTCCTTCCTCCATCAGGCCATAAATGATGTCCTTTTTGCTGTAAATAGAGAGAGAAAGCTTGAGAGGGTTTAGAGAGAGAAAGAGAAGAGAACTCCCAAGGTAAGCCGATTTCTCTGACGATCTAGCTCCTAATGCGTATAACTCCACTTCTAAGCTACTCCTCTTTGTTCTTTAAGGTCTGGAAGCTCAAAATCTATTGTTGAACACTTAGGGTTTTCAGCCAAGTAAAGGAAAAGCTATTGGGAGCTTGTGGTAACTTCCAAACTCTTGTATATTAACTGTTCTGGTTGTTGTAGACAATTTGATCGGTAAAATTTTGCCGGATTGTCATTGGTTTCAAAAATGGAAAATGGGTGTGTGGGGCTTGTATGTTGCACAAACTGGTACTAAATGGTAGTTGTAACCTAATGGAATAGTCAATTAAGTGGTTAGGAGTAGAAAGGAACACGTTTACGCAGTCGAAACCAAAAAACCCCAATTTTTTCTAGGCAATTGAGAATTTTGGCCAAGGCTAGTTTGGAGGGGTTAGAGTTGGATTTTCAATGATTTGATGGTTTTGTTGAGTTCAGGAGCAAAAATTAGATGGGGTTACAGTTGTCTCTTTTTTGGAAAAGGTCGAAAAAGCATAATTACGAACACACCCCTAAAACCCTTAAAGTGGGGCTGCCAAGGGTAAATTTGAAATTTGACAATAAATTTGATAATTTTGAGTCTGGAACTGGATTCCTTGGACAAAAATATGTCATGATAGCCAAGGAAAGAATTTCAAAAAAAGTACAGCCGGACCGGGTACGGCGTGGCCAGGTCGGGTCCCCAGGGGTATTTTTGTAAATTTTCATACTAGGCTCATATAACCCCCAGAAACACTATAGAAGTGTCTAAATGGTACATTTTAAATTGTAGGATTGAATATGGAGCCTGAGATGTTGTCACCCTTTACGAGGCACACGTTTCAAGGCGAAAAAGGGTTAAGGTAAGGAACTTGCCTCTCCTGCATGTATTTGATATTTATGATGTGTATTGATGCATGTTATTGCTTTGCTTGATTATGTGAAACATATATGAATGATTGAAGCTCTATTTCTGTTTATACTGTGGCCATAGTTTTGTTGCACGAAACATGGAGGACACAGATATGTCATTATATTAGCATGAGTTTATGTAATGCAAGTATGTCATCATTAAGCACTTATCTTGCATGCATATTGGTATCTGTTTCCTACTGAGATTCTCTCGAATCTCACCCTCCCCTACCAATAATTTAGATAGGAGGAGATAGAAGATAACTGAGAACAAAGAATAGAAACGTACGAGGGGATTACGGTGGTGGAATGAAGACGAGAAGATGTCTCTGTTTCACTGGGACGGGTTTAGATACCCAAGTAGCCCTGTGTGGCTACATTGATGGTAATAATCATATACGAACCCCTATAAGAAATTTATGTAATCATGCAAATATTATCAATATAATTAAGCTATTCCTGTATTGCCTACCGAACCGCATATCATTTTCCGCAAATATTCTAAAAAAAGGTTAAAATAAGATAAGGGTGTGACACTAGTCCCTTAGGTCTTAAGGCCTCTAGACACATAAGTCTACTACAACATATCTGGCGTGTAATATCATATAGGCTAGGGTCTCTAACCCAACTGTTAGGTTCCTCATGAAATCTAGAACCTCAACATCACATAGATTGAAAATTATTTTTCTCAATTACACCCAATAGGTTCACTAAGAATCAGAATCAATAGCACCTATTCTAACCTTCACGGTATTTAGGTATTATCCTCAAAACATTACTGAAGGTTCAACACTATTCCCAAGGTTCAAACTTCCATCATGGAACAGAACCTTAGTGCAATAATTCACATTCTGACCTAAGCATTATTTCAGCTTAGATCAAATTCAAGCCTATCATCAACCTTTAGTTCATCATATCAAATCCTCTATGATCACTATATGGTATAATCACCACTCATCATATAGCACTGTATATCGTATCTACATTCCTTTGATACCATAGCGTTACTAAGGATCATCACTTAGCATGGAGAAACCTCAAAACAATTACTATACCTCGTGTTTCCATAACCTTATCAAGTGAACTTTTCTAAGTAGCCATTACTGCAACAAAAATGGTTCGAATTAAAATTAATACTTACAACCTTATTGTGTGTTTTATTCTCTTCTCTCTAGAATTCTCTCAAGCTTTTTCTCTTTTTGCTACCTTGGCTGATAGTTTATGAAGGGAAAAAGATGATGGAACTATTTTATAATATATCCCATTATTTTACTTTATTTTTGGATTAATTGGAAATTCTAGCAGATTTTCTGCCCAAACTTTGAAAAATCATAACTAAATTTGTAGATATCAAATTAGAGTGATTTAAAAGGCTATAAAGCCATTATCAAGTCCAGTTTAAAGGAAAAATATAGCACTTTGCCAATTAGAAGCATAAAATTCCAAGAATTAAATTCTTGGGACACTGTTCCAGAAAATCAACAGTTTTTCTGGACTACAAAAATTAATAATTTTTTACATACAGCTTCAAAAGTTACACATACCTATCAAATTATAAGCTTAGGATGTCTACTTTCATTTTGTAAAATTTCATAATTTTTGTCATCCAAAACCACATAATAAACTCACTGCCTCACAGGCAATTTCACTGGAACACGGTTGATCTTTCAATTTCAAATATTTAATTCCTATGGCCATAAATATTCAATATTTTATTAAATATCATAAATAATTATAATACATTCTTAGTGAATAAAATTTGGAGTGCTACATAGATTAGATATTTTACGTTTAGCTTTATTAACTATCAAACTTTGCAAGACTTTCATGTCTTGAATAAATGTCATTTTTTTTTGTTCTAAAATAAATTATTTCTCTAATGCACTCTAATGAGCATCATTGCATATTACCAGTATTAGGCATGTGGGTATTGGTTAAACACTTGAATTTCCCTTCTTCCTTGTATGCAAAAAATGTGAAACTTTGATAAGGAATCCTGTTTCCCTATCAGATAGTTACTGAAAAGACAATGCCAAGCTATTTAAACTAATAACATTCCTACTCTCTATCCACTAACTTGCTACCATATAATATCTTTAACATTTGTCAAAATACTGCCAAAAGAGTTTGTTGAGCATTTCATATGCTACTTTTGTTATTAGATAGCCAGAACTATTGCTACATCAAAAGAGGTGGTTGAACCAAAAAGACCTGCTGAAGAATAATGAACCACAAGGACTTGACCAAAATGCCAATCAAAATGGAGGTGGAGTAGCTGACAAAATGAAGCAAAATCCCTCTTTTAGACAAGATTAGTGGTGCTGGATGAAGAACCATTACAGAGAGAATATAGGCAAATAAAATTTCATGTATCTCGAAGAAGTTTACAGTATCAAGTAGTGTACTATGTTGATGAAATTTGAAGTGTAAAAATTCAATTGAAATATATGTGAAATATTTGAATAAAAGTTTTGTTTTATGGAAAATGCTATCAAGTATACATATTCTAATATACCTAGTGATCCAAGAGATTTGATTTTTCTCTTCCTGTTTTGCTTTTGTGTGGCCGAGTTGGACACATCTTGTGCCACTTGAGCACCCTACAATAAAAATGATTAGTATTGACTAAACTTAAGATGAAAATGATATGCTAATGAATTTGTCTTGACCTTATGTGTATACTTAGATTGAACTTTTTTCCTTTTTGTTAGGTTGGTTATCAACCCAAGTCATTTATCACCTTTTCTATTTCTTCCCCTCTTTTTCTTCAAAACATCAATGATAGCACACTTAGTACACATTTTGGAGGATGTTTCATCTTCAAAAGATTCACGCATAGAAAGAATGTTTCAAAATGCCATTTAAATGAATCTATTGTCTCATCATATAATAATGCAGCACCAAATATTACCCCTGATCTATAATGGTTAAAGCCTAAAAAAATAGCAAGGGGCATATTTTGATGATTTTTGCAATAGGTAGTATCAAATGAAACAATATCACCAAAACAAGCGTAATCTATTAGCATTTGTGGATCATCCTCAAACACATTTGTGATTTGCTTATCAAAATCCACATGATAAGAGTGAAAGAAAGGATGGATTTTCTGCCAATTGTTGTTGAAAATATTACAATAGGCATATGGCATTTCTATACTCCATTCTTGTTGCCTTCTACACCTTAAATAACTTTTGACATCATCTCTTGTAAACACTAAATTGACTTTGCCTCCAACTTGCCTCCTCAGTAAATTAAATGTATCTTTTTGTTTAAGCCCCGCATCACTTGCTGTTTCTATTTCAATGCCTTGACTTTCACTTACCTTGTGTTGAGATCATAAAGAATGCACAGATTCTTTAGAATGCAAAGGGTGATTATGTTCACCAACAAATTTGGTCAATCTCTACTTTCCCTTACAAGTTTTACTATCATTTTTGCTTTACAATTTATTCTAGTCTTTGCACAAGTATATTTTGTTTTGAAATCCCTCTTGTGTGAAACTCGTACTCCTTGCTTACTACAAGCATATCTATAACAGGTAATGATAGTCTTATCCCTCTTGCTATAGGTGAAATTGTTCTTTTTGACATTGAAACCTATTCTAGCTCCATAATTGGTCCAAAATTGATGTGTATCATCAAAACTTTCAAACTAAAGACCTATTCTCAAAGTAAACTCATTATCCATCTAATTAAATCACATAAACATCAAAAGTCATAGTTAAATCAACATCAAAACTCATATTCCACTACATTTCAAATTGCAGAATTGCACATCAATATTAAAAAGAATGCATAGCATGAAACAATGTGAAGCAATTGCTAACAGTAAAGAAGCTGGCCCATTAGCAGCTTTTGATTGTATTCCATTTTCAAAAGAAGTTGACAAGGAAGAACCTTCTAGAAAGGACACTAGGAGTAGTCCTTCCTTGGAGAATTGACATTCTACATTTTTTTAAATACTTTCTCTGTAAATAACATGTTGCTGATTTATATAGAAAAAGGGCAAGCTTTCTAGATGGTGGTGAAATTCATGGGGTAGGAAATGTTTAGGTATGCCTAGAGGTAAGCAATTGACGAGTACAAATACCTCTGCACCTTCTTAAATACTAAAGCCAACACCTTTGCATAATGAGTTCAAATAAGATGACAAAACAAGCTTTTACAAGGAAAGAGAGCAAAACGAGTTTTATAGGGAACCTTTTTTCCTTATAAAATTTCAAATAGTAGCTAGGTTGAGATGGGTGCCCGATTGCAACCATCAATCCATAACCTAAAGCAAAATGAGATAAACATTGCTGGACTTTCATTTGGGCTATACAACTGTACAAGCCCAACACAAAAAAATGAATTTTTATATTAAATAAATGGATGAACCCCCTTCTTTAGCTCTTCCAACATCTCCCAAATTGGCATCATCTACTTTCTCTCCAGTATCTTCTTAGTCGAAGGCTCTTTAACCTTGAAGGTCATGAAGCTCTTGTTAATTCCCTTGTCCTTATTATAAGGACAATATCCAAGTAAAAATGTTATCTTTCTCTCCCATTTAGGCTTTGTGATTGTATATCCATGGTAAAATATTACGGACTTTACGTCACTAACATTAAATATTTTAGGGAAAATTGCATATATGTCTCGAACAAGAGAAAATACGATAAAATGGTTCCTTGAAATCTTAGAATTGCATTTAAGTCTTGTGGGAATTTTTTGCCATAAATTCCAATTTCACTGACAAGTCCAAGGGTATTCACTGACAAGTCCATGGGCGTTTACATTGACAAGTCCATGGGTGTCTATTGACAAGTCCTTGAGCATTCGACAATTGAAATTTATTGCAAAAAAGTCTCATAAGACTTCAATGCTATTTTGAGATTTCAAGGGGCCATTTTGTCATATTTTCTCTTGCCTAGGATCTAAATGCAATTTTTCAAATATTTTATTCCTTATAAACTCATCAGTCATCAATAGTTCTGAAACGCACACAATCAGAGGGTTCATCAAGCTTATCTCTAGGTTAATTAATGAATGGCTAAGATTATATTTTAGAATTAAGAGATGAGATTTATTTTAATCAAAATGACATCATTTAAAATTAATGAAGACGTATTGGAGATAAGGCAAAATGGAGAAGTCCTTTGCCAAAAGTTTCTTATGTCCATTAGTTCAAGTTACCTAATGAGATCTTGCCACCTTAGTTATTTTTACACATAAGCCTTTAACCCTGTTAATGCCTCCATTAGCCCTTTTAAATTTATAAAAAAGAATTGAAAAAAACAATAAAAAGGGGTTATGGTAGGAGGAAGACAATCGCTTTGTTCCGAGCTCACTACAATGACCTTTTTAAAGTCACTGACCTTCTTTGTTGTGGCAAGAACTACTGCCTCCATTAGATTAACTAACTTTATCCTAGCTTTAAACATGGAAATTTCACTGAAGAAGAAGATGAGCTCATCATCAAACTTTATTACTCAAATATGATGGAATCGAGGTGCTCTCTATTCAATAGACTTCAATATGATTTTTTGCTTTTTGGGTAAAAAAATCTATTTTTCACTCTATTGCTCCTCTCTCCTTCCCTCCCTCCCTTCCTCTCTTAATAGATTGAAGCTTCCATAGTGTAAGATCCCAAATTTTGGGCCTAGAGACTTGAGGATAAGCCTATATCAGGCAGACTATTAAGTCTAATTTAGTAAGAGTCCCAAGAATAACGAGATATAGAAAGACTCTGGGGGATTGTGTGATTTAGTTTCTGGTAAGAGAAGGTTCTCCTGATGATATGAGGGCTCAGAGGTTGTAGTTAGTCAGAGAAATATACCGTTGAGTAAAAGGGCACTTGGAGCCTTTTTGAATGGCAAATACAAGTATTTGTGGCACATGAGGGTCCCATGTAAGACCCCACCTTACATACTACTTAGAATGGAAAACACAGGTATTTGTGGCACATGAGGGTCCCATGTAAGACCCCACCTTACATACTACTTATTATCAATCTTAATTAGAGTAGCAATGTACAGTTTAGTGGGCAACATAGGAATAGGATAAATATACTGATGATACATACATGATTACAGACATTCCCCATATAGGTTCATACATGATAATTACCATTAATGTAGTTATGCAAGACTACTTGGGTGTCTAAACCCATCCTAGTTAAATAGAGACATCCTCCCGTCTTCATTCCACCACTATAATCCTCTCGTGTAGTTCTCTTCTCCCCTCTCTACGTACCTTCCATATTCACCTATCTAAATTGTTAGTAGGGGAGGGTGAGATTCGAGAAAATCTCAGTAGGAAACAGTGGAAATATGCATGCAGGATAAGTGCTTAATGTATGACATGCTTGCATTACATAAACTCATGCTAACATAATAACATATCTGCATGCTCAATGTTTTAAACAACATACTTATGGCCATAGTATGAATAAAAACAGAGCTTCAATCATTCATATATGTTTCACATAATCAAGCAAAGCAATAACATGCATCAATACATAAGCACAAATATCAAATATATCAAGGAGAGGTAAGTTCCCTACCTTACCCCTTTTTATCCTTAAATAGGCTCCTTTCTACTCCTAACCACTTTATTAAGTATTTAATTATGTTAAAGCCACCATTTAGACTTAATTTGGGTAGCATAATGTTTAGGATACATCTTTTCCCAAATTTACAACTAGATCAAATCCAGCAGAATTTCACTAATTAAATCACTCACAGTAGCTAGAACAATCAATATTAGAAGTTTAGGAAGTCACCTTAGCTTCCGTCTGGCTTTTCCCTTTGATGACCGAACCCTAGACTCCAAGAACACTAAATTTTGCTTCAAACAACCTTAAATCACTTAGAAGAGAAACTTAGAGGGAGGATTATACACGTTAAGAACGAATTCACTAAAGAAATCGACCTACCTTGTGAGATTTTCCTACTTCTCTCTCTAAAATTATCTCAAGCTTTCTCTCTCTATTTAGGAGGAAGAGGATGATGTTTATATTATATCCCAGAATTTAATTAATTAATTTTTCCAATTTTGGATTTAAACAAAATTCTAGTAGATTGTTTGTCCAAACTTTGAAAAATCATAACTAAGTTTGTAGATATTGTATTAGAGTGATTCTAAAGGCTATAGAACAATTACTAAGTCTAGTTTCAAGAAAAAATATAGCCTTTTACTAATTAGAAGCAGAAATTTCTCAGATTTAAATTCTTTAGATGTCATTCTAGAAAATCAATAGTTTTTCTAGGCTGGATTCAAAAATTCATAATGCTTTGCATGCAACTTCAAAGTTCCAAAATATTACATTATGCCATAAAATCTTCAATTTTCGCATAGGTGACCAATCTGCCAGAATTTTTCAACATTTTTGAAAATCATAACTAATTCAAGAAAAAAAATGAGGTGATCCCAAAGCTTGTTGAAAGCTCTTGAAGTACTCTTCATAGGAAAAATATGAATCATTACCAAAAATCACCACACAATTCCAAAATTACACAAAATTCCACACTTCTCCAGAATTAAGTCCAGTTTCGACATCAAACTTTGGGCAACCAGAACTCCCAGCTCCAAAAACGAAATGACACAAATTTTATGTCCATTTTGAAGCTTTGAATGTAAAATTTAAGACTGGAAAGTTTCAGAATTTTTATACACCAATTGCCCATTCAAAATGTCCCTACAAACTGACTGCCCTGCACAGAGTTACACTTGATAGTTTTTCCAATTTTCAACCAATGTGTCCAATGGCTCTAAAATCAATAACCAACCCTATTTCCACAAAATTTTTCATGTAGAACACAATGGTAACATCAAAATGAACAAATTCCTACTCATTCCCCATGTCCTGTTTTGGCAGAATTGTAGGGTATTTCACAACAAACAACAACTTCACTATCTAATCACTGAGCTTAGCTCATTTTCCTCCAAACCAATATATAAGAACATACATAGGATGAAAGCTTCATGATCCCTAATATACCCTAAAAATTGAAATTAGAGCTCATATACATCAACATAATGCTCTTACTCACCTTTTGCTTCTTCTTGTGTTCTTTTCTTGATTCCTCAACTTTTGTTCTTGCAAGGTGGCTGAAAACTCCTCTTCGTCAAAAAAAAAACCATAGAAATGAAGCTAAGGAATATAGGAACAAGTTTTATAAAGGTCATTTGAGCCAAAGAAGCCATTTACAAGGTCAAAATTCAAGTAGAGATGCTCACCTTCACTTGTTCTTCTTTCTCTTTCCTTAAGTTTTTCTTGGCTGACTTTGAGACAAATGAGAGGGAGTGAATACATTCAGAAATTCTCTTCCCTTGGCCCTTAATATTTGACCAAAAGTGGGCCAAAAGAAATAAAGAATATGTGTGGTGAATAATTATTCCTTCTTTGTAAAAGTTAATGATAAATACAAGATGACTTCCATTTTAATTCTCTCACCTCTCTTGTCTTTAGAATTCTTGGACGAAGAGTTTGAGAAGGATGAGGAAATATATTGATAACACTTTCTCTCTTTTTCTCTTATATCCCTAGCCACTTTTATTGACTTTTCATATGGACAAGATGAAGTGTATCATATTAATTCTCTCTCCCTCATGCCATACAAATATAGTAACCAAAAGAATGCTTCTTGAATTATCAATATTTACCTTCTTACTTTAGTTGCAATATTTGACCATAGTCAACATAGTTTTCTTTCCTCTTCATGCCATACGAATTGTAGCCCTTGGAATAGCCAAAAGGGCTTCTTAAACTAATCATAATTTCAACTCTTCAAATGTTACTTTTTGAGTTAAAATTGTTGACCTAGTCATCATCTTTTACAACTTGGTCAAATTGCCTTCACATGTCATATTTAGTAGCCTATATTGTTTCTTTTTGTCATACATATGTCATGGCCCTTTGAAGAAGATGATGATCTTCTAAAATCTCATCTTGCAATATAATATTGAATTGCCAAGTTTGCATGTGAAACTTGACTAAAGTCATAACAAAATTTCCAGAGGTATTTTTGTCATTAATTTCACCATCTATTTTGTACATTTAGCCCTTAAGTACATTTTGGAATATTACATTCGTAGCTTGCAAGATCAATTCAGTATTTCTCCAATATCTATTTGCATCTCCCTCTAGGTTGTAGATAGCCATTTGATCTTCTATAACCTGGTCAACCAATCCTCATCTATATAGGGATTAAATCTTTCCCTAAACACCAGAGGCTGGTGAGTAAAAACTTTGAAATCCAAGTTTGCAAACTTTCTATTTCTCTAACTGGTTTATCTGGTTTCTAACAGGGCCCATAGTTCTGCTTGGGCTATGCTTTAGGCTGCTGTGGTCTATCAACCTATTCCATATTACTGTTCTTTCTTTCCCAGTCTTCATCTTATCTATTATGTACTTCTTGTAGATAATTCTTAAGCTCATGTATTATGGCTTACTGTTTTGTCAGCATGCCTAACACTTATTGTATTGGATCGGGCCTCTCCTTATCTCTTGATTTACTCTCCTATCTCACAAGTCAACCATGATTTCGGTTTTCTATTCAAAGAAAAATTAGGAGTAAATACTCAGATTTAGATACCAACTCAAAACATAACATATATAGATCTATATAGTTATAGTACACGGGAAGTTGTAGTAGTAGTTATATGCAATATTAGTCTAGGGAAAGCTTTAAAACTACAAAAAACTTTATTACATATGTTCTAGTATAATCACCTATATGATCCATAAAATTCAGTAACTCAAAGGGTCCCTAGGCCATGACTTTGATCTTCTTTCTAGTCTAGAAGGCATTGCTATGAAAGAACAACAAGATAGTATAGATCCATATCTCATTGGGCATCGATAGCTTATAGGTATTTTTCTCTGAGTATTGCTCCTCTACCCTAGTTAGAAAAACTAGAAGGTGAGATCATACAAAGACATAGTTCCTTATAGTATTTCGATAAAGTTCCTCCATATATTCCAATAGTAGAGAATAAGGCTCTATGTAATATTCTATCTTGGTCTTAAATACTCTAGACCTAACAACAGACTCTAAATCTGACTCTATCTCCTGCTCTTTATACACGTCATCAGTATCTCCAACATAGGACTCACCACTAGGAGCACGTCCTAGAGTAATAATAATTAGAGTTCAAACCCTTTTCCTTGGTGTGTGTATGACCATCACTGCTCCTCTTGTTTGGTACCTTATGATGCGCTTCCACCTTCGCCTTCCCTCTAGAAGCTAGTTAATTGACGGGGGTGAACTAGCCATGCAATCTATATAAACGCTCATCCTTCCTAATAACCAAGTAACTAATAAATATCAATATACGACTCACAGAAGCAAAGAATACTAGCCTAGTGCTAGAATCTTTGCTCTGATACCAAAAATTGCAACACCTCCCTTTCTTTTATCGTATGTTTATGAATTATTACACAAATCATTTGGATATGAGAATAGAATATAAATATTGATACTAATATCTCAATTGTACCCTATGATAACAATACTTTTTGATAATTTTGATACCACATTCAGGTATTGATAACCTTATCTTATGGACGAATCTTACATTTATGTGAATTGTTATTACCAAATTCCTCAGAATTTTGATAAAATACCTAAATACTTTGATATTGCTTCATACTATTATTACTACTATTATTATCAGTATAGGATCCACTAGGCTTATAGCCAGTCATACAGGTTACTTAGTCATATATACTGTATATTAAAAATATTTATATATAGTTATCAAAATAATTCTATCACTTTATCTGCAATCCTCACTTATTGGTACTTATCTCTTTGCCTTTTGTGCCACTGGTCTTTGCTGTATGATGAATTTTAAAAAAGGTAAGATTCAAAAGAATTTTAGTAGTAACATATATTAAATCATATAAGTTGAGGACTGGCTAGTTCGATTAGGGAAAATCTTTGAAGTACTGAAGTGTCCTGTAGAGATAAAAGCCAGAATGGCAATATATAAGCTAAAGGGAGATACAAACCACTAGTAGAAGAATACAGCAGTAGTTCTACAGGCCTAAAACATTTTGTTGACTTGGGAGTTATTTCAAGAAAAGTTTAATGAGAAATAATTCCTAAGGTGTGTGAGAGTTGAAATGGAGAAAGAGTTATTGGCTATATAGCAGGGTGACAATGAGACCTTCATGAGTACTTGTCCTGATTCATCCGCTTGTCCTGTTACTCCTCTTACATGAGGTTCAAGGATGATGAGAAATGGAGCTCTAATATGCTAATTCAAGGGCTTAAACTTGAGATGGAAGAGAAGTTAGTTTCCTGGCATGTCACAGAATTCAACAAGGCAATGGAAGTCTAACAGCTGACTGAAAGTAACTTGTTGAGATTGCTTGAGAGTAGAAATGCCAATAATCGAGGTAAACTTAGTCATAAGGATTCCTCCCAGAAATGAAAGAGGCAAGAATTTTTGCTAAGGGGAGACAATAAAAGACCCTCTTAAACTAAGAATAGTGGCTATCAGAGACCCCTGACATTTTGATTATGCCCTCAGTATGGTAAGCCTCATCGTGGTCGATTTTATAATGTCCCTAACAACCATATCATTTACTATGCATACCAGAAGCCTGGCCATATTGCTATAAACTGTCCCCAGCAAGTAGTAGAGCCCAGGTCCAAGAATTTGGGCAGAGTATTTGCCATAACGCATGAAGAGACATAGAAGTCCCTTGAGCAGATTCAAGGTAAAATCCTTCTCAATGGTAGTTTGCTGCAAGCTTTGTTTGATTTGGGTGCTAGTCATTCCTTTATTAATTATGACTGTGTGAAGTGCTTAGGATTGCAAGTTCATAAACTGCCGTTTGACTTAGTTGTGTCAACACCGATAGGTGTCAAAACTATGTCTGCTGATGCTTGTCTGAATTGTGTGATAAATGTTGAGGGATATGAGTCTACTATTGATTTGATTTGTTTGCCTCTCTATCAACTAGAGGTTATACTAGGTTTTGATTGATTGATGGTGAATAATATGTTGTTGGATTGTAGGAACAAGAGGATAGTATATCCTACTTTGTGGAAGGAGGATAATATAAATGCTAGTCTGAGTTTCCTCTTAATGGCTAAAGTTGAGAAATGCCTAATAAGGATATGCCAGGGTTATATAGTGTTCTTTTTCGTTCAGGCAGAGACAGAAGCAACTCTTGAGAATATACCCATGGTAGAGGAATTTCCTGAAGTTTTTCTAAACTATCTTAGTGGATTGCCTCCAAAAAGGGAAGTGAAATTTGCATTCGCGACTATGCCTGGAGCTGGGTCCATATCAAAAGCCCTATATAGAATGGCTCTAAATGAGATAGTGGAGTTAAAGAAGCAAATTGAAGAGTTTCTTGAGAAAGGGTTCATCCAACCCATTGTCTCACCATGGGGAGCTCTAGTGTTATTTAAGAAGGATAGAAGCTTAAGGCTATGTACAGATTATAGAGAGCTGAAGAAGGTAGCTGTCAAGAACAAGTACCCACTTATAAGGATTGACGACCTTATAGATCAATTTCTTGATTCTTATGTATTTTTGAAGATTGATCTAAGGTTGGGTTATCATTAGCTGTGAATAAAAGTAGAAGATGTACACAAGACTATTTTCAAGACTAGATATGGGTACTATGAGATCCTGGTGATGCTCTTCGTACTAACTAATGCACCTATTATATACATGGACTACATGAACCATATCTTTCATCAATATCCAGATCAATTCATGGTGGTCTTTATCGACAACATTCTAATATACTCCAAGAGTAATGAAGAGCATTATCAATACTTGAGAACGGTGCTGGGAATTTTGTGAGGGAAGTAACTCTATGCAAACTGAGCAAGTGTGAGTTTTGGCTTGCTGAAGTTAAATTTCTGGGCCATGTCATCTTACAGGAAGGGGTCTCAGTGGATCCCAATAAAGTGGAAGCAGTACAAAACTAGAAGAGGCTAGAAACTGTTACTGAGGTACGCAGTTTTTTGGATCTTACTAGTTATTATCGGAGATTCATTCAGAGTTTCTCCTAAATCGCCTTACCAATACCAAGCTCACACGAAAGGATCAACCATTTAAGTAAGATGATCGATGTGAGAGAAGCTTTACTAAGTTGAAGAAAAGGTTGACAATTGCACCAATGTTGATTATTCCTAATCCTAGCTTGAACTATATGGTCTACAGTAATGCGAGTAAGCAGGGATGAGATATGTCCTTATGTAGCAAGGCAAGTGGTGGCCTATGCCACTTGAAATCTGAAGCCTTACGATATGAACTATCCTACTCATGATCTGGAGCTTGCTGTAATTGTGTTTGCATTGAAAATTTGGTAATATTCCCTATATGGTGTAATAGTGGATTGTATTGTGACCACAAGAGTATAAGTATTTATATGATTAGAAAGAGCTGAATATGAAATAGCAAAAATGGATGGAGTTGCTGATAGACTACAACCTGGAAAACAAATATCTTCCGGGTCAAGCTAATGTCATCGTTGATGTGCTTAGTCGAAAGGCAGTGTAAGTGGCAGCAATGATGATACTATTGGAAATTGTGCCCTAAGGACCAATCATTGTACTTTGAACATTATTATTTTAATGAAATTTCTACATTCTGTTATCATATTATTTGCATGTTAACTGTGAAAATTGTATCCTTGGATAATTCATGAAGATTGTCCTAAAATATCCCTGGTCGGTCATCTATGCGGGAGCAGAGATGAAACAAGATCAGTATTAACGAATTTTAATGGCTCACCAAGGCTAATAACAGTTCGGATTAGGACGGTGTGCCTTCCCGGTGGTAAAAGGGGATGAGGATGAGGTGTGATATGTGTGATTATGTGAAAAGCCAAAAGGCTATCTGTGAAGGCCGACGAGCCAATTGTGAAAGCCGGATGGCTATATGAGCTATAAGGCTATGTGTATGCACTGCCACACCAACAGTCCCTGAGTCACTAACAACGGTTCAGGTTAGGACAGTGTGCCTTCCCAGCGGTAAAAGGGGATGAGGGTGGAGTATGATTCGTGCTGCTGCTGTATGATGATTTGCTTACATGCTATGTGTTTAGGTGTGGTATGAATGATTTGTTACTACTGGGATTCTTTTGAATCTCACTTTTTCCTATGACTAACCTTTCAGACAGGGCAAGTGGCTCTAGGGAAAAGTTGATAACCAAGAGCGGATATGACTTCTTAGAGATATTTGACTTGGAACTGTTGGTTATCTATTTTGAGAATAGGATTATTGTATATATTTGGGGTTGTAAATACTGTTTTGTTATGTAATCCCCATTTTTGGGAAAAATGATACACCCAATATATATATGTAACCCGGGGACTTGCCGGGATTTTAGTTGTGCACTCTGATATTTAGAAATGCGATTAACCTGTGCAGGTAATTATATTCGAAGCTGAATGTGAGACCAAGTTACTGGTATTTTGAACTGTTTTGTAAATACCCTATCTAAACGATAGGAAATTATAAATGTTGTCTTGTAATTATTGGTCTCTATTTCACTTTAATTTCATAATCCGGATGTAATTACGGTGAGGGGGTTAGAAGGAATATTTCTGTTACCTGGGAAGTATTCCAGGATAAATTCAACAAGAAGTATTTTCCATGATCTATTAGAGTTGAAAAAGAAGTAGAATTCATATTGCTATGCAGGATAGCCAGGAGACATTTGATGAGTACCTGGCATGATTTATTCGACTATCCCTATATTCTTCTTATATAAGATATATCGAGATGACGAGGGTTGGAGTTTGCCTAATCTATATTTAGGATTTTGTTCTCGAAGGAGTTATAGCGCATTAGGTAGAACGCCCTTCATTCTCTTTTGATGTGCCTAGTGTTAAATCCGCCAAATGGATAAGGCCACCAGATTGAATTAGTTTTTTAAGGAAAGACTTATTACTCTTTTTTTCATAGCCAAGATATAGAGTTAAATAGTATAGGTGTATTTACTAGGGATCTAGTATGCAGCCAAGGAAATAGTAGTCTTCTATTCTTCGTGAAAGACCATCAGAAAGCGATAGCATGTAAGTTGTAAGATAAGTCCTTTGTTCTATTTAGTTACACAAGCTAGAGTCTTTATCTTATGATTTAGTAATGGGTTAGTACTTTTTCTTCCTTAATTCTCCATTTCCAGGAGTATTTCTTGAGGACATCATTAGCTTACCCCTGAAAAGGGAAGTGGAGTTTGCAATTGAGATTGTACCCAGAGCTAGCCCTATTTCCAAAGCCCTATATAGAATTGCTCCAAACGAGATAGCGGAGTTAAAGAAATAGATTGAGGAGTTATTAGAAAGAGGCTTTATACGGCCCAGCATATCACCGTGGGGAGCACCAATGTTATTTGTGAAATAGAAAGACGGAAGCCTAAGATTGTATATCAACTACAGAGAGTTGAACAAGGTGACCATAAAAAACAAATACCTACTTCCTAGGATCGATGACCTTCTTGATCAATTGTTTGGTTCTTGTGTGTTTTCAAAGATTGATTTGAGATCAGGGTACCATCAGTTGTGAGTGAAAGCTAACAATGTACCGAAAACTACCTTCAAAACCAGATATAGGCATTATGAGTTCTTAGTGATACTATTTGGTTTAACCAATGCTCCTACCATTTTTATGGACTACTTGAACAGAATTTTCCATCAGTATCTAGGTTAGTTTGTGGTGGCCTTCATTGACAACATTCTAGTGTATTCCAAAAGTAAAGAGGAGCGTGAAAAGCATATGAGAATAGTACTGAGTATTATGAAGGAAAAACAACTCAATACTAAGCTAAGTAAATGTGAGTTTTGGCTTACAAAAGTAACATTTTTGGGCCATGTTATATAATAAGAAAGAGTTTTAGTAAACCCTAGTAAGGTAGAAGTAGTACTAAACTGGAAAAGGCTAGAAACTGTATCTAAGATAAGCAGCTTTCTGGGTCTTTCCGGTTACTATCAGAGGTTCATTCAGAACTTCTTTCGAATTGCCTTGCCATTGAAAAAGCTTATACAGAAAGCTTAATCATTTATATGGGATGCGAAATGTAAATAAAGATTCACAGAACTAAAGGAGAGGTTGACGTCCACTATAGTGTTGATTATCCCAAATTCTAGTTTGCCCTATATGGTTTATAGTGATACTAGTAAGTAAGGATTGGGATGTGTCCTGAAGCAACAAGGTAGAGTTGTGGGGTATGCCTCCCGACAGCTGAAGTTCCATGAGATGAACTTCCCACCACTCATGATTTAGAGCTTCCTATAATTGTGTTTGTGTTCAAAATATGGTGGCATTACTTGTATGGTGTGACCGTAGAGTTGTATCTTGACCACAAAAGTCTAAGTACTTGCATATATAGAAAGAATTGAATATGAGACAACGAAGATGGGTGGAGTAGCTTAAAGACTATGACCTGGATATCAAATATCATCCAAGTAAGGCAAATGTCATCATTGACGCATTAAGTCGAAATACAATATAGGTAGCAACTATGATGATGCAGGAGCAAAAACTTTTCAAGGACTTCCAAGATTTTAATCTATTTAGTCAGGCGTTCTTTCACCCCGGATGTATCAAATCTGATCCTGCTTGCTAACTATAGTGTTAGCTAAGGGGAAAATGACTTGAGGGGTAAAATTAACGAGGCTTAGAGGCAAGAGGGACGAGCAAAGTTCATAAAAAATCTTATTGAATCAGGTGATGCTCACCAATATGACCTTTCACCTAGTGGATTGATTATGCATAGAGGCCGAGTGTATATAATATATAAGATATGTATTTTGAAAAAATATATCTATATAATATTATTAACAAATTTTATATTTTATATATAAATATAAAATTCGTCCACCCTAAATTAAACATTATCTCGTGTTGGGCCATTCTTGTTGGCAGTGGGCCAACAACTATACTAACCCAAAAACTGCAAGCGGCCTCTAGCAAGACATTACGACTACCCAAATCATATGAGGATCGTTATCATGATGCAACCTATCATACAACCATGTCACGTCCCTTTTGTCACATGATATATCGATCAAGGATAAGGCATGGATAATGTCATCCTCTTGTTCCTCACCATTACTTTTTTGATTCCTGAGTAGCCTGACAATAGAAATGGAAACTCCTTTCCATTGTAGTATAGCCATACATTTCTCAGACTCACTCATCGAGGCGCCCAGTAATATCTCTCTACTAATGTGAGGGACAAATTCCATCTTGATCATTCATATTCCTTTGCAGTAAAAACCACCAAGCCCGATCATAGCCTTTATCATCACTCGGTCAAAAGTAACTTTTGACTAGTTCAAAGCTTAGCAACTCTCGTATAGGAATCCATGATTACCTCAGGTCTAAGGACATTGTGACGTGGTTATACATGAGAAAAGCTTATGACTTGATCCATGTAGCTTTCTCATAGTGGGTCATCCAGCACCTTGTACTCTTACAAGTTCCTAAGACTTTGATTAGTATCTCCATATCTTATCAAAGTGATAATGGTCTTGTTTCATCTCTGCTCCCGCATAGATGACCGACCAAGGACATTTTAATACAATCTTCATGAATTATCCAAGGATACAATTATCACAGTTAACATGTAAATAATATGATAACAAAATGGAGAAATTTTATTAAAATAATAATGTTCAAAGTACAATGATTGGCCCTTAGGGCACAATTTCCAACATCCTCCCACTTGCCCTAGGTACAATCGTTAATTTGCCTAATTCACATTGCCCTAACATGATGCTCATGCTTTGCCTGTGCAAGTGGCTTAGTAAGAGAATCAGCAACATTATCTTCTCCTGCTACTTTGTATATCTTTATATCACCTCTATCGTTGATTTCTCTAATAAGATGAAATCACCTGAGTATATGCTTGGTCCTTTGATGTGACCTAGGCTCCTTGGCATGTGTAATAGCACCGTTATTGTCACAGAACAAATGTATTGGATTTGAGATGGTAGACACCACCATAGTTCAGTAATGAACTTTTTTTATCCAAATGGCTTCTTTAGCTGCATCCAATACTGCTATATACTCAGCTTCTATTGTAGAATCTGCTACAGTGCTCTGCTTGGAGCTCTTCCAGCTTACTGCTACACCATTTAGGAGGAATATGTATCCAGATTGTGATTTAAGGTCGTCTTGGTCAGTTTGGAAACTTGCATCTATGTAACCAGTTACACAGAGCTCATCATCCAATCCACCATAGACCAAAAATAGGTCCTTAGTCTTTCTTAAGTACTTTAGGATATTCTTGACCGCAGTCCAATGACCCTCAGGTGGATCGACTAAGGTCCATACATAATTTTCGTATATAGATTACATTTCAGACTTCATGGCATATAGCCATTTCTCAGAGTTTGGTCCCACTATGGCTTCTTGATAGGTGTTTGGCTTATTCTGTTAAATGAACAACACATCACGGACTTTAGTAATCAGAAATCCATATCTCTGAGGCTGATATCATGTCCTATCGGATCTTCGTGGACCTTGTGTTACTTGAGGAGTCTTAGCAACTTGTTGTGAGTCTTCTCTAATTTCCATCTGTGGTTCTGTATTATCTTATGACTCTCAAATTTCTTCAAGATGTAACTTTCTCCCACTGGTTATTTTAGAGACAAACCCTCTTTCTAGCAACTTACCATTTCGAATAACAAACACTTTGTTAGCGGTGGGACTGTAGACATAGTATCCTTTCGTTTCTTTAGGATACCCCATGAAAAAGAACTTCGATGATTTGGGCGGTAATTTATCAGAGGCTTGTTGCTTAACATAGACCTCACATCCCCAGATCTTAAGAAAAGATAAACTCGGTTTCTTTCCAGTCCATATCTCATATGGTGTCTTTTCAATTGCCTTAGATGGAACACAATTTAGTGTGAAAGCAGCTGTCTCTAGTGCATGTCCCCAAAAGGATGATGGAAGATCTGTTTGACTCATCATATATTGAACCATATCTAATAGTGTTTGATTCCTCCGTTCAGAAATGCCATTCCATTGTGGTGTTCCTGGAGGAGTTAATTTTGAGATAATCCCACAACTCCTAATATGGTCAATGAACTCTTGGCTCAAATATTCACTACCTTGATTAGATCGAAGTGCTTTAATTGTTTTTCCAAGTTGGTTTTGTACTTCATTTTGGAATATTTTGAACATTTCAAAAGATTCAGATTTATGTTTCATTAGATAGATATAGCCATATCTACTAAAGTCATCTATAAATGTAATGAAGTAGACATAACCTCCTCTGGCAGCCATATTTAATGGTCCACATACATCTGTATGTATGAGGCCCAATAATTCAGTAGCCCTCTCACTGTGCCTAGTAAAAAGTGCCTTAGTCATCTTTCCTAATAAGCAAGATTTGCATGTACCATATGATTCAAAATCAAATGAGTTTAGAAATCCATCTTGATGGAGTTTAGAAATGTGTTTCTCATTTATATGGCCTAGACAACAATGCCATAGGTAGGTCGGATTCAAATCGTTTGATTTTGTCCTCTTAGTAGTTACGTTATAGATATTCCCATTATTAGGATGTTCCAAATTTAATATATAATAACCAACATGCAAATCACCATAAGCATAGAAAATGTCATTACGATAAATAGAACATTTACCATTTCTAGTAATGGAAGTATAACCTTCCTTATCCAAATAAGAAAGAGAAACAATGTTACTACTTAAAGCAGGAACATAATAGTAATTGTTTAGAACTAATAAAAGCCTACTGTGCAGAACTAATTCATAAGTGCCTACGGCTAAAGTAGCAACTCTTGCTCAGTTTTTAACTCGTAGGCCTACCTCGCCCTTCTTCATCTTTCTACTATCCTTTAGACCCTACACATTTGTACAAATGTTAGAACCACATGCAGTATCTAATACCCATGTAGAAGAAGTAGCAAAATGAATGTCTATAACATAAATACCTGCAGCGATAGCCCCGCTATCCTTCTTGTTCTTTTTCAGATCTTCCAGGTAGAGTTTGCAATTCCTCTTCTAATGACCGGGTTCATTACAGAAATAGCAGACTCCTTCCTTTGGAGGCTTTGCCTTCTTAGGTACAGGCTTGGTTTTTGGCTTGTCTGACTCTTTGGTCTTACCACCTGAGCCATTACCCTTCCATTTGCCCTTCCCTTTCTTTTTCATACCCTTTCCTTTCTGAACCATCAAAACTGTACTAGGATTTTTTTTAATACTTTGCTCAGCAGTTTTGAGCATCCCATGCAGCTCAGAAATTGATTTCTCCATGTTGTTCATGTTGTAGTTCATTACAAACTAGTCATAACTCTCCGGGAGTGAGTTGAGGATCAAATCCGTAGCTAACCCTGGCTCATAGGAAATCCAAGCCTCTCAAGGTGATCAATATAGCCTTTCATCTTTAACACATGAGTACTAACTAATGCACCTTCAGCCATTTTGTAGGACTGTAAGGCCTTTATGGTTTCATACCTTTCTTGCCTTTCCTGTTGCTGGAACATTTCCTTGAGATGTACAATCATCTCATGAGCCTCCATGAGTTCCAGATCTCTTTGGAGCTCTGGAACCATAGTGGCAAGCATCAGGCAACCTACATCCACAGAGTTATCCTTATGCTTTGTGTAAGCATCTCTCTGAGCTCTTGGAGCATTGGCTGCAGGCTCCTCAGGAATGGGTTGATCTAGGACATAAGCCTTTCTTTCTTGCTTAAGAACAATTCTCAAGTTCCTGAACGAGTCAAGAAAATTTGTCCCTTTGAGTTTGTCCTTTTGAAAGACTGATAGCAATGATAGCGTAGCAGTATTACTAGTCGACATGATTCTACAATTAAAATATGCAATATTAGTTAGTAATCTCCCACTAAATTAACAACCCTCAATATAATAATTAGTGGGCTAAGATCCATATTTGGCTTAAACTTATGTCTGCTTTGGCAAGACGCTTAAATTCAAGTTATTTAGGTAGGTAACCTATTTACCAATTACATCACATGTAACTCTTAGATGTTTATAGGATTTGATCATCATATGATCTAGTATGGTTAATCCTATCTAACGCCTTGAGATTCAAAACCATTTTGTTACCATTACTCATGCTTGTCTCATCAAGATAACTCAAGTGCATCCACTTTGGTGGTTTCCGTAATTGAGTGATCTAGGTTTTGATAGGTATTCATTAATTGACGGCATTATGACTTAAGATTTTATTAGAGGGCTCAATTAATTAGTCTTGTTTATATGAACGCAATCATGGTCGTATCTCATACAGATAAATACATATAAATGTAAAAGTATTCATTCAATGATCTTATCGAAAGCATAATTTAAACGTGACACAACATGGCTTACCTAACCTAAAATCCTCCCAAGCCAATGAGAGGACTTCTCTAAATAAGAAACAAAATACATTGAGAGAAACCTCGTTTAAACATTCGAGGTTGTTAGTTCAAGTGTTTCACCCAAGAGGGGGTGAATTGGGTGATTCCAAAAAATTTCGTTACGTATAAGGAAATCTATGGAATATTAAAATAGTTAAGAGCAAGGAGAAATATCACCGTAGTGTACACCGGGAGTTATACTGGTTCAGCCATAACCACTTTGACCTACGTCCAGTCCTCAGAGTGTCTCTGAGAGTTTTCACTATATTCTCCAAGATTCAGTCGGTTCTTGGCACCTCAGTACACAGCAAGTTCCTACACCTGGACACTCGCTCCCCCTTACATGTTGCAATCAAATCCCCAACTCAAGGTTCCACTACCTTAAGTTGTCTCAATAACAAATATTGAGTTTGTAATGAAACACTATCTCACAGAGCAAATATATATTCACTGAAGTACAAATGAATGAGTATATGAAAACAAAGCACTAAGTGTATTGATCAATATGTGATCTCAGTTCGTATCTCCTTTTTTTCATCTCTTTGAATGCTTCATACAGATAGATGAGTTGTAGTATTCGTTGGAAGCAATTTCAAACTTGTCTGTTGGAGTCGTGCAACAATGGTTGACTATTCTTCATTTTTAAAAACTATCTGTTGGCGGTAGGTAGCGTTAGGTGAACGTTCGGACTTTTATTTGACCTTTCAAATCTGTCATACTCTTTCATGTTTCTCTGCAAATGTACTTAGAATACTAATACAATGAAGAGTTAATCATATAGATAACAAATCAAGAGATATTCGATCAAAATATAATTTCTGGACTGCCTTACTCGAGTGGCTACTCAAGTGATCAAGTTTGTTACTCGAGTGGTCCATCGAGTAAACATTTCAAAAATATGGCAGTGAGCAAATCAACATTTTGTATCAAGAATTACTCGGGTAAGACATGGAATGATATATTAGAAACCTTGAAAATACCTGATTACTCGAGTAGCCATATCTTTGTATTCATTGGTTACTCGGGTGTTCACTGTGGTAAACATCTTATTCGAGTGGCTACTCGAGTGGGCTTCATTTTTCTTCCCTCGTTACTGGAGTGATCCCTCGAGTGGCTTGTAAATAGCCTGGCATATTACTCGATTACTCCCTCGAGTAATGACATCAAATTTTTGGTAGAGAGTTTACTATCTGGTTACTCGAGTGGCACTTCATATAACTCTGCAGATTACTCGGGTTGTCCCTCGAGTAATACTATTTTTCTCATTGGTTACTCGAGTGATGAGCTGCATTTCTTGGCCGAGAGTCACTGGAAGATTTTGTACCTAGTTACTCGAGTGGCTACTTGAGTGATGCCTGTGAAATTCTGGTTACTCGAGTGGCTACTCGAGTGGTTTATATAACTTTGCAGATTACCCGAGTGGTCCCTTGAGTAATGTCGTTCAAAATTTGGTAGTGCCTCACTGGATGAAATTTTGCTTGCTTACTCGAGTAGCTACTCGAGTAAGCCTTCTTAAAAATTGTTAATCACTTCCAGTGTTGACTCCAAGTGATGCTATGCTTCTTTGTTCAAATCCATTTGTTTGTTATCAAATTCTTTCATATTAATAATCTAATCTTTGTTATCATCAAAACATATGAGATCTAATAGAGGGGAGTGAGATGAGAATTGAATGTACATCGAGAGTATTTAGAGAAAGTCACGTCACACAGGCCATATTTAAATATTACAACCCTTTGTAAAATTCTAAAGCTATGTTGTTCACCATACCCAAACAAGTATAAATAATAAACCACAACAAGAATTCATACAATATAAAAAGCAATAAATGTTGTGAAAAAGGGCACATTCCTTTTAAAAGAAATATTTGATAATTTGAAGATTTTAAAAGTTTGCACCCAATTTTTCAAAAAATTCGTTTGGTCCAATTCTTAAGGGATTTCGGCCTAGTTTCAAAAAACAACAATGGCCCAGAATGCTTCTGATCCATATTGTCTTCCCCATAGTTCGGATCCCTATTACCCGAATAGATATCCGAATTTAGACCCGATTGGATTGCCGCCAACTATGATCTCAGGTACCCTACTCGATTTCTTGCAAGCCTATTCAGAACAGAAATCGCGATGGCAGTGGCGGAATTGAAAATAGAACATAACGCATGTAATCGAAACAATTTCACCAGATCGTATAAACACACAGCTCTATCCGAAAACGCACAATAACGTTGAACATATTCCATTTCTTCTTAACATATTCAGATGTTTTCTTATAACCACACATATATATCATATGTATAAGAACATAAACTCAATTTATACGCATAATTAATCTTGCTCTGATACTACTGTTAGGATCGTCACCCACAGCGGAAGAATTTTAAAAATTTTACCGATCCTAATCAAGGATCTATCAACGGATTTTAAATCGGGTTAGAAAGAACTCGTACCTTTTTCAACTTAGGGTTTTCACGATCTCTAAGAGCCAACACGTTAGGTCTGCTCCCTGTACCAGTATCCACACGAATGCTCTCCAACTGAGACTGCGTGCTAGCACCTCCAATACTTTTAGGGTTTCCCTTACGGTTCTGAATTCTCATGCGCCTATGAGTATATTTGCTCTATCAAGTTTATAACCTATAATGGCTATATTCAAATTTCAAAATTAATCATCATTAATTTAGAAATTACTCAACAATTAATTATCTTGATGAGCTAATTAAATAAATTCAGTTTAAATTAAATCTGTCCAACAGTTTTAATTTAACCTATTTATTTAATCCAAATAAAGAGCCATTAGATTTAAATTATCTTCATAAATTAAATCTGAGATACCATATCTCTATTATGTTATTAAATTTAATATATCTTAATAAATTAAATTTAAAACTAACACAATATAATAATATCATATAATATATATACATATACATATAAATATAAGATATGTATTTCGAAAATATATATCTATATAATATTATTAACAAATTTTATATTATATATATAAAGATATAAAATTCGTCCACCCTAAATTAAACATTATCTCGTGTTGGACCATTCTTGCGTGTAACCCTGTAGGCCCATATGAAGTTGGCAGTGGGCCAATAACTATACTAACCCAAAAGTCGTAAGCGGCCTCTAGCAAGATATTATGACTACCCAAATCATATGAGGATCGTTATCACGATGCAACCTATCATACCACCATGTCACGTCCCTTTTGTCACATGATATATCAATCAAGTATAAGGCATGGATAATGCCATCCTCTTGTTCCTGACCATTACTTTTTTCATTCCTGAGTAGCCTGACAATAGAAATGGAAACTCCTTTCCATTGTAGTATGGCCATACATTTCTCAGACTCACTCATCGAGGGGCCCAGTAATATCTCTCTACTAATGTGAGGGACAAATTGCATCTTGATCATTCATATTCCTCTGCATGAAAAACCACCAAACCCGATCATAGCCTTTATCATCACTCGGTCAAAAGTAACTTTTGACTAGTTCAAAGCTTAGCAACTCTCGTGTAGGAATCCATTATGACCTCAGGTCTTAGGGCATTGTAACGTGGTTATACATGAAAAAAACTTATGACTTGATCCATGTAGCTATCTCATAGTGGGTTGGTCCAACACCTTGTACTCTTACAAATGCCTAAGACTTTGATTCGTATCTCCATATCTTATCAAAGTCATACTGATCTTGTTTCATCTCTGCTTCCGTATAAATGACCGACCAGGGACATTTTAGGACAATCTTCATAAATATTCCAAGGATACAATTATCACAGTTAACATGCAAATAATATGATAACAGAATGGGGAAATTTCATGGAAATAATAATGTTCAAAGTATAATGATTGGCCCTTAGGGCACAATTTCCAATACTATCCCCAAGGGTAGCAACTTGGGAAGCAAAAGAAGACATGAAGAGACGATTCCCGGAGTTTATGCCTCAAGTGGTGTAACAATTTTTGGGGACAAAATTATTGTACAAGGGGAGAATTGTAATATCCCAAAATATATTTAAGGGCTTAATGACTCAAAAGAAAATGTAAATAATGTTAGAAACCACTTTTGAGAATAAAAGTGTGAATTTTGATCTGAATTAGTTATAGAAAATGCCCAAACTGTTTATCTAAATTCAATTATGACACAAAATCTAATTTGTACTCAAAAGGAAAGGGAATGGAGTATGGAAAGGGGAAAAGGGAATTGAATAACATACCAAATGGCACACTAATTGAATTTTACCAGGATCAAGGGTAAAATAGTCAATTTCCACTTGAGCTTGAGGTTAAAATTTGAAGACAAAATGAAGGATCAAGATTTTATCTTCAAAAGTAAGAATTAATTAAGAGATCAAAAGGCAAATTAACTTTCCTTACATAAGGGTTAAATTTTGGTCAACAAGGGTAAATAGAAAAGGAATAACAGCTTAGTCAATTAGTCAAAAGTCAAAGGTTCAAACTTGGAAAATTTTGGACCAATGGCAAGACAGTTTAAAGTAATTAGTAAACAAATTATCTTCTCATTTTGTAGCCCGAAATTTCGGTTGGAAGAGAAGGAAAAGAGAAAAGAAAGTCAACAAGAATTACCATGATAATTTACTATACATGGTGAATAAATTAGATTATACAAGAAGGAGGAACTTGGACTACATCTTTTGCTTTTTCTCTAAGGCCAATTTTGGCCAAGTATTATAGACCAAAGGGAGAAAAAATTCTAGTTAATTTTACACTCTCTCTTGCTCTCTCTTACTCGGCCTAGCTGTAATATCCCAAAAAGTGATTAAGGGCTAATGACTTTAAAAGTGGATATAATTATTGTTGAATAAACACTTTTGGAGAATGTGTGATGGGAATTTGGATATTTTAATGATTCCAATGGCTTCCTTATAAAAATTCTTGTGGGGAGAGTGTTTATTGTGAAATTGGAACCATTGGGAACAATCATGCAAAAGTTGAAAACTCTATCCATTGAAACTCTGTACAGGGCAGCCAATTTGTATGGACGTTTTAAATAGGCAAATGGTGTCTAAAAATTCTGAAATTTTCCAGTATTAAAGTTCACTTGTCAAGCTTCAAAATGAACATATAATTTGTATCATTTTGATTTGTGACCTAAGTGTTTTGGATTTTTGAAGTTTGCCCAGCGAAATTAATTAGTTTCTGGAACAGTATGCAAAGATTGAAATTCTGGGAATTTTGTGGTGATTTTCAGTAATGGCAAATATTTTTCCTATGAAGAGGACTTAAATATATTTCATTTGGCTTTGGAATCACCTCATTTCGATTTTTCTAAAATTAGTTATGATTTTTCAAAGTTGGGCAGAAAATCTGCCAGAAAATCCGAAAATGTGAAATTAGAAATTATGACATCATCATGTGGTAAGGTGACATCAACATGGAATTAAAAGCAATTCCATCATCTTGATCAGCCATTCCCGACCCATTTCAGAGAAAAAAAGACGTGAAGAGAGCTTGGAGAAAAGAGAGAAAAAGAGGAAGAAATCTCGCAAGGTAAGCCGATTTCTCCGACGATCTAGCTCCTAACGCGTATAATTCCGACTCTAAGCTACTCCTCTTTATTCTTTAAGGTTGTGAAGCTCAAAATTTGGTGTTTCAAAGAGGCTAGGGTTCAGCCAAATTTGGGAAAAGCCAGAGGGAGCTTGAGGTAACTTCCAAACTTTCGTATATTGCTTATTCTGGCTGCTGTGGGCAATTTAATCGGTGAAATTTCGCCGGATTGTCATTGGTTTTAAATTTTGGAAATTGAGTTTCCTAAGGGTTATGCTGCCCAATTTTGGTTCAAATGGTAGTTATAACCTAATGTAATAGTGAATAAAGTGGTTAGGAGTAGAAAGGAACGCGTTTACGGAGCCGAAATCGTAAAACCCCAATTTTTCCCGGAGAACATGTATATTTCGGCCAAGGCTGTAAATGGGTCTTAGAGTTGGATTTTCAATGATTTGATGACTCCATTGGATTCAGTGGGCGAAAATAGGTGGGGTTACAGTTGGGCACTTTTTCAAAAAAGGCCGAGAAAGCATAATTACGGAAACACCCCTAAAACCCTAAAAGTAGGGCTGCCAAGGGCAATTTCATAATTTAACATTGAATTTGATAATTCCGAGTCCGGAAATGGATTCCTTGGGCGAAAATATGTCAGGATAGCCCGTGTCAAAATTTCAAGAAAAGTACAGCCGGACCGGGTACGGCGGGCCCGGGCCGGGTCCCCGTGGGTATTTTTGTAAATTTTCATTATAGACTCATATAACCCCAAGTAACACTATGGAAGTGTCTAAATGGTGCATTTGGAATTGTAGGATTCGATATTTGCCGCCCTCGGGAGCCAACTGCGCCGAAGGACGTCAGGAAAGGACAAGGTAGTGACTCTCTCTCTTATACTTTGTGTAATGCACTGTATGTGTGTTGTATCACTGTTTTATGATGATTTCTGATGCTGCTGCGGTTACAGCTGGTGATAGCTGTCGTTTACAGCGCAAGCTGTCGTTTACAGCGTAAGCTGTCGTTATTGTCATTACAGCGTAAGCTGTCGTGATGTTGATTACTGATTACAGCGTAAGCTGTCGTGATGTTGATTACAGCAAGAGCTGTCGTATTGTGAATACAGCCATGAGTGCTGTCGTTTGTGGTGAAAACCATGTATCTGTGAATTGCTGCTACTGTTGCTGTTTGTGATTTATGTACATGTTTTGTGTTTATGCATTGTGTGAGTGGTTTGTTACTACTGAGATTCTCTCGAATCTCATTCTTTCCTATGACTAACATTTCAGATAGGGCGTGTGGCTCAAGGGAGAAGCGGCTAACCTGGAGCAATTAGGACCCTTAGGGGTATATAGTTGAATTGGAAACGTTGGTTATGTATTTTGAACTCGGGATTACTGTATATTCTGAATCAGGAACACTACATTCGATTTTGGTTGCGTAATCCCCTAGTGTATACTTATAAACCTTCAGGTTTTATGCATAGAACCCGGGAGTTGCCGGGGATGCGGTTATACACTCTGATATGATTGAATGTATATTAACTGCACAGGTAATTATATTCGAATATTGAAATTAAGACCTGGATGGGAAAAAGAGTTTTGAAAGTTTTGTAAAAATTTTACTGTGAGATGGAAAGTTTAAAATGAGGTTAAAGCATCCAATGGTCTCTAATCCGATTTAAATATGTGTTATCGAATTATAATTACGTGTTTAAAGTCAGGGGGTTACATTTTGGTATCAGAGCTGTTGTTCTTGGCAAGGGTAGAGGTTGCTAGGATAGACCCCTTAGATAATAGTAGGGATATCTGTGAATGATTGTTGTGTATGCACATGTATGTTTTATTGACTTGGATATATATATGAGTTTTGTGACTATATGTGCATACTATCTCTGCTAAATTAATAGGGCAAGTTGTTTGTAGAATGAAGAAAACTAGTGGACGCCCCAATATTCCGCGTGTAGACCCAGAGGTGGAGGTCGTCAAGGATAACCCACCGGATGCAATGCAGGAATTAATGGGTCTAATCAAAGATCAGCGGGATATGATAACTGAGCTGAGAGAAGAGCTCAGAGCAGAGAAGGCGAAGAACAAGGAAGGTCCGGTTCAGTCCACTCCAGAGGAAACTCAAGAAGAAACTCGACATGAGGACACTACAGAAGGATCAGCACGACCACTAGAATCCCCACCTCATGCTATTCCAAATCAAGAATCATATGGGATGCCGCTTAGAGAGGACAAAGACCTTCAGTTTTGGGTCACCAGATTCTGCAAGCATCTGCCTCCGGCGTTCAAAGGAAGGTTTGACCCTCAGGCAGCCGAAGATTGGATGAACAGGCTGGAGAAAATATTTGAGGTTCTTGGTTGTCCGGATGAGGTGAAGCCATGGCTGGCTGTTTACAAGCTCGAAGGGGATGCAGACTGTTGGTGGCGGAATATCGCCCTAACATTGAAGAGCAAAGAAATGCCATTAACTTGGGAACTGTTTCAACAAGAGTTCAACGAGAAGTATTTTCCCAAATCAGTGAGACTCGAGAAGGAGACGGAGTTTCTGAATATCAGACAAGGGGATACAGAGAGCTTCGATGATTACTTGTCCCGTTTTGTTCGGTTGGCTCGGTACTCCTCTTACCTCTGATACAAGGATGACGAAGAATGGAGTTATGATATGCTCATTCGCGGTCTGAGGCGAGAGTTGAGGAAACGCCTAGCTACTCACCAATTTACTAAGTTCAACAAGGCGGTTGAACAGTGCAGAATTACAGAGAACAACTTGAGAGAATTGTATCCTGCCAGAGCTATTAGCCACCGCAATGAACCTAGTAAGGGTGCTACCTCACAGAAGCGGAAGGGGCAAGGATCTTCATCCGGAAGTGGTAAGAAGCCCTACCAGTCTGGGAGCCGTGATCAGCAAAGAACATATTTTGCACCGTGGATTTGTCGTCGCTGTAATCAACCACTCCAGGGTAAAACATGTGATGGCAAAATAATATGTTATAATTGTAAGCGTGTGGGCCATACTGCTGCTGACTGCAAAGAGCCACGACCAGACCAGAGACCGAAGACACAGGGCCGAGTATTTGCTATAACCCACGAAGAGACCCGTAAATCTCCTGAGCTGATACAAGGTAATATTCTTCTTAATGGCCATCTGTTGCAAGTTTTGTATGATTCGGGTGCAAGTCACTCCTTCATCGCCTATGATTGCGTGAAGCGCCTGGGAATGCATGTACATAAGTTACCATTTGAATTAGTAGTGTCAACTCCAATGGGTGTTAAGGCCTTAACCACAGAAGCTTGTTTGAGTTGTATCATAACTGTGGAAGGGCACCAATCTGTTGTAGATCTTATATGTTTTTCGCTTTACCAATTGGAAGTTATTTTGGGTTTTGATTGGTTAACGGCAAATAATGTATTACTTGATTGTGGGAACAAGAGGATAGTTATCCTGTTTCTCAGAGGGCTAAAGTTGTGGATTCTAGTATGAATTTCCTTGCTACAGCCAAAGCTGAAAAGTATCTTGAAAAGGGTTTCCAGGGTTATGTGGTGTTTTTCTCTGTGCAAGGGGAAACTGCGAAACCTTGAATAATATACCCGTAGTAAATGAATTTCCTGAGGTGTTTCCGGATGATTTGAGCGGATTACCTCCAGAAAGGGAAGTTCAATTTCCAATCGATATTGTGCCTGGAGCTGGCTCTATATCTAAGGCCCCATATCGGATGGCCCCAAATGAAATGGCGGAGTTAAAGAAACAAATAGAAGACTTGCTTGAAAAAGGGTTCATTAGACCCAGTGTGTCGCCTTGGGGAGCTCCAGTGTTGTTTGTAAAGAAGAAAGATGGAAGCCTTCGGTTGTGTATCGATTATAGAGAATTGAACAAGGTTACTATTAAGAACAAGTACCCTCTTCCCCGAATCGATGACCTTTTAGATCAACTATCCGGTTCGTGTGTATTTTCGAAGATTGATCTAAGGTCAGGGTATCATCAGCTGCGAGTGAAGGCAGAAGATGTTCCGAAGACTGCTTTCCGGACCAGATACGGTCACTATGAGTTCTTGGTGATGCCATTTGGGCTAACCAATGTGCCTGCGGTTTTCATGGATTACATGAACCGTATCTTTCGACAATATTTGGATCAGTTTGTTGTTGTGTTTATCGATGACATTCTGATATATTCTAAGAGTATGGAGGAGCATGAGCATCATTTGAGAGTTGTATTGACTACATTGCGTGAGAAACAACTATATGCTAAATTGAGCAAGTGCGAGTTCTGGCTATCAAAAGTGAAATTCTTAGGCCATGTTATCTCGCAAGAAGGGGTCTCTGTGGATCCCAGTAAAGTGGAAGCAGTACTGGACTGGAAGAGGCCAGAATCTGTGGCGGAAATACGCAGTTTTCTGGGTCTTGCTGGTTATTATCGGAGATTTATCCAAAATTTCTCCCGTATTGCGTTGCCGATGACCAAGCTCACAAGAAAGGATCAGCCGTTTGTGTGGGATGAGAAATGTGAAAACTGTTTTGTGGAGCTGAAGGAGAGGTTGACAACGGCACCTGTGTTGATTTTACCCGATCCCAGTTTGACATACGTTGTGTATTCTGATGCCAGTGGGCAGGGATTAGGGTGTGTCCTTATGCAGCAGGGACGTGTGGTGGCCTACGCCTCTCGACAGCTCAGACCTCATGAATTGAACTATCCCACTCATGATCTGGAGCTTGCGGCCATTGTATTTGCTTTGAAGATTTGGCGTCATTACCTGTATGGTGTGACTGTGGAATTGTACTGCGACCACAAGAGTCTCAAATATCTGTATGATAAAAAAGAACTGAATATGATGTTAGATATGATTAGTTTTGATGATGTCAAATATAGATGTGAAGTGATAAGAGCAAAAAGTTTATATAATGTAATTCTTTGACTAAACTATATTTAATGTTACATATTTTGTAGATTAGTCAAGCAAAGATTGAAGAAGATTGAATTAATGAAAATGAACAAGAGGAAGAAGAAGAAAGAAATTGAAGATAGTCAAGGAGATGCTTACTTGGATTATGAAGAATGAAGAACTTGGTAGATCTATCATGAATATCAAGATTCAAGTTGTTAGATGTGATATTGGAGGTTTCTATAATGTTACCGGAGGTTTCTATGATCAAATAATGGTTGGAATATGTTAATATGAAGCTAAGATGACTTATATATGAGTTTTGGCACTTCTAGAGGAGTTGTGCTCGAGCACAAGGTGTTATGCTCGAGCACAGGAAGAACATGCTCGAGCACAGGCTTTCTCACTCGAAGCACGGGTGCATACTCTGTTCTACTCTGTTCTACGTTCAGCTTGAGCGAGGTCTGGTATTTTGATCATATCTCTCAAACCACACGTCGGATTGACCCGAAACCGGTGGCATATGAAAGAGGACTCCCAACACGTAAAATTGGCACCAGAATCACATTGAAAGAAGATCAAATGAAGTAGATATGACTCGTAGAAAATGAAATTGAAATCACCGTCTTTTTCTGACACAGGTTCGGTATTTTGAGTATAACTCACAAACCACAGATCGGATTGAGACGAGACCAGTGCCAAATGAAAGTAGACTCAAAGAGCTTTCCACGGATAGGTAATTTGCATAATTCTAACGTATATTCTAGGAGCTATGCCTTCTGGAAGTTGATGCTTGTGCAGACTAGCGAAATATACACTCCTTCGATCATAACTTGCAGAATACAAGGAGTTTGGAGCTGATTCTTGTTGCATTGGAATGCATATGATAAGAGCATTCTTATGATACATCATTTGGATCAAATGAATCAAATTTTTCTAAAGGGGCCCCACATCACCCGCGAGTGCAAAAACTTTCTCTCTGAAAAATGACGTGCGAGTGATGTCCAGAAGCTTATGAAATGTGAAGAAAGTTGCAACACTCGAGCACTAGGATTCATGCTCGAGCATTGGATGATTTCTTACTCGAGCAGAAGGTGTGTGCTCGAGTGAAGGCTCATATCACCTGCGAGTGATAAATTCATCCCTCTGAGATCCTGATGCGAGTGTTGATTTTGAGAGCATATTCCTTGAGAATATGCGTCTCACTCGAGCAGAGGTATGTGTGCTCGAGTGAGGGACCATATCACTCGCGAGCACAAAATCTCACTCTTGTAAAATGATGTGCGAGTGACAACCCGAGAAGAAGCATGCACGTGAAAACTGAAGGCTCACTCGAGCAGGAAGTTTTGTGCTCGAGTGATGTTGAGAATTCACTCGAGCAGATACGAGAGAAGAGTTGCGAGTGCTTGCCCGAGAGGAAGTCAGAACGTGGAAATATGAACTGCACTCGAGTGAGGCAGATTGCACTCGAAGTAAGAACTTGACAGAACGCAGAAACAAAACAGAGCCTCACAACCATCAATCCAAACATGGTTAAAACGTTATACAATCATTATGTTTTCACTTGTTATTGTTTCTAAACATTATCTAACATATATTTCAAGTGTAAAACAGGAGTTTACATATTTGGGTTGAATCTTCAAGAATGGAGGTCACGTATGAAAATTCTTCACTCAACGTGATGAGTCCCAGAAGCCAGAAATCCAGTTTCTGACCAATGATCCAACATACCCATGACTAATACTTCATCATATTAATGATTAAGTATTTTGCAGTGTGAAACAAGATTTTAAACGTTCAGGTTGCAGATTCAAATTACACACGGAGGCTACCTACCACGACAAGCAACTGACCCACCATGAAAAACTGTCGGAAACACAAAACGCTCCACAACGTGATGTACAGCTCAAAATGAATCTTCCTGCTGTCCAACTAGACACTCCACCTTGCTTCACAACGGATAGGAGCCTGTTTTTCAAATGTGCTCAACGGACAAAATAACTCCAACGGACGAATGTTCACAACGGTCATCATCTTCATCAACTATAAATAAGAGAGAGCATTCAACTTGGAGGTGTGACAGAAAAGCTGAGAAAGATAGAGGAAACAGAGAAAAACGGAGAAAAACTGAGTTAGCGTGCAACTACATAGAAATGTGAATCCTCTGCTCCTACCCATACACTCTCTATTTTCAGTTTATGTATTACTTATCTTTGAGAGAGTGATTATTTGTATTGTACTTCAGTGAGCA
Source organism: Inga oerstediana (assembly GCA_963210345.1). Lineage (NCBI taxonomy): Eukaryota > Viridiplantae > Streptophyta > Magnoliopsida > Fabales > Fabaceae > Inga > Inga oerstediana. The sequence goes on from OY723404.1 coordinate 43,129,993, forward strand.
TTATACCCACTCTGTGAGAGAGCTTGTAAACACCTTCAACTATATTTCTGAGTTGATCTCAAGGTAGAGGGACCTTGAGAGGGTTGATTTTCTTACGGGGAAGCAGTAGAGAGAATTGCCGTAAGACATTCTGCTCGTAAGACTTACAAGGTGCAAGCAGTAGAGAACGTTGCTGCTCATAAGACTTACAGGGGTGTAAGCAGGAGAGAACGTTGCTGCTCGTAAGACTTGCATAAGTAAGCAGGAGAGGAAGATCTTCGGAATTGCTCTGCTCGTAAGACTTGCCGTAAGGGGGAGTATTTCAGTGAGAGATTTGTAAAAGGTTTCACAAGTACCCGGCTAAACTTGTGGGATTGTAAAGGCTTTTCTTGTGCCCGGATTAAACAAGAAGATAGTGGATTTGAAAATCTCAGGAGGAGCCTGGGGACTGGACGTAGGCCATCACAGATTGGACCGAACCAGGATAAATCACAGTTTGCATATTCTCTTCCCTAAACTCTTATATTTCCAGCATATATTATTTAATCTAACTGTTGATTTATAAACCTTCATACTTACTGTTTTTGTTAAGATACGAAAAGATTTCTAAAGTTCTTAAGTTTTTATTATACACCCAATTCACCCCCCCTCTTGGGTAATAGCCGGTTCTAACATTTGGTATCAGAGCCCGGGCTCTTGTTTAAAGGACTTAACCGTCTCAAGAGTTAAAATGGCTAATTTTGGGTGTTTTATACTCTCAGAAGGTTTTGATTATACAATCCCACCTCTTTTGAAAGATATTGATTTTTGGTTTTGGAAAGCTAGAATGACTAGTTTTATAAAAGCTTTTGATTTTGATATGTGGAATATTTTTACAAATGTTTTTGATTTCAAACCAAGAAAGGATTGGACAGAAAGTGAAAAGAAAATGTTTTCATTGAACATTAGAGCAATGAAAATTCTGTATAGTGCTTTAACCGAAAATGATTTTGAGAAAATTAGATGTTGTTCTAATGCTAAACATATCTGGGACACTCTTGATTCTATTTATGCTTCTAACAATTGTGTTGAAGTTGAAAGTGTTGACAGTTCGTGTGAAACTACACGCTACGCATCTACTGTGCATGAACAATTGGAAGTTGATGATGAAAATGGAAAAATGATAGAACACTTCCATACAGTCAACATGGATGAACAAGAAAAAGAGGATTCCCGAAAAGAGCTCAGTATGGACGAACATGAAAAATCACTCTCCAGAGCTCAAGATGAACTTAAGGTAAAAAGTTCTAATTCTTTGTGTGATTTTCATAAATATGATTTTCAGAGTTTACAAAAGTTTGTTTCTCAACCAATTGTTGATTCTATTGAGAAAAGGAAAAATGTTTTCAAATATGCTGGAAAGTTTGTTGGGAAGAAAGAATATTCAAATCAAATTCATTCGAATTTCTACTCTCATGATCGTCATAATACTTGCATGATATCCCATAATGTATATCTTGATACAATTTGCAATTATTGTGGCAAATCCGGTCATATTTCTCATACATGCTATATTAGAAGAAATTCCCATGTGAGAAATAAGTATATTTGGGTACCGAAGAAACATGTAAGGCTTAATACTAACAATCAAGGACCCAAGTATAAGTGGGTACCAAAATGTCCATCTAGTACTTTATGTATGCAGGATGATCCGAAAAGAAATGGACATAAGGGTAAGGAGAAGATGAAAAAGAAGCCAAGAGTTTCTCATACACCTAAATGGAGATTCACACCAATTAGGAGAACTCTTGAATCACCCATTGCTGGAACGGCAAAGTTTAACTACGAAGAAAGGCAATGGAGAAAAGGAGTACGTTCCACCTCAAGAATGAACTACCATGGAATACCATTCAACTATCTTGAGGAGAACAAGAAAAGGAGGATCTCTGAAATATCAAATAAAAGACTCCTGGAGTCTATATATTTTACGAGAATGTTGCCAGCACCCAAAGCAAGATATTCAAAGTATCAACATCATAGAAAGATGCAATGGGTAAGCAAAAGCAATCCTCCAAATATCTAAGGCAAAGGTACACAATGATAAAACCTCCTATGCTGTTGTTTGTAATATTTGTTGAGGTTTTATATTTTGGAATCTTAGGAATAAGCATTGCAAATGATTTTTAAATTATGTTTTCGCATCTCTTAAAAATCCACTTAATAGATTTATTTATAAAGGTATTGTAATGCTTAAAAGGTTAATTCTTTATGCATGTATAATGATTTGAAAAGAAAATATTTCTCTTATGCATAAAGACATGTTTTATTCATTATGCTCAATTGTTTCAAATTAATTATATTATTAGAGCATGTGAATTATGATTCCTACAAGGTAACCATGAGTGGATCCAAGTAAAATTGGATACCAAAGGAAGAAAAATATTTATAAGGTTTTGTAGGAAGAAGAAAGGAAGAGCTTCATCCCAAAACTATGATTTCACTCAAATCTTGGTGAAGTTGGACCTTGAGGCTACATCTTAAATATGAAAACAAAAGGAGGCACTACTTAAGGCAACACTGCAAGTGCCTAGTTAGCAATAAAGGAGTTATGCACAAATAAATTCCAAAGGATAATTTCTCAAGTAATTACGAGATTACTTGAGCACGGTACTATCTTCTTTATTCTTACCTAATATTACACTTATATAAATTATTTATTTGGGTAATGAATAACTTGCTCATTATTGCATACCATTAGCAATCAATCATTTATGGGTTTTAAATTGTTTTTAGATTGCTAAATGGACTGAAAGTGAAATTGTGCATAATCTTTCTATGTATTTAAGTTTCGAAATGCATATCTCAAAAATGTACCTAGATTCCAAATTATGCATAATTTTTCTATGAATTTTGAAATGCACATTTCATAAATTTACTTGGATTTCAAATTCATCTTGTTATAAAAATGCATACACATTATTTGAAAATTATTCATATCTTGTTTGCATTTAAATCGGTTTCAAAATTGGAAGTTAATATTTTTATAATGAAAGTCAGAATGCTTCAAATTCATTTATCAAAGTATTTTCCCATCATTGACACATTGATCTTAAATGTGCTATCCAATACTTGAACTCTCTTCATTCCTTAACATGCTAGACCTTACGTCTAAACAAGTTAACTATCTATATGAGTGTCAAGTATATTCCCTTGATAAGAATTCAACTTGTGAAAGCCTTGTGCCTAATGCATAAATTCTTACACTCATATTGTTGCTCAAATGCTTTACCATTTGTCTTCATCCATTTTTTTTTGTAACTAGAATCTTGCACTTTAAGTCTTGCTGCCTTACATATTTATCCATTTTAAGACGCAATTCTAAGAGGCAAGGTTATCTCTTGATCAATACTAAAGTCATCATGCTTATATATGTCAAGATAAGCCATTTTGGCTAATTCATTTTTCATATGACTTTTGTTCTTGGGAAAATTCTCCAACATGTTAACTCTTATAATTAACATATTATCTTAGTTGAAATTCCTTAGTGAAGCTTTCTGATATATATTTTATAACTGTTGACTTCCATTGTTTTTGGCATAAGCATTTGTATTTAACAAGCTTCATAAATGAGTTTTCATGCATTCAAAATCTTAATGTCATGATGCATATTTATGATTCGAAAGAACATTTGAGATTTTGGAACAATTTGCATATCTCATTATCATTCTTGAAAATTTGTTTTCATTCATGATTTATCATTTCATAAAAGTTGGTCATTATGGATAGATTCTCTACTCTCTTTGATCCAACTTACATGGATTGCACGAAAATCTTATCAATGACATATCTTTTAAAGTGTATTTACAAATTGTCATTGATCATCATCATTCTTGGTATCACTTATTCATCATGCTTCATGTCTCAATGGATTGATTTTACTAGGTAAAATTATATTTTGATATTTGTTGATTTATCATACTCTTTGCTCAAAATTCATATGATTAATTGCATAAGAGCATAAGAGTTGTTATATCTAATATTGTACGGACCCAAAAAGGGATGGGTACCAGAGAGCATATGTTTATACTTTTACAGGAGTTGATCAAGATGCTTTCATTTGGGATACAAAGACCAAAGGCTAACAGAAGAGGCATGATTGATAGTGTTGCGGCGTGAGATGAAGCAGAATATGTGATATTACTCAAATGACATCCCGCCACTAGCAAATAACTAGCTAATAATACAAACAGAGAAAGAGAAAGAGAAGGAAGATCTCTTAGGAGACCCAGCGGAGATTATTTCAAAGCAGTACAGAGCCAAGAATAAATTTATCCAATATGAATCTTTGTTGCATAGCCACTTTCCTTATCGTTTCAAGGTGATCAGACATTTTCACTATGATATGGAGCCAACAGAGATGTTCAGAGGAAAATGCTGAGATGCACAGAATCATCAAGCTTGATGAGCCTATGAGGATTCTTAACTACTATCCTAGCTCTATGTCTAATCTTCACTGGATTATCTGCTATACCTACACTAGAGCTATGGTAAACAAGGCCAATAAATGAGAGACAACACTTTGCTAGAGTTGGTCTCCCTCATCTTTCATTCTTTGGTCCATTTGTCTAAGGCTTTCTGAGAGAGGAGCTTCAACAATCACACAGAGCTTGCTACAAACAATGCTGAGATCATCAATCAATGATAAGATGAAGCAGCTATGTGAACCAGAACTTCAAAGTTCTATTTGAGATGACAAAATAAGGGTGTTATGTGCTGTGGTGAAATTAAAAGTTCTCAATGATGTTTGCTAAGCAAGGGACACATACTAAGCCAATATGCCCATAAAGCCTTACTCCGAGCTCATCATGATATCCTAAAGTGCTCACAGAAGACTACACTTCAGAATCCCTCAGTACTAGTCACATCATTCAATATTGACTAGGACGTGATGCATCAATGGACTACAGAGGATTATGACTCGAGTGATTACGATATTACTCGAGTGAGGTATTGTATTCTTACTTAATTCAAATTCTTTGAGTTGCACCACTTGAGTAAACAATCAAGCAATGATCAAGTAGAATCACTCAAGTGACTACTCAGATGATATTGGATTATATCTCTTAAAACCTCTAAATAGCATTATCATATTTCAAATTTGATGTCTCTCTAAATATTCATACTTTCAAAATCATTTTCTCTATAAAGTTTCCAATGGTTTATCAAATCCAGGAGAGTTATTAACTATTTTCCTAAAATTTTTAAAACCATGCATCAATTAAGGGGGAGCTTCACATTCACATGTGTTTTACATATTGAAAGCTCATCTCCTTTATTGAAAGAAAATCCTTTCAACATACTCATCTGTATTCACCATGTCTTGATTAGTTTTGATGATGAGTTATTCTTATATTGTTCTTTTCATGATCTTAATTTTAATATATCATATGGAAAGGAATAGTTTGTTACTTGATTGAACTAACAATTCTCTTTGCAAAGAAAGATTTAAATTTTATGACAGGAGAATTTGTTTTGTGCAATAGCATTCCTCAACATACTATAAGAAGACTATCAATCTTGAGGATGTTTTTAATGCTCAATCAAGGAATATATATTGGCTACAACATTCAAAGCAATATAACTGAGCATTGAATATGCTAAACAGAAGTGTGGAGAATCCTGGCAACAACATGGATATATATATTGAGTTGCATAACAGAAGTGTGGTGTACATCATCATGAACTAGCATTGCCAAAAGATAAAGCAACGGACTTCATGGAACGCTTCATCAATTTTCAAAATCTACATGAGCATTTCTAAACCTTCTCTATTTACATTTCAAGAATACGTTTCATATTCTTCATTGATCTTGATTATAAAAAGTTTTCTTGAAAACTTCTCCAAATCTATTTTCAGTTCCTTCACATAGGGGAGAGTCAATTGTTTTCTTGGTTCATTTCTACTTTATTTACTTCTTCACAAACCTTACTTCTTTATATATTTCAAACTTTTTGCTGATGTCAAATAGGGGGAGAAAAATGTAAGAAAAATATGTATGTTGTGTATGTTGCACTTTGCATTATAATATGTATATGTATGTTTGCACTTTGCATTATACATGTATGTTACACTTCATTCAGACATATTTTTCTTAAAGGATTTGTCATCATCAAAAAGGGGGAGAATGTTAGATATGATTAGTTTTGATGATGTCAAATATAGATGTGAAGTGATAAGAGCAAAAAGTTTATATAATGTAATTCTTTGACTAAACTATATTTAATGTTACATATTTTGTAGATTAGTCAAGCAAAGATTGAAGAAGATTGAATTAATGAAAATGAACAAGAGGAAGAAGAAGAAAGAAATTGAAGATAGTCAAGGAGATGCTTACTTGGATTATGAAGAATGAAGAACTTGGTAGATCTATCATGAATATCAAGATTCAAGTTGTTAGATGTGATATTGGAGGTTTCTATAATGTTACCGGAGGTTTCTATGATCAAATAATGGTTGGAATATGTTAATATGAAGCTAAGATGACTTATATATGAGTTTTGGCACTTCTAGAGGAGTTGTGCTCGAGCACAAGGTGTTATGCTCGAGCACAGGAAGAACATGCTCGAGCACAGGCTTTCTCACTCGAAGCACGGGTGCATACTCTGTTCTACTCTGTTCTACGTTCAGCTTGAGCGAGGTCTGGTATTTTGATCATATCTCTCAAACCACACGTCGGATTGACCCGAAACCGGTGGCATATGAAAGAGGACTCCCAACACGTAAAATTGGCACCAGAATCACATTGAAAGAAGATCAAATGAAGTAGATATGACTCGTCGAAAATGAAATTGAAATCACCGTCTTTTTCTGACACAGGTTCGGTATTTTGAGTATAACTCACAAACCACAGATCGGATTGAGACGAGACCAGTGCCAAATGAAAGTAGACTCAAAGAGCTTTCCACGGATAGGTAATTTGCATAATTCTAACGTATATTCTAGGAGCTATGCCTTCTGGAAGTTGATGCTTGTGCAGACTAGCGAAATATACACTCCTTCGATCATAACTTGCAGAATACAAGGAGTTTGGAGCTGATTCTTGTTGCATTGGAATGCATATGATAAGAGCATTCTTATGATACATCATTTGGATCAAATGAATCAAATTTTTCTAAAGGGGCCCCACATCACCCGCGAGTGCAAAAACTTTCTCTCTGAAAAATGACGTGCGAGTGATGTCCAGAAGCTTATGAAATGTGAAGAAAGTTGCAACACTCGAGCACTAGGATTCATGCTCGAGCATTGGATGATTTCTTACTCGAGCAGAAGGTGTGTGCTCGAGTGAAGGCTCATATCACCTGCGAGTGATAAATTCATCCCTCTGAGATCCTGATGCGAGTGTTGATTTTGAGAGCATATTCCTTGAGAATATGCGTCTCACTCGAGCAGAGGTATGTGTGCTCGAGTGAGGGACCATATCACTCGCGAGCACAAAATCTCACTCTTGTAAAATGATGTGCGAGTGACAACCCGAGAAGAAGCATGCACGTGAAAACTGAAGGCTCACTCGAGCAGGAAGTTTTGTGCTCGAGTGATGTTGAGAATTCACTCGAGCAGATACGAGAGAAGAGTTGCGAGTGCTTGCCCGAGAGGAAGTCAGAACGTGGAAATATGAACTGCACTCGAGTGAGGCAGATTGCACTCGAAGTAAGAACTTGACAGAACGCAGAAACAAAACAGAGCCTCACAACCATCAATCCAAACATGGTTAAAACGTTATACAATCATTATGTTTTCACTTGTTATTGTTTCTAAACATTATCTAACATATATTTCAAGTGTAAAACAGGAGTTTACATATTTGGGTTGAATCTTCAAGAATGGAGGTCACGTATGAAAATTCTTCACTCAACGTGATGAGTCCCAGAAGCCAGAAATCCAGTTTCTGACCAATGATCCAACATACCCATGACTAATACTTCATCATATTAATGATTAAGTATTTTGCAGTGTGAAACAAGATTTTAAACGTTCAGGTTGCAGATTCAAATTACACACGGAGGCTACCTACCACGACAAGCAACTGACCCACCATGAAAAACTGTCGGAAACACAAAACGCTCCACAACGTGATGTACAGCTCAAAATGAATCTTCCTGCTGTCCAACTAGACACTCCACCTTGCTTCACAACGGATAGGAGCCTGTTTTTCAAATGTGCTCAACGGACAAAATAACTCCAACGGACGAATGTTCACAACGGTCATCATCTTCATCAACTATAAATAAGAGAGAGCATTCAACTTGGAGGTGTGACAGAAAAGCTGAGAAAGATAGAGGAAACAGAGAAAAACGGAGAAAAACTGAGTTAGCGTGCAACTACATAGAAATGTGAATCCTCTGCTCCTACCCATACACTCTCTATTTTCAGTTTATGTATTACTTATCTTTGAGAGAGTGATTATTTGTATTGTACTTCAGTGAGCATTATACCCACTCTGTGAGAGAGCTTGTAAACACCTTCAACTATATTTCTGAGTTGATCTCAAGGTAGAGGGACCTTGAGAGGGTTGATTTTCTTACGGGGAAGCAGTAGAGAGAATTGCCGTAAGACATTCTGCTCGTAAGACTTACAAGGTGCAAGCAGTAGAGAACGTTGCTGCTCATAAGACTTACAGGGGTGTAAGCAGGAGAGAACGTTGCTGCTCGTAAGACTTGCATAAGTAAGCAGGAGAGGAAGATCTTCGGAATTGCTCTGCTCGTAAGACTTGCCGTAAGGGGGAGTATTTCAGTGAGAGATTTGTAAAAGGTTTCACAAGTACCCGGCTAAACTTGTGGGATTGTAAAGGCTTTTCTTGTGCCCGGATTAAACAAGAAGATAGTGGATTTGAAAATCTCAGGAGGAGCCTGGGGACTGGACGTAGGCCATCACAGATTGGACCGAACCAGGATAAATCACAGTTTGCATATTCTCTTCCCTAAACTCTTATATTTCCAGCATATATTATTTAATCTAACTGTTGATTTATAAACCTTCATACTTACTGTTTTTGTTAAGATACGAAAAGATTTCTAAAGTTCTTAAGTTTTTATTATACACCCAATTCACCCCCCCTCTTGGGTAATAGCCGGTTCTAACATATGAGACAGCGCCGTTGGATGGAATTGCTTAAGGACTACGACCTGGACATAAAATATCATCCGGGTAAGGCAAATGTAGTCGCTGATGCTCTTAGCCGAAAGACTATGCTCGTTGCAGCTATGATGATACAAGAAAGGAAATTGATTGAAGATTTCCGTGATTTAAATTTGACAAACCAGATCATCTGTGCCAATTACACTGTTTCTCAAGAGGAGAGTGATCTAAGGGCGGAAATTGAAGAAGCTCAGAGTCAAGATGACTGGATACAGCGCAATCTGACTCGAATCGAACAGGGAGAAGTTTCAGGCTACGACATATCGCCTCGTGGATTGGTTCGTTACCAGAAAAGAGTCTGTGTTCCACTTAAGGCAGAGTTGAGGCAGAAGATTCTGGATGAGGCACACAAGAGCCGATATACTCTTCATCCTGGTATGACCAAGATGTATCAGAATCTGAAATCGGTGTATTGGTGGCCGGGTTTGAAGAGTGACGTGACCAAATATGTTGCAAGGTGTCTCACTTGTCAGAAAGTGAAAATCGAGCACCAGAGACCGCCTGGTTTACTTCAGAGTCCTGAGATTCCAGAATAGAAATGGGAAAGTGTGACCATGGATCTGGTTGTGGGATTGCCCAGGATCAGGAATTTTGATGCGATCTGGGTAATTGTGGACCGATTAACAAAGTCAGCCCACTTCATACCAATCGATGCTGGTTACTCTCCGGATAAGCTAGCAGAGATTTATATTCGAGAAATTGTGAAACTCCATGGTGTACCGAAGAATATCATTTCCGATCGAGATCCCTGATTCACTTCAAGATTCTGGAAAGCATTGCATGAAGCCTTAGGTACTCAACTGAGGTTCAGTACGGCTTATCATCCTTAAACGGATGGACAATCTGAGAGAACAATTCAGACGCTGGAAGATATGTTGCGAGCTTGTGTTCTCGACTTTAAAGGAAGTTGGGATCGTTTCCTTCCACTGGCTGAGTTCGCCTACAACAATAGCTATCATGCGAGCATCCAAATGGCTCCGTATGAAGCGTTGTATGGAAGACGGTGTCAATCACCTTTGTGCTGGAACGAGTTATCCAAAAGGAAGCTTTATGGGCCAGATTTGGTTGATCAAACCTCAGCACAGATTTGGATTATTCGTAAGAGGTTGCTTGCAGCGCAGAGTCGACAGAAAAGCTACGCTGACAAGAGAAGACGGCCTCTAGAGTTTGAAGTTGGTGACCATATGCTTCTGAGAGTATCTCCTGTCACCGGCAATGGGCGAGCAATCAAACGAAAGAAGTTGAGCCCAAGATATATAGGTCCTTTTGAAATCCTTGAGAGGATTGGGCCTGTTGCTTATCGAGTAGCCCTACCCCCAAACTTGAGCAGACTCCACGATGTGTTTCATGTTTCCCAACTGAAGAAGTATCAACCGGATCCATCTCACATTGTCGAATACGAAGAAGTCGAGTTGCAAGACAACTTCACATATGGGATAGAGCCAGAACAGATCATTGATAGAGAAGAACGACGGCTCAGACACCGAAGCATTCCCTTTGTGAAGGTGATCTGGAAGGGAATGACTCAGAGGGAAGCAACTTGGGAAGCGGAGGCGGATATGCGAAGACGTTATCTAGAGTTTATGGGTCAAGTTGTCTGACAAATTTCGAGGACGAAATTTATTTTACGAGGGGAGAAATGTAATATCCCAAAAAGTGATTAAGGGCTAATGACTTTAAAAGTGGATATAATTATTGTTGAATAAACACTTTTGGAGAATGTGTGATGGGAATTTGGATATTTTAATGATTCCAATGGCTTCCTTATAAAAATTCGTGTGGGGAGAGTGTTTATTGTGAAATTGGAACCATTGGGAACAATCGTGCAAAAGTTGAAAACTCTGTCCATTGAAACTCTGTACAGGGCAGCCAATTTTTATGGACGTTTTAAATAGGCAAATGGTGTCTAACAATTCTGAAATTTTCCAGTATTAAAGTTCACATGTCAACCTTCAAAATGAACATATAATTTGTATCAATTTGATTTGTGACCTAAGAGTTTTGGATTTTTGAAGTTTGCCCAGCGAAATTAATTATTTTCTGGAACAGTATGCAAAGATTAAAATTCTGGGAATTTTGTGGTGATTTTCAGTAATGGCCAATATTTTTCCTATGCCGAGGACTTAAATATCTTTCATTTGGCTTTGGAATCACCTCATTTCGATTTTTCTAGAATTAGTTATGATTTTTCAAAGTTGGGCAGAAAATCTGCCAGAAAATCCGAAAATGTGAAATTAGAAATTATGACATCATCATGTGGTAAGGTGACATCAACATGGAATTAAAAGCAATTCCATCATCTTGATCAGCCATTCCCGACCCATTTCAGAGAAAAAAAGACGTGAAGAGAGCTTGGAGAAAAGAGAGAAAAAGAGGAAGAAATCTCGCAAGGTAAGCCGATTTCTCCGACGATCTAGCTCCTAACGCGTATAATTCCGACTCTAAGCTACTCCTCTTTATTCTTTAAGGTTGTGAAGCTCAAAATTTGGTGTTTCAAAGAGGCTAGGGTTCAGCCAAATTTGGTAAAAGCCAGAGGGAGCTTGAGGTAACTTCCAAACTTTCGTATATTGCTTATTCTGGCTGCTGTGGGCAATTTAATCGGTGCAATTTCGCCGGATTGTCATTGGTTTTAAATTTTGGAAATTGAGTTTCCTAAGGGTTATGCTGCCCAATTTTGGTTCAAATGGTAGTTATAACCTAATGTAATAGTGAATAAAGTGGTTAGGAGTAGAAAGGAACGCGTTTACGGAGCCGAAATCGTAAAACCCCAATTTTTCCCGGAGAACATGTATATTTCGGCCAAGGCTGTAAATGGGTCTTAGAGTTGGATTTTCAATGATTTGATGACTCCATTGGATTCAGTGGGCGAAAATAGGTGGGGTTACAGTTGGGCACTTTTTCAAAAAAGGCCGAGAAAGCATAATTACGGAAACACCCCTAAAACCCTAAAAGTAGGGCTGCCAAGGGCAATTTCGTAATTTAACATTGAATTTGATAATTCCGAGTCCGGAAATGGATTCCTTGGGCGAAAATATGTCAGGATAGCCCGTGTCAAAATTTCAAGAAAAGTACAGCCGGACCGGGTACGGCGGGCCCGGGCCGGGTCCCCGGGGGTATTTTTGTAAATTTTCATTATAGACTCATATAACCCCAAGTAACACTATGGAAGTGTCTAAATGGTGCATTTGGAATTGTAGGATTCGATATTTGCCGCCCTCGGGAGCCAACTGCGCCGAAGGACGTCAGGAAAGGACAATGTAGTGACTCTCTCTCTTATACTTTGTGTAATGCACTGTATGTGTGTTGTATCACTGTTTTATGATGATTTCTGATGCTGCTGCGGTTACAGCTGGTGATAGCTGTCGTTTACAGCGCAAGCTGTCGTTTACAGCGTAAGCTGTCGTTATTGTCATTACAGTGTAAGCTGTCGTGATGTTGATTACTGATTACAGCGTAAGCTGTCGTGATGTTGATTACAGCAAGAGCTGTCGTATTGTGAATACAGCCGTGAGTGCTGTCGTTTGTGGTGAAAACCATGTATCTGTGAATTGCTGCTGCTGTTGCTGTTTGTGATTTATGTACATGCTTTGTGTTTATGCATTGTGTGAGTGGTTTGTTACTACTGAGATTCTCTCGAATCTCATTCTTTCCTATGACTAACATTTCAGACAGGGCGTGTGGCTCAAGGGAGAAGCGGCCAACCCGGAGCAATTAGGACCCTTAGGGGTATATAGTTGAATTGGAAACGTTGGTTATGTATTTTGAACTCGGGATTACTGTATATTCTGAATCAGGAACACTACATTCGATTTTGGTTGCGTAATCCCCTAGTGTATACTTATAAACCTTCAGGTTTTATGCATAGAACCCGGGAGTTGCCGGGGATGCGGTTATACACTCTGATATGATTGAATGTATATTAACTGCACAGGTAATTATATTCGAATATTGAAATTAAGACCTGGATGGGAAAAAGAGTTTTGAAAGTTTTGTAAAAATTTTACTGTGAGACGGAAAGTTTAAAACGAGGTTAAAGCATCCAATGGTCTCTAATCCGATTTAAATATGTGTTATCGAATTATAATTACGTGTTTAAAGTCAGGGGGTTACACTAGCAACAATAAGGAAAGAGAAAATAAGAACTCAAGTCAAGGTGAGATTTCTAGCTCAATTTTCACCTTGTTAACCACTTCTGTGGCTCAAAAACTCTTCATAAACATTGTTCCCCTTAATGAAACTTCATTTTTAGAGTTTTAAAATTTCAAGGGGAGGTGTTTAAAGCCATCTTGCAAGAGCAAAAGGTGGAGAATCAAGAAAAGAGCTCAAGAAGGAGCTAGAGGTAAGTAAGAGTAACATTTTAATGTATATGTTGTCTTGGTTGGTTGAGTTTTGGTGGGTTGTTTTGGATGCCCTAAATTTTTTTATTTTAGGGTTTGTTAGGGTTCATGAAGCTTTCATCATATACATGTGGTTATATGTTGTTTTAGAAGCAAATGAACTAAGTTTGGTGATTGAAATGTGAATTGGTAACTTGTCGCATCAAACCCTAATTGTTGATCTGAATAGGATATTAAGAAGGAATGGGAATTTGGTCATTTTGATGTTACCGTTGTGTTCTACAAAGAAGACTATGTGGGACTAGCCCTCGATTATAAATTCTAGGTCATTAGAACACAAATTAAAAAGTTGCAATGTTGTTGTCCTATTAGGGTTTCCCTACGTGGCAGAGGTTTGCGTTATGTTTTAAGTAACTGAATGGTTCCCAATGCCTAAGTGGACTTAATAACCTTTAATTTGATAGGTTGTATAGGTCATTTGGAGCTGTACACTAGGAGTTATGTATTTTTGAAGTTGATCCTAAGAAAACTGGCATATTTCTGGATAGTGCCCAATAAATTACAATTCTGGATTGTTGTGCGTCTAATTGGCTAAGTGAAATATTTTTTTCTTGAAACTATACTTAATAAGGGTCACATAGCCTTTTGGACCACTGTAATTGGACATTTGTACAAAGAGATGAATTTTTAAAGTTAGTTGACAAATTTTGCCAACTTTAGTAAATATTAGTAAATTGCAAAATGTAATGGCACATTGTAATTTCTTTGAACTCTAAAGCTAGAAATTAGTCCCTTAGGATAATTTGACCACTTTAACTTATTGGTTGACTTGGTAAAATGACCATAATGACCTTAATGATAACCAACATAAGAGAATGATTTATGAAAGAATTATACTAAATAATAACTCGTCGTATGTAAATTCTAATTATAGGACCTATTAGCTGTCCGAGATCTAAGATTTGCCCGAGCTTGGAGAAACAAATGGATACCCCTTAGCAAAGGCATCATCATGGCAGTAACTCTTTCTTTCATAAGCTATAAGATACTTTGCATGTTTGTGGTTTCATCATGTATTTGCTTGAGCATTCAGAATATTCCAGGTAGACGCCTAGGCCATGGAACTTTTTATGCACCGCGTGGACACCCGGGGGCCATATGATTTGTTTTACCAAACATTGTGGTAATGTGTTCTATGTAAGTTATGTTGCATGTTGTGTATTGAATGCTGATATGATATTTATTACTATATGATGACTGTGTGACATGCTCTACATTTTTGTATTATATATGATTATATGCTTATTACTACTGAGATTCTCTTTGATTCTTACCCCTTTCTTATAACCAATCTATAATATTGGCTAGCAGCTTAAGGGGCAATAAGGTAAACATGAATAGCTAGATAATACAGCTTAGAGATTTTATTTTCTGTTGGTTGTCTATTTTGGCATTATATATAATGTATATCACTCAGTAAACTTAACAATGGTACTATGTTGGAACTAGTAGTACTGGTAGCTTCGTAATGGGGTAGAAAGCTAGTGGTTTGTGTAATATCCTAAATTTTGGGACTAAAGGCTGGAGCTAAGCTTGTATAAAGTAAACCACTAAGCCTAGTTCAGGAAGAGTGCCATAAATGTCCAAGAGCCATAATGACTTTTGGAGACTAGTTTTGGAACAAAAGTATGAGATTTAGTTCCAAATAGTCAGGGGAAAATACCTAACCCCTTTATCTAAAGTCAAATAGGATATAAAGCCTAACTTAGATCCAAAAGAGAGGGAATGGCATCTTGGAAGAAGAAAGGAAAAGTCAACAAGTCTTGCAAGTTGGTACTGTTGGGATTGGCTTGTATAGCAGAATAATTTTAAAATTTTGCCAATCCTAATTGCGGATCTATCAATGGTGTTTACACCGAGTTAGAAAGATTCGTACTTTTTTCAATTTAAAGTTTTCGATCTCTAGGAACCAACACCTTTGATTGGCTCCCTCTACTAGTATCCACACGTATATGATCCCAACACTGACTGCGTTCTAATGCCTCCAATGTCTCCTGCCTCTTTAGGGTTTCCTGCGGCTCCTCAGTTTCTCATCCGTGTATGATTTTTTTCTGTTCTATCATTCTTATAACCCATGAGGGCTATATTCGAATTTCAAAATTAACTTGATTGTAGACATAGTATTCTTTCGTTTCCTTAAGATACCCCACGAAAAGGAACTTTGAGGATCTGGGCGCAAATTTATCTGAGGCTTGTTGCTTAACATATACCTCACATCGTTAGATCTTGAAAAAAAACTTGATTTCGTTCCAATCCATATCTCATATGATGTCTTTTCAATTGCCTTAAATGAAACACGATTTAGTGTGAATCCAACTGTCTCTAGGGCATGTCTCCAAAAGGGCGTTGGAAGATCTGTTTGACTCATCATAGATCAAACCATATCTAATAGTGTTCAATTCCTCCATTCAGAAACACCATTCCATTGTGGTGTTCCTGGAGGAGTCAATTATGAGATTATCCCACAACTTCTAAGATGGTCAATGAACCCTTGGCTTAAATATTCACCACCTCGATCAAATCAAAGTGCTTTAATTGTTTCCCAAGTTTGGTTTTATACTTCATTTTGGAATATTTTGAACTTTTCAAAAGATTCAGATTTATGTTTCACGATAGATATATCCATATCTACTAAAATAATCTATAAATGTAATGAAGTATATATAACCTCCTCTTGCAGTTGTATTTAATGGTCCATATACATCATATATATGAGGCCCAATAAATCAGTGGCCATCTCACTATGCCCAATAAAAGGTGCCTTTGTCATCTTTCCTGACAAGCAAGATTCGCATGTATCATATGATTCAAAATCAAATGCATTTAGAAATAATCTTGATGGAGTTTAGAAATACATTTCTTATTTATATGGCCTAAACGACAATGCCATAGGTAGGTTGGATTCAAATCGTTTGACTTGATCCTTTTGGTAGTTACGTTATAGATATTTCCACTATTAGGATGTTCAAAATTTAATATATAATGACCAACATGCAAATCACCATCAGTATAGAAAATGTCATTATGATAAATAGAATATTTATGATTCCCTGTAATAGAAATATAACTTTCCTTATCCAAATAAGAAAGAGAAACAATGTTACTACTCAAAGCAGGAACATAATAGCAATTGTTCAAAACTAATAAAAGCCTACTGGGCAGAACTAATTCATAAGTGCCAATAGCTAAAGCTGCAACTCTTGCTCAGTTTCCAACTCGTAGGTCCACCTCACCTTTCTTCAGCTTTCTACTATCCTTTAGACCCTGTGCAGTTGTACAAATGTGAGAACCACATGCAATTTCTAATACCCATATAGAGTAAGTAGAAAAATGAATGTCTATAATATAAATACTTGAAGTGATAGCCCCAATATCCTTCTTGTTCTTTTTCAGATCTTCAAGATAGAGTTTGCAATTCCTTTTCTAATGACCGGGTTTATTGTAGAGGTAGCAAACTCCTTCCTTTGAAGGTTTTGCCTTCTTAGGTGCAGGCTTGGTATTGAGCTTGTTTGACTCTTTGGTCTTACCACCTGAGCCATTACCCTTCCATTTGCCCTTCCCTTTCAATTTCATACCCTTTCCTTTTTGAACCATCAAAATAGTATTGGGCTTTTTCTTAATGCTTTGCTCAATAGTTTTGAGCATCCCATGCAATTCAGAAATTGATTTATCCTTATTATTAATGTCGTAGTTCATGACAAACTGGTCATAACTTTCTGGGAAAGATCAAATCCATAGGTAACTTCTGGCTCATAGGAAATCCAAGCCTCTCAAGGTGATCAATATAGCCTTTCATCTTTAACATATGAGCACTAACTGATGCACCTTTAGCCATCTTGTAGGAATGTAAGGCCTTTATAGTCTCATACCTTTCTTGCCTTGCCTGTTACAAAAACATTTCCTTGAGATGTACAATTATCTCGTGAGCCTCCATCAGTTCAAGACCTCTTTGGAGCTCTGGAATCATGGTGGCAAGTATCAGGCAATCTACATCCATAGAGTATTCCTTATGCTTCGTATAAGCATCTCTTTAAGCTCTTGGAGCATTGGCAGCAAGCTCCTCAGGAATGGGTTGATCTAGGATATAAGCCTTTCTTTCTTGTTTGAGAATAATTTTCAAGTTCTTGAACCAATCAAGAAAGTTTGTCCCATTAAGTTTGTCCTTCTTAAAGAACGATCGCAATGATAGTGTAGCAGTATTATTAGTCGACATGATTCTACAATAAAAATATGCAAAGTTAGTTAGTAATCTCCCACTAAATTAACAACCCTCAATATAACAATTAGTGGGCTAAGATCCATATTTTGCTTAAACTTGAGTCTGCTTTGGAAAGATGCTTAAATTAAAGTTATTTAGGTAGGTAACTTCTTTACCAATTACATCACATGTAACTCTTAGATGCTTATAGGATTCGAACATCATATAATTCGGCATGTTTAATCCCATATAATACCTTGAGGTCCAAAACCATTTTGTTAATCTCAATTAAGCTAAAACAATAATGAATTTTGTCAGTAGAACTATTATTCACACTTGTGTCACCAAGATAATTCAAAAGCATCCACTTTGGTAATTCCCACAATTATACTATCTAGGTTTTGACAAGTATTCATTAATTGACGGCATTAAGAATTAAGATTTGATTTAGAGGGCTTAATTAATTAGTTTTCTTTATATGAATGCAATCGTGGATGTATCTCATACGATAAATACATATAAATGCAAAAGTAGTCATGCAATGATCTAATCAAAAGCATAATTTAAATGTGACGCAACATTGCTTACCTAACCTAAAATCCTCCCACGACAATGAGAGGACTTCTCTAAATATTGTGAAGGTTAGAATAGGTGCTAATGATCTTGATTCTTAGCGTACCTATTAGGTATAATTGTGGAAAATGATTTCGGATCTATGTGATGTCGATGTTCTGGCCTTAGTGATGAACCTAAAAGTTGGATGTCTACCCAACATCTAGAGAAATGTTACTAAGTGAACCATAACCCAGGAATCAACTGTTGAGTTTTGATTTCTTAAGAATTTGAGAGCCCATAGTGGGTCAAGGTATTTGAGCATGAATGCCTAAATGATATCAAAATGATTTGAGATATTAGAATATGGTACAGAAATGTGTATGAGGTTTCTGGAGGTTGCTAGTTGCTAATCTAGCATAGGGAAAGATCTTGATCATAGAATATTCCCTTAGAGTTGTGATTATGCCTGGAGCTAGACCAATATCAAAAGTTCATATAAAATGACCCCATATGAGATGGCAGAATTAGAGAAAACAGATTACAAACCTGCTAGAGAAGAGAGACCTTATAAGATCTGGATTCTTATTACAATGATACATCCACTAAGAGACGGCTTAAGGAGAGAGCTCCCTATGAAGAATTTTGATCGGAGAAGGCTACCTACAGAGAATTATGATCAGAAAAGGCTACCTACGGAGAGACCTGATTAAAGAAGGCTACCTATGGAGGGTTTTGACCAAAGGGGCTAACCAATCAGGTGACTAAGTGAAGCATCGAGTGTAGTACCATAGCATGGAGCCATCATGATGTCAAACCATAGTGTGCAGTCGCTGTGATGTCAAACCATAGAGTAAAGCTGCTATGACATCAAACCATAGAGTAAAGCTATGGGAACATTGACTCTCAATGGTGGTGTATTGTAATGAGTCTACCATCAAATGGGTGTCTTTGAGAGAAGGGTTTATATGACCTAGTGAATCACCATGGGGTGCTCCAATGCTGTTTGTAGAAAGAAAGATATGAAAGGAAATCAAGGCAGAACTTGCTTGACAATATAAAGGAAAGCAACTCTTGCTCTCATATCTTATGTAATGATTCTGCATGTATGTTCTGAAGGATCGGTAAGCACAGCGGAAGAATTTAAAAAAAAAATTTCACCAATCCTAATCGAGGATCTATCAACAGCGTTTAAACCAAGTTGGAAGGATTCATACCTTTTGATGATTCAGAGTTTTCACGATCTCTAGGAGCCAACACGTCAGGTCCGCTCCCTCTACCGGTATCCACACGAATGCTCTCCAACCGAGACTGCGTGCTAGCGCCTCTAATGTCTCCAAGGGTTTAACTTGCAGCTCTTAATTCTGATGTACACTGAGTCTATCAGCTCTATCAAGTTTATAACCCATGAGGGTTATTTTCAAATTTCAAAATTAATCATCATTAATTTCGAAATTAATTAACAATTAATTATCTTGATGAGCTAATTAAATAAATTCAGTTTAAATTAAATCTGTCCAACAGTTTTAATTTAACCATTTATTTAATCTAAATAAAGAGCCATTAGATTTAATTTATCTTCATAAATTAAATCTGAGATACTATATCTCTATCATGTTAGTTATTAAATTTAATATATCTTAATAAATTAAATTTAAAACCAACACAATATAATAATATCATATAATATATATACATATATATATATAATATTTCGAAAATATATATATCTATATAATATTATTAAATATAATAATATAATATAATATATATATATATATAAGATATATATTTCAAAAATATATATATATATATATCTATATAATATCATTAATGAATTTTATATTATATATATATATATAAATATAAAATTCATCCACCCTAAATCAAACATTATCTCGTGTTGGGCCATTCTTGTGTGCGACCCTGTAGGCCCATATGAAGTTGGCAGTGGGCCAATAACTACACTAACCCAAAAGTCGCAAGCGGCCTCTAGCAAGACATTACGACTACCCAATTCATATGAAGATCGTTATCACGATGCAACCTGTCATACAACCATGTCACGTCCCTTTTGTCACACGATATATCGATCAAGGATAAGGCATGGAAAATATCATCCTCTTGTTCCTGACCATTACTTTCTCGATTCCTGAGTAGCCTGATAACAGAGACAGAAACTCCTTTCATCATAGTATGGCCAAACATTTCTCAGACTCACTCATCGAGGGGCCCAGTAATATCTCTCTACTAATGTGAGGGACAAATTCCATCTTGATCATTCATATTCCTCTACATGAAAAACCACCAAGCCCGATCGTAGCCTTTATCATCACCCGGTCAAAAATGACTTTTGACTAGTTCAAAGCTTAGGAAGTCTCATATAGGAATCCATGATGACCTCAGGTCTAAGGGCATTGTGACGTGGTTATACATGAGAAAAGCTTATGACTTGATCCATGTAGCTTTCTCATAGTGGGTCGGTCCAGCACCTTGTACTCTTACAAGTGCCTAAGACTTTGATTCGTATCTCCATATCTTATCAAAGTCATACTGGTCTTGTTTCATCTCTGCTCCCGTATAGATGACCGACCAGGGACATTTTAGGACAATCTTTATGAATTATCCAAGGATACAATTATCACAGTTAACATGCAAATAATATGATAAGAGAATGGAGAAATTTCATTAAAATAATAATGTTTAAAGTACAATGATTGGCCCTTAGGGCACAATTTCCAACATCCTCCCACTTGCCCTAGGTGCAATAATTAATTTGCCTAATTCCCATTGCCCTAACATGACGCTCATGATTTGCCTATGCAAGTGGCTTAGTAAGAGAATCAGCAACATTATCTTCTCCTGCTACTTTGCATATCTTTTTATCACCTCTATCATTGATTTCTCTAATAAGATGAAATCGCCTGAGTATGTGTTTGGTCCGTTGATGTGACCTAGGCTCCTTAACCTGTGCAATAGCACCGCTATTGTCACAGAACAAATCTATTGGATTTGAGATGGTAGGCACCACCCCTAGTTCAGTAATGAATTTTCTGATCCAAACGGCTTCTTTAACTACATCTGATGTTGCTATATACTCAGCTTCTGTTACAGAATCTGCTATAGTGCTTTGCTTGGAGCTCTTCCAGCTTACTGCTCCACCATTCAGGAGGAATACATATCCAGATTGCGATTTAAGGTCGTCTTGGTCAGTTTGGAGCTTGCATCTGTGTAACCGGTTACACAGAGCTCATCATCCAATCCATCATAGACCAAAAATAAGTCCTTAGTCCTTCTTAAATACTTTAGGATATTCTTAACGGTAGTCCAATGACCCTCACCAGGATCTTGTTGGTATCTGCTGGTCATACTTAAGGCAAACGAGACATCCGGTCGAGGTCATAACATGGCATACATGATGGATCCAATGGCCGAGGCATATGGAACCTTACTCTTATTATCTTGCTGATAAGGTGAACTAGGACACAGATCCTTGCTAAGATGGATGCCATGAGACATAGGCATGTAACCCCTTTTTGAATCATGCATATTGAACCTATGCAGTATCTTATCTATGTATGTGCTCTAACTTAGGCCTATTAGTCTTTGGATCTATCCCTATAGATCATAATTCCTAGGATATAGGTGGCTTCACCTAAGTCTTTCATTGAAAAGGACATTCCTAACCAAGACTTGACACTCTGCAAGGTCGGAATATCATTCCCAATAAGTAGGATGTCATCTACATAAAGCACTAGAAATACAACTATGCTCCCACTAACCTTCTTGTAAACACAAGGTTCATCGATGTTTTGAATGAATCCAAACTCTTTGACTACTTCATCAAAATGATGATTCCAGCTCCGAGATGCTTGCTTCAATCCATAAATGGATCTTTGAAGCTTGTAAATTTTACCAGAGTCCTCTGGACACAAAAAACCTTCAGGTTGTGTCATGTACACATCCTCAAGCTGCTTTCCATTAAGGAAGGCTATTTTGACATCCATCTGCCATATTTCATAGTCATAATATGCTGCAATGGCAAGAAGGATTCTGATTGATTTGGCCATTGCAACTGGGGAAAAGGTTTCATCATAGTCTACACCATGAGTTTGAGTGAATCCTTTTACAACCAGTCGTGCCTTGAAGACATTTACATTGCCATCCATGTCAGTTTTCTCCTTGAAAACCCATTTGCACCCAATGGTTTTTACGCCTTCAGGTGGATCGACTAAGGTCCATACCTGATTGTCGTACATGGATTGCATTTCAGACTTCATGGCATTTACCCATTTCTCAGAGTTTGGTCCCACTGTGGCTTCACGATAGGTGGTGGGATCATTTTGCTCAATGAGCAACATATCACGGCCTTCA
Source organism: Inga oerstediana (assembly GCA_963210345.1). Taxonomy (NCBI): domain Eukaryota; kingdom Viridiplantae; phylum Streptophyta; class Magnoliopsida; order Fabales; family Fabaceae; genus Inga; species Inga oerstediana. Next base: position 43,152,668 of record OY723404.1, read on the forward strand.
GTAATCAGAAATCCATATCTCTGAGGCTGATGCCGTGTCCTATCAGATCTTCGTGGACCTTGTGTTACTTAAGGAGGCTCAGCAACTTGTTGTAAGTCTTCTCTAATTTCCATCTGTGGTTCTGTACCATCTTGTGGATCTCGAATTTCTTCGAGATATACATCGCTCCCACTGGTTGTTTTAGAGAAAAACTCTCTTTCTAGAAACTTGCCATTTCGAATAACAAACACTTTGTTATCGGTGGGATTGTAGACATAGTATCCTTTCGTTTCTTTAGGATACCCTACAAAAAGGCACTTTATGGATCTGGGCACTAATTTATCAGAGGCTTGTTGCTTAACATATATCTCACATCCCCAAATCTTAAGAAAAGATAAACTTGGTTTCTTTCTAGTCTATATCTCATATGGTGTCTTTTCAATTGCCTTAGATGGAACACGATTTAGTGTGAACGCAGCTGTCTCTAGGGCATGTCCCCAAAAGGACGGTGGAAGATCTGTTTGACTCATCATAGATTGAACCATATCTAATAGTGTTCGATTCCTCCGTTCAGAAACGCCATTCCATTGTGGTATTCCTGGAGGAGTCAATTATGAGATTATCCCACAACTCCTAAGATGGTCAGTGAATTCTTGGCTCAAATATTCACCACCTCGATTAGATCTAAGTGCTTTAATTGTTTTACCAAGTTGGTTTTATACTTCATTTTGGAATATTTTGAACATTTCAAAAGATTCAGATTTATTTTTCATTAGATAGATATAGCCATATCTACTAAAGTCATCTATAAATGTAATGAAGTAGACATAACCTCCTCTGGCAGCTATATTAATGGTCCACACACATCTGTATGTATGAGGCCCAATAATTCAGTAGCCCTCTCACTGTGCCTAGTGAAAGGTGCCTTAGTCATCTTTCCTAATAAGCAAGATTTGCATGTATCATATGATTCAAAATCAAATGAGTTTAGAAATCCATCTTGATGGAGTTTAGAAATGCGTTTCTCATTTATGTGGCCTAGACGACAATGCCATAGGTAGGTCGGATTCAAATCGTTTGATTTTATCCTCTTAGTAGTTACGTTATAGATATTCCCATTATTAGGATGTTCCAAATTTAATATATAATGACCAACATGCAAATCACCATCAGTATAGAAAATGTCATTACGATAAATAGAATATTTACCATTCCTAGTAATGGAAGTATAACCTTCCTTATCCAAATAAGAAAGAGAAAGAATGTTAGTACTCAAAGCAGGAACATAATAGCAATTGTTCAAAACTAACAAAAGCCCACTGTGCAGAACTAATTCATAAGTGCCTACAGCTAAAGCAGCAACTCTTGCTCTGTTTCCAACTCATAGGCCCACCTTGCCCTTCTTCAGCTTTCTACTGTCCTTTAGACCCTGCACATTTGTACAAATGTGAGAACCACATGCAGTATCTAATACCCATGTAGAGGAAGTTGAAAAATGAATGTTTATAACATAAATACCTGAAGCGATAGCCCCGCTATCCTTCTTGTCCTTTTTCAGATCTTCCAGGTAGAGTTTGCAATTCCTCTTCCAATGACCGGGTTCATTGCAGAAGTAGCAGACTCCTTCCTTTGGAGGCTTTGCCTTCCTGAGTGTAGGCTTGGTTTCGGGCTTGTATGACTCTTTGGTCTTACCACCTGAGCCATTACCCTTCCATTTGCCCTTCCCTTTCTTTTTCATACCCTTTCTTTTCTGAACCATTAAAACTGTGCTAGGCTTTTTCTTAATGCTTTGCTCAGCAGTTTTGAGCATCCCATGCAGCTCAGAAATTGATTTCTCCATGTTGTTCATGTTGTAGTTCATAACAAACTGGTCATAACTCTCTGGGAGTGAGTTGAGGATCAAGTTCGTAGCTAACTCCTGGCTCATGGGAAATCCAAGCCTCTCAAGGTGATCAATATAACCTTTCATCTTTAACACATAAGTACTAACTGATGCACCTTCAGCCATTTTGCAGGAATGTAAGGCCTTTGTGGTCTCATACCTTTCTTGCCTTGCCTGTTGCTGGAACATTTCCATGAGATGTACTATCATCTTATGAGCCTCCATGAGTTCCAGATCTTTTTGGAGCTCTGGAACCATAGTGGCAAGCATCAGGCAACCTACATCCACAGAGTCATCCTTATGCTTTGTGTAAGCATCTCTCTGAGCTCTTGGAGCATTAGCTGCAGGCTCCTCAGGAATGGGTTGATCTAGGACATAAGTCTTTCTTTCCTGCTTGAGAACAATTCTCAAGTTCCTGAACCAGTCAAGAAAGTTTGTCCCATTGAGTTTATCCTTCTCAAGGATCGATCGCAATGATAGTGTAGCAGATTACTAGTCGACATGATTCTACAATTAAAATATGCAAAGTTAGTTAGTAATCTCCCACTAAATTAACAACCCTCAATATAATAATTAGTGGGCTAAGATCCATATTTGGCTTAAACTTAAGTCCGCTTTGGCAAGACGCTTAAATTCAAGTTATTTAGGTAGGTAACCTATTTACCAATTACATCACATGTAACTCTTAGATCTTTATGGGATTTAATCATCATATGATCCGGCATGTTTAACCCCATCTAATGCTTTGAGATTCAAAACCATTTTGTTAATCTCAATTAAGTCAAAACAATAATGAATATTATGAGCAGCACAATTACTCAAGCTTGTCTCATCAAGATAACTCAAGTGCATCCACTTTGGTGGTTTCCACAATTGAGCGATCTAGGTTTTGACAAGTATTCATTAATTGACGGCATTATGACTTAAGATTTAATTTAGAGGGCTTAATTAATTAGTTTTGTTTATATGGATGCAATCGTGGTCGTATCTCATACAGATAAATACATATAAACGTAAAAGTAATCATGCAATGATCTTATCAAAAGCATAATTTAAACGTGACACAACATGGCTTACCTAACCTAAAATCCTCCTAAGCCAATGAGAGGACTTCTCTAAAAAAAAGAGAAATACATTGAGAGAAACCTCGTTTAAACATTCGAGGGGAGTGAGATGAGAAGAGAATGTACATCGAGAGTATTTAGAGAAAGGCACGGCACGCAGGCCGTATTTAAATATTACAACCTTTGTAAAATTCTAAAGCCATGTTGTTCACCATACCCAAACAAGGATAAATAATCAACCACAACAAGGATTCATACAATATGAAAAGCAATAAATGTCATGATCAGATTATATTGAAAAAGGCACATTCCTTTTAAAATAAATCTTTGAAAATTTTAAATTTTTAAATTTCGGACCCAATTTTTTTTCAAAACAAAAAACAACAATGGCCCAGAACGCTCTGATCCAATTTGTCTTCCCCATAGTTTGGATCCCTATTACCCGAATAGATATCCGAACTTAGACCCAATTTGATTGCTGCCAACTACGATCTCAGGTACCCTACCCAATTTCATGCTTGTTCAAAACGAAAATCACATACATGTTTCAAGATATACATGTTCGGAATCGATTTCACGCTTGTTCCAAAACGAGAATCACATACATATTCGAGTGTTTCTTATAAACATACGTACACATCCCATATATATCACATGTATAAGAATCATAAACTCAATTTAAACGCACAATTGATTTGGCTCTGATGCCACTGAAGGATCGATAAGCACAGTGGAAGAATTTAAAAAAAAAATTTCACCGATCCTAATCGAGGATCTATCAACAGCGTTTAAACCAAGTTGGAAGGATTCATACCTTTTGATGATTCAGAGTTTTCACGATCTCTAGGAGCCAACACGTCAGGTTCGCTCCCTCTACCGGTATCCACACGAATGCTCTCCAACCGAGACTGCGTGCTAGCGCCTCTAATGTCTCCAAGGGTTTAACTTGCGGCTCTTAATTCTGATGTACACTGAGTCTATCAGCTCTATCAAGTTTATAACCCATGAGGGTTATTTTAAAATTTCAAAATTAATCATCATTAATTTTGAAATTAATTAACAATTAATTATCTTGATGAGCTAATTAAATAAATTCAGTTTAAATTAAATCTGTCCAATAGTTTTAATTTAACCTATTTATTTAATCTAAATAAAGAGCCATTAGATTTAATTTATCTTCATAAATTAAATCTGAGATACTATATCTCTATCATGTTAGTTATTAAATTTAATATATCTTAATAAATTAAATTTAAAACCAACACAATATAATAATATCATATAATATATATACATATATATATATATATAATATATTTCGAAAATATATATATCTATATAATATTATTAAATATAATAATATAATATAATATATATATATATAACATATATATTTCAAATATATATATATATATATATCTATATAATATCATTAATGAATTTTATATTATATATATATATATAAATATAAAATTCATCCACCCTAAATCAAACATTATCTCGTGTTGGGCCATTCTTGTGTGCGACCCTGTAGGCCCATATGAAGTTGGCAGTGGGCCAATAATTACACTAACCCAAAAGTCGCAAGCGGCCTCTAGCAAGACATTACGACTACCCAATTCATATGAGGATCGTTATCACGATGCAACCTGTCATACAACCATATCACGTCCCTTTTGTCACACGATATATCGATCAAGGATAAGGCATGGAAAATGTCATCCTCTTATTCCTGACCATTACTTTCTCGATTCCTGAGTAGCCTGATAACAGAGACAAAAACTCCTTTCATTATAGTATGGCCATACATTTCTCAGACTCACTCATCGAGGGGCCCAGTAATATCTCTCTACTAATGTGAGGGACAAATTCCATCTTGATCATTCATATTCCTCTACATGAAAAACCACCAAGCCCGATCGTAGCCTTTATCATTACCCGGTCAAAAGTGACTTTTGACTAGTTCAAAGCTTAGCAACTCTCATATAGGAATCCATGATGACCTCAGGTCTAAGGGCATTGTGACGTGGTTATACATGAGAAAAGCTTATGACTTGATCCATGTAGCTTTCTCATAGTGGGTCGGTCCAGTACCTTGTACTCTTACAAGTGCCTAAGACTTTGATTCGTATCTCCATATCTTATCAAAGTCATACTGGTCTTATTTCATCTCTGTTCCCGCATAGATGACCGACCAGGGACATTTTAGGACAATCTTTATGAATTATCCAAGGATACAATTATCACAGTTAACATGCAAATAATATGATAACAGAATGGAGAAATTTCATTAAAATAATAATGTTTAAAGTACAATGATTGGCCCTTAGGGCATAATTTCCAACATGTTCTACCATCGGATATATTCATATTATGAATATATGGTGGGTAGTAAGACCTATTAGGCCAGCATGTCCTTAGGTAATCAGACCCAATAGGTAGAGGCCTGAGCATGTAAGTTCCGTAATACCTATGGCATAGGGGTGATTCCTCGGCTAGTAAGACCTAATAAGCATTCAGAATATGTCAGGTAGATGCCTGGGCCATAGAAACTTTTTATATCTCGGGTAGACACCCATGATTATTGAGAATTGACCGAGTAGAAACCTGGGGGCTATACAACCTATTTTGTATTGGGTAGATGCCCAGGGATATATGATTTGTTTTGCATGGGTAAACACCCAGGGGCCATATTTCTTATTTTACCAAGCGCTTTGGTGTGGGACCAGTGGTCCAGTTTTTGTTATGATATTTGAATGCTCACTGGATAATTGTGGTTGGATGGTTTATTTAGCATGCTTCGTAAACATTACATAAGTGTGTGAATGGCTTGAGTAGTAAGAGTTAGAGCTTGGGATGTATTCAAAATACCTAATGGACTGTGTGTATTAAGGTAGTTAGTCTTGATAGGTATTCAACAAAGATAATGGACTGAATGTCCTAAGGCTATAAAACCAGAATACCTATTATGTCCTTAGGTCGGTAGAGTATTACGTATTTGAGAATTGTGACGAGCAAAGGTTAGAGGGGGCAAGACCTGATGTGTAAGTTACATGGGGCAGTGTCCCTAGGCCGTAAGACCTATGTGCCTAGCGCTATGTTGCTTCCTAGTGCGGTGACATTAGACTAGTTTGTCTAGAGTACTCCTTGAGGCTGGCTGTAACCCATGTCCTTATCAAGGCTGTGATTAGTGTTTAAAACACATTTTATAATTCAATAATAGATTGAGGTCATCAAATTTTTTTTACAAAAAGCTGTATAATATGATCTCTATTCATTTCAAAGTAAAGAAATTGGCCTGTTCAGTTTGTCACATACACAATATCAAAGTGCTATTAAAATTCCTAACATTTGCCCATGATATATCCATAAATCCAAGGGTTTTACAGGGCTTCATTGCCCATCTCATTTTCCCATATCGGGGATTACACAACAACTACAATTCTATGGTTAACATGTTTATACAATTGTCCAAAATGATAACCAAAAACCAAAAAGCTAAGACTACCACCGACAATCCAAGTCACCCTTGTTCACTTGCTTGTCCCTCAATCCACTTGCCCTGGCTTAAATTGTTAATTGAAAAGAGTGAGATTCAAAAGAATCCTAGTAGTAATATTTCATGTATATGATGCATAATTAAACAAAGCATGTAAGTATATATCACAATTTAGCAACATCAGTATTTAAAGCCGGGCTACCTGCTATGACTCAATCATTCATTCAAGGCTAGGCTAACTGCCATATCCCAATCACCTACATTCAAGGCTGGGTAATTACCATAAACCCAATCAACAACATTCAAGGCCAGACTAACTACCACAGACCTAACCAGCAACATTCAAGGCTGCAGCTAAAAATAGGTTAGAAACTTTTGGGCTGCCACTAAGAAAATTTCAGTTTCTTGGCTGAACTTTCAAAAATCATAACTAATTATAGAAAAATCAAAATAAGGTGATCCTAGATCCTTATTAAAGCTTTATAAGTCCTCCTTTCAAGAAGAATATGAATCACTGTTGACTATAATCACAAAAATACAGAATTGCACAAATTTCCTTGCTGTTCCATATTTGATCCCAGATTTAACATCAAACTTTGGAAATGAATAACTTTTTGGACATACATCAAAATGACCAAAAATTGATCTCATTGGAAAGCTTGAAATGTAGCTACAAAACTAGAGAATTTCAAAATTGTTTGACACCATTTTCTATTTCAAAACATCCATGTAAAACAACCGCCAGCACAGAGTTTCCCTTGACAGAATTTTTCAATTTTCAACATGTGTTTCCAATGGTTCCAAAATTCACATCCAACACTACTCCTACACAATTTTTCACATAGAATCTAATATGGACATCAAAATGCCCATATTTATATTACTTTCACGTGATATAACTTAGACAATAACTCAATGCAACTTCCCAAAAACTTCAAACTTCACAATTGAAGCTCAAATCATTTCTATAATCCAATACACACAGCAACACACTATTTCCATAACCACAACATGACATACTCTTTATGTCCCTAATTTTTGAAAATAAGGAAAAATTCCTGAATTCAAGACTTAACCAAATGGCCACAAAACTTATATTAAAGTATTCAGCTTACTCACCTCTACAACTTTCTCAAAGGCGTTCCTTGTTCTTCAACCTCTAGATTTTGTTGAGGGCACAAACCACTACCAATGGAAAATCTAAAACCAAAGAAATGAAGCCCTCAACCGAAAGAACAAGATTAAAGAAGAGTGTTTTAGCATAGGAGTTCATTTGGAGGGTCAAATACTCACCTTTGTCATACAAGCTTTTTTCTCTTTCTTGGCTTCAATGGTTGCTGACTTGGGAGAGAAAAATGAGAGAGATTAGTATATGAGGAAGATGAAATGATGGACTTCCCTTGCCCACACTCATGCATAGCCAAAATGTAGGAGGAGAGAGGGAGAAAATATGATTTTTAAATCCCAATTTGACTTTTCTCACTACTTTATCATCATTTCAACTTGTCACTTGTCCAACTCTCATTGGTTCTCATAAAGTAAGTAACTAATTAGTTACTCCAACCACTCCATTAGCCATTTAGTTACCCTTTTCATTTCATTAGTAATTAATTTCTCCATTAATCACTGACTAATCAGCCGATAATTTTCCATTCTTTTAATTTTTCCCTTGATTATGGCACATTAACTTGAATTGCCACATAACACATATTTTAATTCTTTTCTTCTTCTCCATGTGCCATTCCTTCTAATTTCAGCCCAAAAATTACTTTGTCACATAATTATGCTAAAATACAAGGTGTTGGGCATTTCTAATAACTAATTCGTATCTCAAATCGACTTTAATTCCCAAAAACCTTCTCAATAATTGTCATTAGCCCTTAATCAAAATTTGGGCCATCATACTGGCAGAGCATTTAGATTGTAGCAAGTGGTAGCCGAGGCAGTAAGTCCTAAGATGCCTATGTCGTGGAGATGATTCCTTAGGCAGTAAGACCGGCATACCCAGTCCTATGGGAGTAGAGTAAGCCATTAGGATTGATATGCATAAGTGTGATTCAGGCAGAGTCCTGAAGAGATGTAGGGCCTGATATTGTGATCTGGGCGGAGTTCTGAAGAATCTGCAAGGCCAATTATGCACACAGTGTAATTCAGGTGGAGTCCCGGAGAGGTTGTATGGCCTGAGAAACCAAGTACTGTGAGAATGAACCAGTGGATCCTGTGTTGAATGCTACATACTATGTGCAGAATGAATGATAATGATGTGTGATAATTGCTGAATACTATCAGAGATCTTTGATGAGAATATGATAAATGTGTAACATGCTTGGTGAGCTTGCATATGAAAGAGATATATTGAAAAATTACTTATATGGCATGTTTATTAAGCTAGCCATTAGATGGATAGACTGAGTGTCTATAATGACCCCCGAGGTATAGACATTCAACTATCAAGGACAAAATTTATTGAACTGGGGGAGAATTGTAATTCTCAAATTTTGAGATAGATAGACTGAGCATGATGCACAAAACATTGAGCATGCAAAATATCATTATGTGAACATGAGCCTATATAAGGCAAGCATATCATGCACTAGTATTAATCTTACATGCATTGTTTGTAATGTTTGCTACTGAGATTCCCCCGAATCTCACCCTCCCCCACCAACCATATAGATCTATAAGCAGGACAGAGAAGAACACTTGAAGATGGATTAGAAAGAAAGAAGACAAAGAGTTGAAGAGCTAAGTGTATTTATGTTTACTGTATGTAAAATATTTTCACTTGACGTATATGTATGAATACATGAATTTAAATTCAACCATAATCGAGATCACAGGAACTAAGAAATAGAATTAACCTTGATATGTGGTAAGAGTAACGGCTCATTAGTCATGAATTAGTATTGAACCCCTAAGTAAAGAAAGAATAATACTTCCATGTATGTAATAAAGGAGTATGTACGACAGGTGTTACAATTCACTAATAATAGTTAAACCATGCTTCCGAACGCTAAGGGAATATTGACAAACATATAAATTATGATACTTAAGCAGAAACATGCTCAAATACTGTGATAAAAAAGGAACCAAGAGCCGATAAGACCTAGTGAAGTGGTAAACCTTTATGCAAATGTTTTTGCAAAGTTTTAAAAAATCTTTCAGAAAACCCACTCAAATCCAAGTTGATGCTCTGTGTTTAAGGTTGGCATTTGCGAATGTCTTCGAAGGCTTTTTTACTCTAGGATCGGATCTTGGTTAATTAGTTCAATTTACTACACATATGTACTCATCCAAGTCCATGGGATATAAGGTATTACATTTTTGGTATCAGAGTGTAGATTTTGGCAATGTTAGGTTATTGATATAGTTATCTGCTTATGTTGATAAATTCTAGCCCTTGGCTAGTGGATTTAGGAAGGAAGCATGAGCGATAGAAGAAGATAGAGAGGTAGATCACCTCCTTCAATCAATCAGCCTCCAGAAGATAGGCGTATACCGAAAGGATAGAGGGTACTTATGTTTAGAACACCAGTGGCATGAGGATTGCAATCACCCCAAGAAAGAGAGTTAGAATCTCGGTGATGTTCAGACCTACCCCTAGGGATGAATCTTATGTCGGTGACACTGATAACCTAAAGGTGGAAAATATGGGGCAATACTCGGACTCTAATGCTAGCTCCAGAACTCTACCTTTGAGCTGGCATATGATTTGTATCCTCACTAAGAGCTGTGTGAGTATATGACAGAGATATTTTGGAAAACTGCCACTGAGCATCCCTCCCCACCATTATCGCTTAGCATTCCTAGAAGAGCTGAAGAAATTATAAAACTAGGTTTAATAATGTAGCGTAGTAGCTCAACCTAGGTCGTTCTTGTGAGGAGATTAATTTCCAATTTTCTAAGTAGTAAAGTGATAAAAAGCCTTAAAGTTGTGAGAAATCCTTTTGAGAATTTGATTTTAAAACTAATGAAGTAATCTAAGCTAAAGCAATATTTTTGTATTTTTCGGTTTTCAAGACAAAGAAGCAAAAGGAATTGAAATTAACACTAATGATAAGATAAATTCAACTAACTAATATAATGATGAAATGGGATTCCCTTGAGCTGAGATTTTAGTCTTCCTTGCTTGCTAATAATATGAATTCCATAATGAGTCAAGAGGATGGAACTAAGATACCACTAGCTCCATACTTGCAATAATCATTTAATTCATTCTACCGAAGCAATTAAATGAATATCACCAAACAATTCAGACTCAAGGAGATGAATAATCAACTTCCAATTCTAGCTTGTAATTACCATTACAACAATTCAAAACATTTAGTTTAATCATTTAAATCCACTTAACCAAGTTGGAATAAACAATTTAACCTACTCATAATATGAATCATACAAAGCTTAATTAATCAACTCCTAGCTCAACCACCAAGTTTATTCACTTGGCATAACAATCTAGATCACAATTACATACTTAACCAAGCTACATAATCATGAACTAAAAAGAGAGCTTAAAGGAATTCCATTGAAGTTTAGAAGATCAAACCATTACCCAACTCAAGGAAATCACCAACACTTTAGCTACTCATAGAGGAAGAAGATGAAGCTTCATGAAAGGAGAAAGAATTGGCCATGAAATTGCAGCACCGAACAGACCTTGCAATTCCTTTTACCCAGCGCCTCCTCCTTCCTTTCTCTATTTCATTTCGGTAGCCTCACATTTTCTTCAAATCCAGCTGCCTGGTCAAACATTTTGGCTGCTCCTTCCTTCCTCATTCACAGCCGCCTCACACTCTTTTCTATTACATCATGTTTTCCTTTCTCATTCGCTGCCTCCTCTCTTGTCCTTCTCCATTCGATGCTTCTCCTTTATTTTGGTCAACAATTTCAGCTATATATCCCTCATCTCCACCAGCCGCCAAACCTTTCTTCCAGTCGATGCTCTCCTGCCCTTTTCTTTATTCCATTCGGTGCTGCCTCCCCATTCACGTGGTCGCCCCTTTCACACACACAGCCACCACTCTACCTTTTTCATTTCATTCGCTGATGGCCCCTTCCTTCACGTGGTCCCCTTTTTCTCTCCAATCTCTCTTCCACTTCATGCTTCCCTTTTAGCCCACACTTTCCTTTCTCCATTTCTTCCTTCACGGTCCAGCATGTCTTTAATTCAACCATCCCATTTTTCATTCAACAATTTCGGCCCACTTCTCAAATTGCTCCAGCTCCTCCTTTAGTCAACTCGGTCAGCCCTCTCTTGAATGCATTTCAATTCTCTAGCTATTATTCAATTTGGTCCACATGTTCACGCCAATTCCTCTCTTTCTTCAATTCCCATTTGTGGTCCACAATGTCGGCTTCCTTTTCTTTTTCTTTCAGTTCTCCGAGCCCTCAATTATTCCCATTTATCAAACTATTCCAGCTCTTTTCCTAGCTAATCCAGCCGCCTCTTTATCCAATTCTTCAATTGTCTTTAAGTTAAATAAGTTGTACCATGTCATCACCTACAAAATTAGATTGTCAAATATAATATCTTTTGCTCACAATTAAAGAATAATAAAGATAACCAATATTGATTAAAAATATAACAAGTTAACCACTTTAATTCTAAAATTATTCTTTCACTAAAGTCTCACTTTAACACTTGATTATGCCCAAAATATTCAATAAGTCCCACAAAAGCCTAAGATTAATTAATAAAAAGATATAAATATTGAGCTCTATCAATTCTCCCACACTTAAGCTTTTGCACTCCTGAGCAAAACATTAAACTCACAATAAGAAGAGAGGGATGAAAGTTTAAAGGATAGGCAAGATTAAGCTTCAAGAATTACACTTAGTCAAATAACAAGGTATCCTCTTATTCAAATCCAATGAACATACCAAAAATTGAAGTAGCTAAAGCAATGCAAAGTTTAATTACAATGAGCTTAATTGGAAACCTTAACTAGGATAAGTGTTTGCACTTTTCTCTCATATAGGGTAGTTTTTCACTCACATCCACTTAAACCACACTCTACCATAGGCTTGTAATATTTCTAAGCTCTCCACTACTTGCAACAATGGCATAAATAAATCCAAAGGACTTTGTAGGGTTGTAATATTGATAGACCAAATGATGGAAAATGTAACAAACACTATGCTTGCACCAAATAATTTTCTAGATCTCTTAGCACTATGAAACTAAACTTAATTCACATATTTCACCATTGTGACTTTATTTCTTTCTTTGAATTTTTCTTTTTTTTTTCTTTTTTTTTTTGTATTCACACTTTTTCTCTTTTTTTTTCTTTTCTATTTTCTTTCTTTTGACTATTCACATTGTATATAATTGTTTTTTTCTTTTTCTTTTCTAATATATAGTAGTACTCTTTTTTATAATAGTGCTAATAAGAACTTGATAAAGGATGCAAACATAGCATTTTTATAATGAAATGGAAATGAAAATGAAGGGTTCAAGGGGTTGAACAAAGGTAAATGGTAAATGGTTTATGTTTGGGTAAATGGGTGATGAAATGAATGCCAATGTCATCTCTATCTATACCATTGCAAAATGTAGCCTCAAGTAAGAAACAAAACAAGTTCTAGAGAGCAATAATCTAAGTAGATGAATCACACAATGAAATGAACAATTAGGCCCAAAATACCTTCCAACTACCCTTTTTGTTTCCTAACAAACTCATCAAAATTAAACCATGCATCATTAAAAACACTTGAATTTTGTGGCAATTCACTAATTCAAAGCAAGTTCCAACCATGAATCCAACTAAGAGTAATCAAGATACTTGATCATGACTAAAGGCTTCAAAAATATCAGTGAATTAGACTAAAAACAACAGAGGAAACAAGCAGGAGACAGAGGCATATGATATCACAGTGAATTCTCATGAGAATAACACACACTCCCCCACACTCAATCCTTACATTGCCTTCAATGTAATGCACAAAAACAAAGAACCTAGACGCACTTATCTCTTGGGTGCAGTGAATGTTGTGAAGTCCAATTCAAGATTGAAGCACAACACATCATCGTCACAAGGAGAGAGAGGACAAGACATAAGTGGAAATAGTGCTCAGAAATTAGGCATAAGGATAAGAGAAAAGGGTAGTGTAGGATAACGTTAAGCACAAGAGTATGATTCAAAATGGAGTTTATTCAATTGAAAAATGCAATCTAACAAACAACTTTTTACTACTGGTTAGTCCCTCCCCCACACTCGTTCAATAGCACATATCATCAAATAAAACAAGGAACAAGGTAAGGAATGAGACTACCGTGTAATCATGGTGACTTGTAGCAAGATAGGAAAATCAAAAGGAAGCTCAGTATTTTGCTCCTCAACAGTTGAAGCGCAAGTAAGAGTAGAGGTTCCCAAATGGAAAGATAATAAGAATGAGGGCAACTACCAAGAGAATTAGCCTGTAAAGAGTTAACTAAAACAACAGCAGTACCTACTCCAAGGATGCTACATGAATCAAAATACTTAAATCCATGGAAAGCATTAGGACCAATAAAATGACATAATGGTGTATGTAATGTGTGAAGATTAGAGTCGGGTGCATTCGATAACAAGTGCTTCTCACAACCAATAAAATCAACTAGTGGCATACAGCAAGCAACACTAGGTATCAAATAATTAATTTGCATTTCAGTAGTGGAAGTGACATAGTCAAGCACCACTCTATCATGTATAGCATAATCTAATTCAATAGAATCACTAACAACATCAAATCCCAATAAATCAAGAGGTAAATCACATGATAAAATTTGGGAGTAGGATTCATGAATATGCTGGACATCATATAGTTAAGAAGTATGATCATCATAAAGCATAAAACTAGGTCCAAGCAATTCAAGTGATTCAAGGTGAATCTCACTTGCTAAACCAAAAGCATTGACAATTGAAATAATGGGTACATGCATGTCATTATAAAATATGTGTACATTGAACTCTTGTAAACAAAGATTGACCTTAGGATTAGTGAGCAATTGTGATTTAACATCTTTATCTTCACTCTTGTGTGAAATGGAAAGTGCAGAATCCAATATAGAGTAGGAGTGCATCAAATCACTTTCACAAGTAAGAAAGGGAGAAGAAGACAAAGATAAAGGAGTTTGAATCTCAACACCATGCATGGCATATACATCACTAAATTCTAGAGAATGGTCATTTCTACTTCTATGCATTTCAACAAATTTAGGATATTTCCCATCAATGCAATCCATACACATTGTATTTTTATCACAAGAACATGTAATTTCAGTACTAGCATCATCATTATCATCCAAATCATCACTCAAAGTATCATGCAAAGGAGTAGAATCATTACAAGGCATAGGCTCATCCAACCTACCACTACAAGAGTCAATGGGTTGAGTAATTACATGTTCAAGCATTAGAGGGAATTCAACAATTATTTCTTCATCCACTTCATTATCACTCAAATCATGAATTACTTTATCAATCAAAGTAGTAGGAGAGTCAACTTTTATAAGGATAGGATTATTACCAAATGGTAAGAAAGACTCTTCATTGCTTGTTTGTACTTGCTTCACTTCTTGTGCTAGGATGGATGCATTTGATGGAATCATTGAAGGTTGAGAACTCTCCACATGTGAAGTAGCATAAAGCTCTTGATTTTGGGTTCCTTGTTCCTCCTTTTATATGTCTTGTGCCCAATGGGTTCCAGCTTCACCTCCTGTCTTTACCCATAACATGTGATTATAGTATGCCTTGAAGAATTCATTAATATCTTTCAATTGCTCTTCTCTCTCCTTAGAGCTATCAATTGGTCCTTGATATATGTGTAACTGAAGGTATTGCTCTTGGAGTGTCTTATACTTTCTTGTTAAGGCACTTGTTAGGGAATCCATGTTATAAGGTGAGAAAATAGTATCCAATCCACTAGGTTGTGGGTCATGAAATGGAAGTAGAGGGTTAAGGTAGGATGGTGGGGAAGGTTCACAAAGTGATAAGTTAAATGATTGGAATGAAGATTGAAATGAGGGTTGGTATGGGGAGTAAGAGGGTAGATGGTGTAAAAGAGGTGGTTCATAGGGTGGTCCTTGGGGTGAAGGGATGGGCTCAAAATTTAGGTGGTAGGGTGGGGAACAAAATTCATGTTGAGGTTTATATGGAGGTTGTAGTGGGAATGAAGTACTATAGAAAGGTTGATGTGGTGGAAAAGATTGTTGGAGATAGGGTTCATGATATAGGTTGTGGAAGGATGAATCATATTCTTGACTATTGGAACCTCTCTCTAGACTCTCCAACTTGGCTTGAACAAGCTCTAATTGATATTGCATGGCTTTAAAGCTTTGTGAAAGAGGATCTTCTATTCTAGTAGTGTTACCAAGAGCTTTCCAAGGATGAAGAATGCAAAGTTGCTCACCACAAGACAATAGTAAACCATACAATGGCCACTAAGAACATGTAGTAAAGCAACAAAATGCAATTTTGTTTTTGTTTTTGTTTTTAAAGATGAAAATGGAATGCAAAACAACTATGAATATGAAAAATGACTAAACTACTATAAAACACTCCAACAATGAACAACTACCTAAAACAAACTCAAAAACACACTAACAACCAAGAAAAATCAAAGAAAACCCTAAGAACAACCTAAATCAAAAACTTAGAAAAATACCAAAAAAGAAAGAAAATTCCGAAAAGTATAGCAAACCTTTGAATTTGGCTAAATTCTAGCAGACCTAATAGCAATAGCTATTAGTCTTGATTAGAATGCTGAAAAAATGTAACATGTCAAATTTCAGAATTTTCTGGGCACAAATATTTCAGTTCCAGCAAGACAGTGCTAATCGAAAATTAGAATTTTGCCAAAATTCAAATAAGTGCTACACACTTCCTACTAAACTAAGACACACTATGACAACAGAAAAGAACACCTAACTACTTAAAACCTTGGATATCATCCTCCCCGGCAATGGCACCAATTTTGATGAACCCATGTCGTGTGAGTTCACAAAATAAAACTAGGTTTAAGAATGTAGCGTAGTAGCTCAACCTAGGTCGTTCTTGTGAGGAGATTAATTTCCAATTTTCTAAGTAGTAAAGTGATAAAAAGCCTTAAAGTTGTGAGAAATCCTTTTGAGAATTTGATTTTAAAACTAATGAAGTAATCTAAGCTAAAGCAATATTTTTGTATTTTTCGGTTTTCAAGACAAAGAAGCAAAAGGAATTGAAATTAACACTAATGATAAGATAAATTCAACTAACTAATATAATGATGAAATGGGATTCCCTTGAGCTGAGATTTTAGTCTTCCTTGCTTGCTAATAATATGAATTCCATAATGAGTCAAGAGGATGGAACTAAGATACCACTAGCTCCATACTTGCAATAATCATTTAATTCATTCTACCGAAGCAATTAAATGAATATCACCAAACAATTCAGACTCAAGGAGATGAATAATCAACTTCCAATTCTAGCTTGTAATTACCATTACAACAATTCAAAACATTCAGTTTAATCATTTAAATCCACTTAACCAAGTTGGAATAAACAATTTAACCTACTCATAATATGAATCATACAAATCTTAATTAATCAACTCCTAGCTCAACCACCAAGTTTATTCACTTGGCATAACAATCTAGATCACAATTACATACTTAACCAAGCTACATAATCATGAACTAAAAAGAGAGCTTAAAGGAATTCCATTGAAGTTTAGAAGCTCAAACCATTACCCAACTCAAGGAAATCACCAACACTTTAGCTACTCATGGAGGAAGAAGATGAAGCTTGATGAAAGGAGAAAGAATTGGCCATGAAATTGCAGCACCGAACAGCCCTTGCAATTCCTTTTACCCAGCGCCTCCTCCTTCCTTTCTCTATTTCATTTCAGTAGCCTCACGTTTTCTTCAAATCCAGCTGCCTAGTCAAACATTTTGGCTGCTCCTTCCTTCCTCATTCACAGCCGCCTCACACTCTCTTCTATTACATCGTGTTTTCCTTTCTCATTTGCTGCCTCCTGTCTTGTCCTTCTCCATTCGATGCTTCTCCTTTATTTTGGTCAACAATTTCGGCTATATATCCCTCATCTCCACCAGCCGCTAAACCCTTCTTCCAGTTGATGCTCTCATCCCCTTTTCTTTATCCCATTCGGTGCTACCTCCCCATTCATGTGGTCCTCTCTTTCACACACACAGCCACTACTCCACCTTTTTCATTTCATTCGCTGATGGCCCCTTCCTTCACGTGGTCCCCTTTTTCTCTCCAATCTCTCTTCCACTTCATGCTCCCCTTTCGACCCACACTTTCCTTTCTCCATTTCTTCCTTCACGGTCCAACATATCTTCAATTCAACCATCCCATTTTTCATTCAACAATTTCGACCCACTTCTCAAATTGCTCCTGCTCCTCCTTTAGTCAACTCGGTCAGCTCTCTCTTGAATGCATTTCAATTCTCTAGCTACTATTCAATTTGGTCCAGAGCCTCATGTTCACGTCAATTCCTCTCTTTCTTCAATTCCCATTTATGGTCCCCAATGTCGGCTTCCTTTTCTTTTTCTTTCAATTCTCCGTGCCCTCAATTATTCCCATTTATCAAATCGGTCCAGCTCTTTTCGTAGCTAATCCAGCCGCCTCTTTATCCAATTCTTCAATTGTCTTTAGGTTAAATAAGTTGTACCATGTCATCATCTACAAAATTATATTCTCAAATATAATATCTTTTGCTCACAATTAAAGAATAATGAGGATAACCAATATTGATTAAAAATATAACAAGTTAACCACTTTAATTCTAAAATTATTCTTTCACTAAAGTCTCACTTTAACACTTGATTATGCCTAAAATATTCAGTAAGTCCCACAAAAGCCTAAGATTAATTAATAAAAAGATATAAATATTGAGCTCTATCACATCCCTACCCACCACTATCGCTTAGCATTCCTAGAAGAGCTGAAGAAATTATACTGGGATCAGAATTTATATGGGCTAGCAATGCCTGACGGTTTTTGGACTAGGACTACTTTATACTTCTTCTCTAACTCTAGTTTCTAGACTAGGAAGAAGACTGATTTTCTAGATTATGGTCCTTTTGAGTTTTTCATTTTTGTTGGTAGATGGTTGATTATGTGTATCGATATATGTAATAAATATAGTCCTAGTATATACTTGTCTTGGAATAATAAAGTAGTAAAGGTTGCTTTTGTTGTAAATATAAAGCCACTTTGATGCAAATGATAGATTGTGTGTCTTGTAATTACCCAATGGACTGTGTG
Organism: Inga oerstediana; assembly: GCA_963210345.1. Lineage (NCBI taxonomy): Eukaryota > Viridiplantae > Streptophyta > Magnoliopsida > Fabales > Fabaceae > Inga > Inga oerstediana. The sequence continues at coordinate 43,171,343 of OY723404.1, forward strand.
TCCTATGATTGCTGAATGCTGATTAATTGATTGTTATTAGATGGTTTGTTTTGCATGCCTTGTGAACATTACATATGTGTATGAATGGCTTGAGTAGCAAGAAATATAGCCTGCAATGTATTAAAAGTACCTAGTCGACTGTATGTCCTAAGGTTGTAAGACTCAATATCCATTCAGAGTGGATGTTGGACTCATGTCCTAAGGCCATAAGACATGTTGGACTGGTTTGTCCTTTGGCTGGCATATTGACGAGTAGAGGCTCAAGGCAGTAAGACCCAGTGCATAGTTTGTATTGGGCGAAGACTCTAGGTCACTAAACGACAGTAAGACTTGATTTAAATCTTGTACAGGGCAAAGGCCCTGGGTGGTATGCTAGACTTAGAACCTAGCAACCTCCAAAAACCTCATGCATATCTGTACCATATTCTAGTACCTCAAATCATTCAAGTCAATCCAAATGTTGAAAGAATCAATTCAACTATTACTTAATTCTTATGTCAAAATTCATTCGATTACCATTCTTAGAACCTCAACATTAGCAGAGAAGAAAAATTGCAAAGTTCAACAAGCCAATAAGCATTACTCAGACTGTGTGTTTTAATGTGGGTGATATGGTGTTCCTCAAAATTACACCCATTTAGGAAGAACTTGATTAGCAACTCTTCTTCTCACAAGTTGGCTGCATGATATTATAGGCCTTTTAAGTTTGTTAAATGTGTCGACTCTGTCACTTATAACTTGATGCCACTGGTGATGAACCCATGTCGTGTGAGTTCACAAAATAAAACTATGTTTAAGAATGTAGCATAGTAGCTCAACCTAGGTCATTCTTGTGAGGAGATTAATTTCCAATTTTCTAAGTAGGAAAGTGATAAAAAGCCTTAAAGTTGTGAGAAATCATTTTTGAGAAATTGCATTTGTAAACTAATGAACTAAACTAAGCTAAAGCAATATTTTTGTATTTTTCGGTTTTCAAAACAAAGAAGCAAAAGGAATTGAAATTAACACTAACAACAAGGTAAATTTAATAAACTAGAATAATGATGAAATGGGATTCCCTTGAGTTGGATTTTTAGTCTTCCTTGCTTGCTAATGATATGAATTCCACAATGAGTCAAGAGGATGGAACTAAGTTACCACTAGCTCCATACTTACAATAATCATTTAATTCATTCTACCGAAGCAACTAAATGAATACTACCAATTAATAGTGACTCAAGGAGATGAATAACCAACTTCCAATTCTAGCTTGTAATTACCATTACAACAATTCAAAACATTCAGTTTAATCATTTAAATCCACTTAACCAAGTTGGAATAAACAATTCAACCTACTCATAATATGAATCATACAAAGCTTAATTAATCAACTCCTAGCTCAACAACCAAGTTTATTCACTTGGCATAACAATATAGATTACAATTACATACTTAACCAAGCTACATAATCACGAACTAAAAAGAGAGCTTAAAGGAATTCCATTGAAGTTTAGAAGATCAAACCATTACCCAACTCAAGGAAATCACCAAAGACTTAGCTACTCATAGAGGAAGAGGAAGATGAGGCTTGATGAATGAAGAGGAAAGAATCAGCCATTGAAATCATATGTAGCACCAAATAGCTTGCGCCTCTTGTAATATCCCAAAAAGTGATTAAGGGCTAATGACTTCAAAAGTGGATGTAATTATTGTTGAATAAACATTTTTAGAGAATGTGTGATGGGAAATTGGATATTTTAACGATTCCAATGGCTTCCTTGTGAAAATTCATGTGGGGAGAGTGTTTATTGTGAAATTGGAACCATTGGGAACAATTGTGCAAAAGTTGAAACTCTGTACAGGGCAGCCGATTTGTATGGACGTTTTAAATAGGCAAATAGTGTCTAAAAATTCTAACACTTTCCAGTCTTAAAGTTCACATTCCAAGCTTCAAAATGGACATATCAATTGTGTCATTTCAGTTTTTGAGCTGGGATTTCTGGTTGCCCAACGTTTGATGTCGAAACTGGACCTAATTCTGGAGCAGTGTGGAATGTTGTGTAATTCTTTAATTTTGTGGTGATTACTGATAATGATTCATATTTTCCTATGAATAGGTCTTCAAGAGCTTTCAATGGGCTTTGGGATCACCTCATTTTGATTTTTCTAGAATTAGTTATGATTTATCAAAGTTTGGTCAGAAAATCTGCCAACAAATCCGAAAATGGAAAATTTGTGATGGTAACTTTGTAATTATGGGATAATTTGTGATCAGCCCATTTTGGCACAAAATTGGGCCCCTGGACGTGAATATGACTGACCAAGAAGAGGAAAGAGTGGTTGGAATTTAATTGGGCATGTGAACCATTTATATGTACAAAAAGGATTTGTGTACATAAAGTGGATTTTTGAAAATTTCTAAGTATGACATAAGCAAGCAATACCATGACATGAGCCTAATGTTATAAAACAATTACAGCACCTTTCCCTTCCATTTCCAGTCGTCTTTTCCAGCAACACAAAAGTGAGAGAGAGCTTGGAGAAAAATAGAGAGAAGGAAGGAGAAATCTCACAAGGTAGGTTGATTTCTTCAGTGAATTCGTACCTAACGTGTATAATCCTTCTCCTAAGCTATTCCTCTATGTGAATTAAGGTTTTAAAGCAAAGAATTTCATGGTTCAAAGAGGTTAGGGTTCAGCCAAATTTGGGAAAAGCTAGTGGGAGCTTGAGGTAACTTCCAAACTTTCGTGTATTGCTTATTCTGGTTGCTGTGGGCAATTTAATCGGTGAAATTTCATCGGATTGCCATTGGTTTTAAAGTTTGGAAATGATATGGCCTAGGGGTTATGCTGCCCAAATTGGGTCTTAATGTTAGTTTTAACCTAATGTAATGGTTAATAAAGTGATTAGGAGTAGAAAGGAACGCGTTTACGGAGCTGAAATCGTAAAACCCCGATTTTCTCCAAAGAGCTCATAAATTTTGGCCAGCTCTAGAAATGGGTCTTAGAGTTGGATTTTCAATGATTTTATGGTTCCATTGAGTTCAGGAGCGAAAATTAGGTGGGGTTACAGTTGGCCACTTTTTCGGAAAAGGCCGAAAAAGCATAATTACGAAAACGCCCCTAAAACCCTTGAAGTAGGGCTGCCAAGGGTAAATTTGTAATTTTACATTGAATTTGATAATTCCGAATCCGGAATTGGATTCCTTGGGCAGAAATATGTTATGATAGCCCAGATTAGAATTTCGGGAAAAGTGCAACCGGACCGGGTACGGCAGGCCCGGGCAGAGTCCCCGGGGGCATTTTTGTAAATTTTCATTATAGACTCATATAACCCCAAGAAACACTATGGAAGTGTCTAAATGGTTCATTTGGAATTGTAGGATTCGATATTTGCCCTGTTCGTGAACGACCAGTGCCAGAGCACGTTCGGAAAGAACCAGGTAGTGACTCCTCTCTTATACTTTACGTGAAACATTATATGTATGTTTGTCATGCATTGAGAATACATTGTGACATTGTGATGCTTTGTGATCGCAGCGAAAGATTACGCCTAGTGAATACTTTGTGAATAAATTGAGATCGCTGCGAAAGCTGACGCTTAGAGTTTACAGCCATGAGTGCTGTCGTTTGTGGTGTGAACCACGTTACATTGTGATGCTGCTAACATGACCTTATATGCTTTGTGTTTATGCACTGTATGAGTGATTTGTTACTACTGGGATTCTCTTGAATCTCATTCTTTCCAATGACTAACATTTCAGACAGGGCAAGTAGCTCCAAGGAGAAACCACCAGGAGCGGCTAGGATCTTGTAGAGATGTGTTGTTAGGCTGTTGGTTATCTATTTTGGACTTGGGATTACTGTTTATTTTTGAAATGTAGATATTACGTTGAGGTTGGTTATGTAATCCCCTAGTTAGAACTTACAACCCTTAGTTTATACATGTATGAAACCCGGGAGTTGCCGGGAATTTGGCTATACACTCTCATATGTATGAATGTGATTGAACTGCGCAGAGTAATTAGATTCGGAAGATGAATATGAGACCATGTTGAACGAATTTTAGAAAAGAGATTTGAGAAAAACGTAATCGTCGGTCTCTAATTCCTTTAAATTACTCATTTTCGAATCTTAATTACGATTATCAAGGTAGGGGATTACATTTTTGGTATCAGAGCTGTAGTTCCTGGCAAAGGTAGAGTTTGCTAGGATAGATCCCTTAGTTGGCTTTAGGGATAGAAGATCATCTATAGATAATTGTTGTGTATGCACATGTATGTTCTATTGATATGGATATATATTTGAGACTTGTGAATATATGTGCATACTATCTCTGTAATATTAATGGGGTAAGTTGTTTGTAGAATGAAGAAAACTAGAGGATGCCCCAATGTTCCGTGTGTAGACCCAGAGGTGGAGGTAGTCAATGACAATCCACCAGATCCAATGCAAGAGCTGATGGGTCTAATCCGAGATCAAAGAGATATGATTACTGAGCTAAGAGTAGAGAAAGCAAAGAACAAAGAGGACCCGATTCAGTCTACTCCAGTGGAAACTCAAGAAGAAACTCATCATGAAGACACTGCTGAAGGGTCAGCACTACCGCTGGAGTCCCCACCTCACACTATTCCAAACCAAGAGTCTTATGGAGTACCTGTAAGAGAGGGTAGGGATCTTCAGTTTTGGGTTACCAGATTTTGCAAACATCTGCCTCCGGTGTTCAAAGGGAAGTTTGATCCTCAAGTGGCGGAAGATTGGTTGAACCGTCTCGAGAAGATATTTGAGGTTCTTGGATGTCCGGATGAGGTGAAGCCACGCTTGGCAGTCTATAAGCTCGAGGGTGATACGGACCGTTGGTGGAGAAATATCTCTCTCACACTGCGCAGCAGAAACGTGCCATTGACTTGGGAATTGTTCCAGCAAAAATTCAATGAGAAATACTTTCCCAAATCAGTGCGGCTCGAGGAGGAGACATAATTTCTTAACATTAGACAAGGGGATACTGAGAGCTTTGATGATTATTTGTCCCGTTTCATCCGTTTGTCCCGATATTCCTCCTATCTCCGATACAAGGATGACGAAGAATGGAGTTCAGATATGCTCATTCGTGGCCTGAGGCGAGAGTTGAGGAAACGGTTGGTCACTCACCAGTTCACCAAGTTTAACAAAGCGGTGGAATAATGCAGGATTACAGAGAACAACTTAAGAGAAGTATATCCTACTAAAGCTACTGGCCACCGCAGTGAACCCAGTAAGAGTGGTACTTCACAGAAGCGAAAGGGATAGGGACCTTCATCTGGGAGTGGTAAAAAGCCTTACCAATCTGGGAGTCGTGATCAGCAGAGAACTCCTTTTACACCTTAGATCTATCCTCATTGTAATCAGTCACATCATGGTAAGACTTGTGAGGGTCGAATAATATGCTTCAATTGTAAATGGGTGGGGCATACTGCTATCGAATGCAAAGAGCCATGACCAGACCAGAGGCCGAAAACTCAGGGCCAAGTATTCGCTTTGACCCACGAGGAGGCCCGTAAATATCCTAAGTTGATACAAGGTAAAATTCCTCTTAATGGCTATTTATTGCAAGTTTTGTTTGACTCAGGTGCAAGTCACTCCTTCATTGCCTATGATTGCGTGAAGCGCCTGGGATTGCATGTGCATAAATTACCATTTGATCTGATAGTGTCAACTCCGATGAGTGTTAAGGCCATGACTACAGAAGCTTGTCTGAATTGTGTCATAACTGTAGAGGGGCACCAATCTACTGTGGATTTAATTTGTCTGTCACTTTACCAATTGGAAGTCATTTTGGGTTTTGATTGGTTAACGACGAATAATGTGATGCTTGATTGTGGGAACAGGAGGATAGTATATCCTACTTCTCAGAGGGTTGAAGTTGTAAATGGTAGTATGAATTTCCTTTCTATGGCTAAAGCTGAAAAATATCTTCAAAAGGGTTGCCAAGGGTATATGGTATTCTTCTCTGTGCAAGGGGAGATTAGTGAAACTGTGAGTAGTATACCCATGGTAAATGAATTCCTTGAGGTATTTCCAGATGATCTTAGCAGATTACCTCCAGAAAGGGAAGTTCAGTTTCCCATTGACATTGTGCTTGGAGCTGGTTCTATATCTAAGGCCCCATACCGTATGGCCCCAAACGAAATGGCAGAGTTAAAGAAACAAATAGAAGACTTGCTGGAGAAAGGGTTTATTAGACCCAGTGTGTCGCCTTGGGGAGCTCCGGTGTTGTTTGTGAAAAAGAAAGACAGGAGTCTTCGTCTATGTATCGATTATAGAGAACTGAATAAGATTACTATCAAGAACAAGTACCCTCTTCCCCGAATCGATGACCTTTTAGATCAACTATCCGGTTCGTGTGTATTCTCAAAAATTGATCTAAGGTCAGGGTATCATCAGCTACGAGTGAAAGCAGAAGATGTTCCAAAGACTGCTTTTCGGACCAGGTATGGTCATTATGAGTTCTTGGTGATGCCATTTGGGCTAACTAATGCACCTGCAGTTTTCATGGATTACATGAACCGTATCTTTCGACAATATCTGGATCAATTCATTATGGTATTCATTGATGATATTCTGATATACTCTAAGAGTAGAGAAGAGCATGAGCATCATTTAAGAATTGTATTGAATACATTGCATGAGAAGCAGCTCTATGCCAAATTGAGTAAATGCAAATTTTGGCTATCGGAAGTAAAATTCCTAGGCCATGTTATCTCGCAAGAAGGGGTCTCTGTAGATCCTAGTAAAGTGGAAGCAGTACTGGACTGGAAAAGGCCAGAATCTGTGGCAGAGGTACGCAGTTTTCTGGGTCTTGCCGGATACTACCGGAGATTCATTCAGAATTTCTCACGTATTACTTTACCGATGACCAAGCTCACGAGGAAGGATCAGCCTTTTGTGTGGGATGAACATTGTGAAAAATGCTTTGTGGAGTTGAAAGAGAGGTTGACTACGGCACCTGTGTTGATTATACCTGATCCCAGCTTGACCTACATTGTGTATAGTGATGCGAGTAAGCAGGGATTAGGGTGTGTCCTTATGCAGCAGGGACGTGTGGTGGACTACGCCTCTCGACAGCTCAAATCCCATGAGATGAATTATCCTACACATGATCTGTATCATGTGACGGTAGAACTGTACTGCGACCACAAGAGTCTCAAATATCTGTATGATCAGAAAGAATTAAATATGAGACAGCGCCGCTGGATGGAATTGCTCAAGGACTACAACCTGGAAATTAAATATCATCCGGGTAAGGTGAATGTAGTCGCTGATGCTCTGAGTCGAAAGACTGTGCTTGTTGCAGCTATGATGATACAAGAAGGGAAATTGATTGAAGATTTTCGTGATTTGAATTTGACAAACCAGATCATCTGTGCCAATTACACTGTTTCCCAAGAGTAAAGTGATCTAAGAGCTGATATTGAAGAAGCTCAGAGGCAAGATGACTGGATACAACGTAACCTGACTCGAATCGAACAGGGAGAAGTCCCAGGCTATGATCTATCGCCTCATGGATTGGTTCGTTATCAGAAAAGAGTATACATTCCACTTAAGGCGGAGTTGAGGCAGAAAATTCTGGATGAAGCGCACAAGAGCCGATATACTCTTCATCCTGGTATGACCAAGATGTACCATAATCTGAAATCGGTGTATTGGTGGCCGGGTTTGAAGAGTGATGTGACCAAATATGTAGCAAGGTGTCTTACTTGTCAGAAGGTAAAAGATCGAGCACCAGAGACCACCTGGGTTGCTTCAGAGTCCTGAGATTCTGGAATGGAAATGGAAAAGTGTAACTATGGATCTGGTTGTGGGATTACCCAGGATCAGGAATTTTGATGCGATCTGGGTAATTGTGGACCGATTAACGAAGTCAGCACACTTCATACCAATCAATGCTGGTTACTCTCCGGATAAACTAGCAGAGATTTATATCCGAGAAATTGTGAAACTCCATGGTGTACCAAAGAACATCATTTCTGACCGAGATCTCCGATTCACTTCAAGATTCTGGAGGGCGTTGCATGAGGCCCTGGGTACTCAATTGAGATTTAGCACGGCTTATCATCCTCAAACGGATGGACAGTCAGAAAGGACAATCCAAACGCTGGAAGACATGTTACAAGCCTGTGTTCTAGACTTCAAAGGGAATTGGGATCGCTTTCTTCCACTTGCTGAGTTCGCCTATAACAATAGCTATCATGCGAGCATTCAGATGGCTCCATATGAAGCGTTGTACGGAAGGAGGTGCCAATAGCCTTTGTGTTGGAATGAGTTATCAGAAAGGAAGCTTTATGTACCGGATCTTATTGATCAAACCTCAGCACAGATTCGTATCATTCGTAAGAGGCTTCTTGCAGCGCAGAGTTGACAAAAAAGCTACGCTGACAAGAGGAGACGACCTCTAGAGTTTGAGGTTGGTGATCATATATTTCTGAGAGTATCACCAGTCACTGGCATCGGGAGAGCTATCAAGCGAAAGAAGCTGAGCCCAAGGTACATAGGTCCTTTTGAAATCCTTGAGAGGATTGGGCTTGTTGCTTATCGAGTAGCCCTACCCCCAAACCTGAGTAGGCTCCATGACGTGTTTCATGTTTCCCAATTGAAGAAGTACCAACCGGATCCATCTTACATTGTTGAATATGAAGAATTTGAGTTACAAGACAACTTCACATATGCGATAGAGCCAGAACAGATCGTTGATAGAGAAGAACGACGGCTCAGACACCAAAGCATTCCATTTGTGAAGGTGATCTGGAGGGGACTGACTCAGAGGGAAGCAACTTAGGAAGCGGAAGCGGATATGCGAAGACGTTATCCAGAGTTTATGGCTCAAGTTGTAGACAAATTTCAAGGACGAAATTTATTTTACGGGGGGAGAAATGTAATATCCCAAAAAGTGATTAAGGGCTAATGACTTCAAAAGTGGATGTAATTGTTGTTGAATAAAATTTTTTAGAGAATTTGTGATGGGAAATTGGATATTTTAATGATTCCAATGGCTTCCTTGTGAAAATTCATGTGGGGAGAGTGTTTATTGTGAAATTGGAACCATTGGGAACAATTGTGCAAAAGTTGAAACTCTGTACAGGGCAGCTGATTTGTATGGACGTTTTAAATAGGCAAATGGTGTCCAAAAATTCTGAAACTTTCCAGTCTTAAATTTCACATTCCAAGCTTCAAAATGGACATATCAATTGTGTCATTTCGGTTTATGAGCTGGGATTTCTGGTTGCCCAACGTTTGATGTCGAAACTGGACCTAATTCTGGAGCAGTGTGGAATGTTGTGTAATTATTTAATTGTGTGGTGATTTCTGATAATGATTCATATTTTTCCTATGAAGAGGACTTCAAGAGCTTTCAATGGGCTTTGGGATCGCCTCATTTTGATTTTTCTAGAATTAATTATGATTTATCAAAGTTTGGTCAGAAAATCTGCCAACAAATCCGAAAATGGAAACTTTGTGATGGTAACTTTGTAATTATGGGATAATTTGTGATCAGCCCATTTTGGCACAAAATTGGGCCCCTAGACGTGAATATGACTGACCAAGAAGAGGAAAGAGTGGTTGGAATTTAATTGGGCTTGTGAACCATTTATATGTACAAAAAGGATTTGTGTACATAAAGTGGATTTTTGAAACTTTCTAAGTATGACATAAGCAAGCAATACCATGACATGAGCCTAATGTTATAAAACAATTACAGCACCTTTCCCTTCCATTTCCAGTCGTCTTTTCCAGCGACACAAAAGTGAGAGAGAGCTTGGAGAAAAATAGAGAGAAGGAAGGAGAAATCTCACAAGGTAGGTCGATTTCTTCAGTGAATTCGTACCTAACGTGTATAATCCTTCTCCTAAGCTATTCCTCTATGTGAATTAAGGTTTTGAAGCAAAGAATTTCATGGTTCAAAGAGGTTAGGGTTCAGCCAAATTTGGGAAAAGCTAGTGGGAGCTTGAGGTAACTTCCAAACTTTCGTGTATTGCTTATTCTGGTTGCTGTGGGCAATTTAATCGGTGAAATTTCATCGGATTGCCATTGGTTTTAAAGTTTGGAAATGATATGGCCTAGGGGTTATGCTGCCCAAATTGGGTCTTAATGTTAGTTTTAACCTAATGTAATGGTTAATAAAGTGATTAGGAGTAGAAAGGAACGCGTTTACGGAGCTGAAATGTAAAACCCCGATTTTCTCCAAAGAGCTCATAAATTTTGGCCAGCTCTAGAAATGGGTCTTAGAGTTGGATTTTCAATGATTTTATGGTTCCATTGAGTTCAGGAGCAAAAATTAGGTGGGGTTACAAGGTGGGGTTACAGTTGGCCACTTTTTCGGAAAAGGTCGAAAAAGCATAATTACGAAAATGCCCCTAAAATCCTTGAAGTAGGGCTGCCAAGGGTAAATTTGTAATTTTACATTGAATTTGATAATTCCGAGTCCGGAAATGGATTCCTTGGGCGGAAATATGTTATGATAGCCCATATTAGAATTTCGGGAAAAGTACAACCGGACCGGGTACGGCGGGCATTGGCCGGGTCCCCGAGGGCATTTTTGTAAATTTTCATTATAGACTCATATAACCCCAAGAAACACTATGGAAGTGTCTAAATGGTTCATTTGGAATTGTAGGATTCGATATTTGCCCTGTTCGTGAACGACCGGTGCCAGAGCACGTTCGGAAAGAACCAGGTAGTGACTCCTCTCTTATACTTTGTGTGAAACATTGTATGTATGTTTGTCATGCATTGAGAATACATTGTGACATTGTGATGCTTTGTGATCGCAGTGAAAGCTTACGCCTAGTGAATACTTTGTGAATACATTGAGACCGCAGCGAAAGCTGACGCTTAGAGTTTACAGCCATGAGTGCTGTTGTTTGTGATGTGAACCACGTTACATTGTGATGCTGCTAACATGGCCTTATATGCTTTGTGTTTATGCACTGTATGAGTGATTTGTTACTACTGGGATTCTCTTGAATCTCATTCTTTCCAATGACTAACATTTCAGACAGGACAAGTGGCTCCAAGGAGAAACGAACCACCAGGAGCGGCTAGGATCTTGGAGAGATGTGTTGTTAGGCTGTTGGTTATCTATTTTGGACTTGGGATTACTGTTTATTTTTGAAATGTAGATATTACGTTGAGGTTGGTTATGTAATCCCATAGTTAGAACTTACAACCCTTAGTTTATACATGTATGAAACCCGGGAGTTGCCGGGAATTTGGCTATGCACTCTGATATGTATGAATGTGATTGAACTGCGCAGAGTAATTAGATTCGGAAGATGAATATGAGACCATGTTGAACGAATTTTAGAAAAGAGATTTGAGAAAAATGTAATCGTCGGTCTCTAATTCCTTTAAATTACTCATTTTCGAATCTTAATTACGATTATCAAGGTAGGGGATTACACCTCTCATTCCTAATTCATTCTCACGCCTCCCTTTGCCTTTCATACCAGCCGCAACTTATTCTCCCTTTTCACACTCGGTCTTCATCTTTTCTATAGCGTGCCTCCTTCTTTTCCTCACGGTCACAATGCCATTTCATCCTCTCATCCCAGCCGCCACAATGGACTTTTTCTCCTCCCCAATATCGCGTGCTTGTCTCCCTTCTCTATTCCCGTAGCTCCTTTCCCTTTATTAATTCATTCGCTGATGCTTTTCGGTCTAACTGCTCCATTCTTCATTCTTGGTCAAACATTTCGGCTCAACACTTTCTCTATTACTTCAATTCCCATTTTCGGTTCACTCTTTTCAACCTGCTCCATCTTTTTCACATCGGTCCAACTGATCATCTCAATTCTTCAACTCGGTCAACACCACCTTCTTCATTTGGTCCAGCTGTCTTTCCTTCAATTCGGTCCATGCTCTCATGGTTCAACTATTTCTTTCCTCTCCTCCAATTCGGTTCAACATGTCTCAATTCAGCAGCCGCCAACTCTAGTGCCCAACAATGACCTCCTCTTCTCTTCCTTTATTCTTTAGGTTAAAAGTGAGTTGTGCCTTGTTTGGATGAGGAGGTGAAAATATGTTTTAGCATATGTACAAAATTGCAATAACCAAACAAGGCCCTTACTCATTTAACCTCCTCTTAGAAAAAATGTGAAAATAAATTCTGTACTTGTGATGTTCCACTTTTGTCCTTCATTAAGCTCCAAAATAACATCTTTTACCTTTACCACTCAAGTTGTGCCACATCATCACCTACAAAATTATATTCACAAAGGTAATATCTTTTGTTCACAATTAAAGAATAATGGGAATAACAAATATTAATTAAAAATATAACAATTTAACCACTTAAATTCCCAAATTATTCTTCCATTAAAGTCTCACATTAACACTTGATTATGCCCAAAATATTCAATTAAGTCCCACAAAAGCCTAAGATTAATTAATAAAAAGATATAAATATTGAGTTCTATCAACCGGCAAGTTCTTAGGTGCACTCGATCTTCCACATTTCTCTTTTGAAATGATCTCGTCGCTCAGCATCACCTATTGCATCTTCCTTGCTTTTGTTCAATGAGGATGGTGATTTTACTATGGAGCCTATCGCTTTATGTAATACCCCAAATTTTATTTGCCAAAATTCCTAGTACCTTTATGACATTAAATGGAAGAAAATGGTGAATTTTGGTATACTGAAATAATGGCAAAATATTGAAGTTAGAGGTTACATAAAATTTGGCTAAGTGTAGACACCAAAGTGCAATTTTGTTCCCTTAAAGGCCTAATATTGCCGAAAATGAACAAGGAAAGAGCACAATTTTTTTTCTAATTTATTATGTAAATTTCGGCCAAAAACAAAAAGGGAAGAAGGAAGACAAAGTGTGATTCAAAAATTGAAGAAAAGTAAGGGCAAAATGATCATTTGGATAACAAATAAAAAAGCCTCTTACTTCTTCATAATTATCGAACTAAGTGGAAGCTTATGGAACAAAGTGGAAACACGTGAGATCAAATGAATTTTTGGACATAAATAATGCCATGTGGAAGCATTATTGGCCAAATGGAAAAGGAAATATTAAAATATTTCATGCCATGTGCCAAATTATAATAAAAAAAATATTATTTTGAGGAGGTGGAAATAGCTTCTTTAAGAAGCCATTTAACACCTTCAAAGAGGCCATATTTTTGGCCTAGAAGAGAAAAGAGAAAGAGAGAACACAAGTTTAAAGAACAAGAAAGAAGACAAGGAGACATGATTCAAGAAGACAAACTAGATAAGTTTGTAAGTAAAATCCACTTGTTCTTGCCTCAAAATCACTAGCAACCTTTTCTAATCCTTATATCCTTCTTGACATACATAACCATATAGAAATAGAGCTTCAGACTTAGCAATGAATGCAACAGTACATTTTGTGTAGAGAGTTCTTTGCTTTGTCTTCTATTCTTTGCTATTTGTAGTGTGATAGAAGTTGATGACTGTTGCTTTTTTGAATGTATCTATTATGAGTGTTTGGTCGTTACTTCTATCCATTGAGTATGTCATATCATTCTTTGTGTCTTTTGAATTAGCCGTTGGAAACAAAGAGAATTTAAAGAGGTTGAAGCTCAGAACATTAAATGCTTTTGACTCAATAGTGCTTTTTGTTAATTTTGTATTAATCCTTGATTAAGCACTTGTAATATGTTCAAACACTAATGTAAAAATGTATTAAAATAGTTAGAAGCAACAAACCAAGTTTAGATATTTTTTGGAAAAGTATCAAGATTTCTAAGGTGATGCTCTATTTTTGAAAATGCATCACTTGAATGATCTTCACTCAGGGCTTTTGAAAACAAAATAAATCACTTCTTATCTTACTGTGGTGATGTGACTATGATGAGCATAGATAGGGTCATTGAGCAGTCACTAGAGTGATCTTGCTTTATCTCAAAACAGATCACCAGCTGACTTACTATAGTGTAGTAAAAGTGATGTGATTTTCTCATATAACTCGAGTGATCACGCAAGTAATCTATTTATAAACTATTTTTCAAAGAATTAGTCACTACCAGAGTCACAGTGGTGGAGTGCAAGTAATGCTAAAATTTTAGGGTCAATCAAGTGGTCACTCAAGTGATCTTTTTAAACTTGGTTTTAGAGAAACTTGATCACTTGGACAAATCACTATGGTATATAAGAAGTGATATGAAATTGAGCACATCAATCAAGTGATCAATTTTGAAATTCTTTTCACAAAACTTATCACTGGCTAACTTCATTGTGGTGGACTGAAAGTGATTGGCTTTAGAATATATCACTAGAGTGATCTCATTGGAAAATAAATTTCAAAAATAAGATCACTATTAGAATCACCATAGTGAAGTGGAAGTGATGAAAACTTGCTACATTACTCGAGTGGTCACTCAAGTGATCAACCATAAAATCCATAACTAGCTACATTACTGTCAGTGAGGTGAGAGTGACTAAGTTTAAACATATTACTCGAGTTATTAAACTTTTTCACATCACTTGAGTGCCTACTTAAGTGATTTACCTTTACATATTTTAAAATCATATTTCAAAGTTGTAAAACAATATTGCTCTTGTAAAACATGAGATCTAATAATAAAGCCTTGAGACAAGGAGATGGTTGGTAGATATGTGGGTTTAGTTGTAAATTCTCCGTTGTTCCATCCAAAATTGCTGAATTATTTGGTGTATTACATGGCCTAAACCTTTGCTGGAACCGTAGTTCTTACAGAATGCATTAAAGTCATTAACCTACTTACTAGGGGGTGTGATATATCCCACCCTTTTAAGGATGTTATTACTGATATTAGGTTGCTCCATCATCAGGATTGGTGTGTTATTCTTGTACAACATGGATGCCAACTACCTAGTGAAACTCTCATAGAATAGACTCTAGCTTTTGTATCCTTGATCAACCATCACCTATTGTACATGAGGAATGGTTTGATGAGTAAATTAGATAGTTTGCAATGATTATGGACATTAGATCCTAGTTTTCAATATTACTATAAAAAAAGGACAAGAATATAAGCAACTGTCCTGCAAGTGGAGTTTTAGCTAACTTATGAAAATTTCCTACACAAACTATTTAGTGTTTGTTTGGATTAGCCATGGCATATAGAAGTGGCTTTTTTTAAAATGATTTTTGGGAACTTAAGTTATCAGGGTAGAAGTTAAATAGTGTATGTGAAATTTATATTTGAATTGACTTTTATAAAAAATGTCCATTTTGAAAGAGGCAAGCTTCACCCAAGGGGATGATTGGGGAATATAATAAATATTTGTGAGTTATGGTGTTATGGAAATAAATGGAGAGTAGAGATAAGAGAATTAGCATACAGAGAGTTATATTGGTTCATTCCAACCGTAGGCTTATGTCTAATCCTTAGAGATCAATAACTCCAAGATTTTCACTAATCTTCTAAGTTTTAGTAGGCTCTCAAAACACCACAAGACAAACAACTGTCCTCACAAGGACTACGAGCAGAAATGTTCTCCACTAAGAATTTTCTCTCTCACTTACGACAAGTCTTATGAGTAGACAATCTCTATGACCCTTCTCTTCTACTTATGTATACAAGTCAGCAACATACACTCCTGCTTACACCCCTGTAAGTCTTACGAGCAGCTATGTTCTCTCCTGCTTATACCTAGTAAGTCTTATAAGTAGAAGGTTATAATAGGAATTTTCTCTACAACTTCACCTGTAAGAAAATCTATCCTCTAAAAGTCCCTTTACCTTAAGATCAAACAATACAATTAAAATGTCTTTACAATCTCTCTCACAGAGTAGATATGATAATTACTAAAGTATAATATGAATATAGAGATGAATAAAAAAGCAAAGACTTTTGTAAGTTTTTTATATATGCTCTCGTTGTATATGTTCTTCTTGACTTGTCTCTAATGCTATATTTTTATAGCAAGTCTGAAATAGCCATTATGTAACATTCTATTGAGGAGTGGGATTTTCGGTTATGAAACTGAATGTCATGTTGTGGAGAGGGATATAAGTTTTAGTATTTTCAGACATTCGTTCATGGTAGGTCAACCGCATGTGATGACAGTTGTCTAATATTCGGTTTATAATGTTAGGTTTGCTGCAATTGACCTTCTCATTTGAAACTATAATTCGAACCTTCATTCTCCTGTTTCACACTTGAAATATATGTTAGATAACATTTAGGTATAATAACAAGTGAAAACATAATGAATAAATAATATTTAACCATATTCGGATTTTTTTATGTGACTCTGTATTGCATTATACTTTTGTGATGGTGTGCTCGAGTTCTAGTCCCTCACTCAAGTACATACTTGCGTGTCAATCTTTACACTCTAGTTTTCTTTGATATCTGTATGGCAGTACAAAGTAATCTTGGTCACACTTTTAATTGTATGGGAAAACTTTTAAGTGTTGGTGGTACACTCGAGTTCTTAAGTCATACTCGAGTGCATTTAGCTGAACTCGAGTCCTTTTGTATTCATTCTAGTCAAAACTTCTTCACTTGGTTCCTGTCAGAAAGTGTAAAGATTGCACTAGAAGTGCAACACCACACTCGAGTGTCTTACCCCATACTCAAGGCATAGTGCATTTCAGATTGAGGAAGTCTTCTAGTTCTGCCTTAATATGCAGGAGTCACTGAGAGTGTTGTTGTAGGACTCAATTCGTAGTCTCTCACTCGAGTACACTTCACAGTTTTAGGATTATGTTTCCTCTCGGGATAACACTTGCAAGGCTTCACTTTTCTGGACTCGAGTGTACCTCTTACCAAAACTTGAGTGCACCAAGCAGTTTGTTTTATGGTTGATTCTCTATGAAACACTTTCATGAGAACACTTCCTGGACTCAAGTGAACATGTCATCTGAACTCGAGTGTTGAGACACAACTCGAGTATACCAGGTAGTTTCTATTTCTAACTCAACTCTCTGTGAAACATTCCACAAGTGCACTTGCTGAACTCGAGTGTTATAGCCCACAAAACTCAAGTGTACCATAAGAACTAGAGTACATAACTAGAAATTCATTTTCCTTAACAACTTCTATCCAAAACTTACAAGGGTGAAGATTGAGACTCGAATGTTGATACTCTTAAAACTCGAGTGCTTAATCTAAACTTGAGTGCATCAATCATTTTCAACTATAATCTTCTGTGAACTTGTGAAATGCATTTGATAATCAAAAGGATTTTTTTTACAACTTCAAAACATTAATTCTTTTAGAAAACAATGTACTAATACTTTGTTATCATCAAAACATTAATTCTAGTATTCTCCCCATTTTGTTGATGACAAAATCTTAGTGATGGATTTGGAAACTTTATTATTTTGTAAACCTTATAAAAACTCTTATTTGATTTTTAAATGCATAAACACCAAAGTTACCAAAGTTCAAAATTGTTTGATGCTATTTAGCATTTTTCATCAAGTTCTCTGCAAGATTTACACTGCAACACTTATGACAATATCAAGTTATAGTATGTGATTCAAATTCATACAATTGAACAACAACATAACTTTATTGAATAATTTCAACTGTAGATTTCATTATAAAGTTTAAATTACATGAACTTAAACCTTAATACAAAAACCATAAACATAAAATGCTTAAAATGCTCCCCCTTAATCTATGACCCCTATCAAAAGCTCCAAAATACTCAAATGCCATCACTCCTTCCTCTCCCCCATTTTTTCTTCATCAGAAAAGGGAGGCTGAGGGAAAGTGATAGGATCAATATCAGATGGCTGTGATGGAGTATATAAGACCAATACAATAGAGGGATCAATAGGGTCAGGCATAAAAGGTGGTGAAGATGGCTGAGTATGAGGCTGCTGAGAGGATTGACCAATCAATGTGACATCTATATTGGCTGAAGTGATAGGATCAGTGTATGTGAACAACATGTGGTGGTGGCTGGTGCAGTTTGGATGAAGATGCTGAGGTAGTTGGTTGAGGTTCAGAGGTCTAAGGTATAGAGGTAGGATGAATAGGTATGTGAGTGTGTAGAAAGGTTTCTAGTTCATTCAGTCACCTCGTATAATCCTCTTGTGTCTTAATCATCATGTCAAAGTTGAAATTGGTCTTATCTACCAGCTTGAGGCTCCATTTTCCCAACCAGTTTCTCATACTCTATAAACAACTCTTCATATTGGCCATTGCTTAATTGATCACCTTTAACACAAAGACTTGAATGGATGGACCAAAGAATAAAGGATAAGGAGATGGAGATATACCTCTTATAGAGGATTAAGCCTCATCAGCTTTTAAAGGTGTTGTCTCTTGTTATGGTGCAAGTACTTTGCTGAAAGGAAAATATATTCCATATGATTTAATTGAGTTATACCAAAATCTAGGAATCTTAACTTTTTCATCACCTTCAAATACCAAATTTTTTTGTATGGTGAAGGATGAGGGATACACGCTGAGGATATGGAATGGTGGTGGATCTGGTTGAAGAGAATATAAATCTCCTTATTTCACTAAAGATTAGTTCTCCCACATTCCTTTGTTGACTGGCAAGAAAGAAGCCAACAAGTTGTAATCCCTATGAGCAAAATGTATTAAGTTCTTAGATTTATTTATGATGCTGCGGGTGTATATAATGAAGGGCATAGTGAGAATCTCGCATTGTGATAGGCTTGAAACTCAAAGGTCCTACTAGTTCACCTGGTCTCAATAATTAGAAAATTTAGGCAGGTGTGAACTCTTGGGCTAGATCTAAAGG